>JACYFF010031958.1:101711315-101790528 GCA_017589665.1 Selenicereus undatus
ATATATATATATATATATATATATATATATATTCGTTGTTTGTAGTGATTGCATAGAAATGATATGGATGTTAATTGTGAACTAAACAATTGAATTATTGTGATACTAGACTGAGTTGGTAATTAGGTTGTTTAGGTGTACCGCAATCGTGTGGATTGCGAAATGAGTGTAGAAAACTGCTTTTATATAGTGAATTAACGTGCTATGTGAATCTCCCACTCCCTAATCGGTGGAAGTGGGTGATATGGTGGTTTGGCAAGCTATGATTATGTGTAATCCTGGTGTATGAGTTAAGGATCGACCAATAAGGCTAATAAAGCCTTTATACGAGTAACCGTTAAGGGCATCGATATCACCGCTAGCGTTGCCTCTGAAATTATGATTATATATATATCTGTGTGTGTGAGTGTGTATCAAAGCAATATTTGAAATTAATTGTAATCGTGTGGAGGGCGCTATGATTTTGGGGAATCGGTTGGTGATGTGATTTGATGACGTGATCATACGTACTATGTGAAGCCTTTTTCCCCTGAATTGTTGAACGCGTGAGAGGGCATTGATTTCAAGTTTTAGAGATCCTTAAATGTCCGTGAATGCTTATTCGCACATTTTTAAAGCGTTTCTAAATATTTATCGGTTGCCTGTTTTAATTGACAAGTCATTGGTAACGAAATAATCCTAAATTATCGGGCTGCTCAACCAAATGCGGCGGGTGACCAGTCGATAGGTAACCAGTCAATAGTTCTAGGAGTCCTTTTAAAAAGGACTTAAATAATGAGCGTCCGGTTATGTCGTATCATTTGTTATGCTCAGTTTAGGCAACCCAGTACCCTTCATCGAAGTTACATGAGAATTTATTGTTTCATTGTTTTGCCGGTAGACAGAGAATTCAAAGTTCAGTGTTCATTGCTCTGCCAGTACGCAAAGGATTCAAGGTTCAATGTTTCATCGTTCTGCCAATAGGCAGAAGTTTCAAAGTTCAATATTCATTGTTCTGTCAATAGGCATAAGTTTCAAAGTTGAATGTTCATAGTAACACTGCCGATAGGCAGACGATTCGCAGTTCAATGTTCCATAATTCTGCCGATAGGTAGGAGACTCGAGTCCAATGTTTTATGGCTCTACCAATAGGTAGAAAATTCAAAGTCCATAAATCCTATAGTTTTGCCAACGGGCAGTAGAGTCAAAGTTATACGTTACAAAACCCCATCAACTGGTAGAGAAACAAGGTCAAAGGAGACTCCCAGTTCATATAATGGTTTATAAAACGTTATACTTTAATAAACAAGCATGTAAAGTTCAAAGGTCATATTGTTGTTTACTAATCACACGATATAGTTATATGTTTCATTGTATGGTTATTGTTCCATGTTTCAGCAAGGAGATCTACTCCTGCATATGACCTGTTACGGTATGATGTAGTGAAATCATCAGTTTAGTGATTGCATCGCATTGGACATGAGGATTGTTTTAGTGTAATTGCTAAGTTCATATAGCCTATTACATGAAAGCACCTTTAATGAATTTTAATGATTATGTACGACATAAATTATATGAACTAGAATAAGCCTTAATGTTGTACTGGGCATTCCGCGTACAGTTTTAGCGATTGAGGGGTAACATATAAGCCTTTCGTAACAGATATCCTAGCAGGTGGTGTTTATGGGTTAGATCCCTTTATTTTCGTTGAGTCTATGAGTTCATATGAAATTCTTACGATAAGTCATTTGCGTATAGCGATTCTCAAGTTTAAGCCATTGGTGCAAATACTAGTTCTCTTGCATTGTGATTGGAATATACTGTACGAGAGGTGAGTTCTTCAAAGAGAAGGAACTACGAATAACTATTGTAAGTTATTATTGCATTTAAGGTATTACTTTAGGATAGGGGGTTATCCACTGAACGGTAGTTGCTCATTCTCATCTATTATTGTTCCATTTTCAGGCTTTTGAAATAACAAGTAAAAGTCAATCCACGTAAGCCGAGGTGGAGTCATTGCTGCTCTAGGAGTGAAGCTATAAGCTTGTATGTGAGTTGTGAAGTCGTATTATGATGTAACAGTTCATTTCTATGTAATTTAAGCCCTTGTGTGCATGTATTACATATCATCTAGAATCGCTCTGTATGGCCATGTGAGCCAACCATCTAAGTTGCCGAGTATGTTTTAGCTAATAGTTGGGATGTAAACCCCAGTACTCCGGACGTGTGGTCCATAGAGTTGTACTTTCATTGTTTATTTGTTTAGCATTGAACTGCATTGGTTGTTGCGCTCCGGGAGGGTGGCCTGTAGAGTTGTGAACTCCGGCGAGTAGCCGTTGAGTTGGTTAGTTCTTTATTGCTGTTTTTCAGTGCAAGGAATTTAATGTAAGGCTTTAAACCTAAAAAATGGTCAGTTTTCAGAAAAAATTCTGTCCGTTTTGTCCCAGGATTTAAAGAAAAAAAGCTTACACTCCTAGCCCTAGAGTTGGGAGCGTTGCAGATTGTGAGCCAAAAAGTTAGATCACAAGCTGGTATAGCAGAGATAGGCCCCTATTAGTGAGCCAAAAAAATGATTCACCACTAGAAATGCTCTTATTGATCGGTTTGGATTCAAAATATGCACATCGGTATCTTTTTTCCTTTTTTTTTATTTCATAATTGACTAGTAACTTCCTATACATCATAAGGCAGCTCCATTTTGCGCGGTTCCCTACTATTTGCCGTAGGTTCCAACGCAGAAATGTTATGCATTGATTGTTCATTTTCATTTTTAAAAAATTTCATAGTACCAATTAATGTTTATAAGTACCCATATTGAAAAACTGAAATTTTTTTATACAAGAATATGACAATTATTTTCGACTTACGGGTAGTAATGATCCAATAAGCTATCAGTAGCTCATCCTTGGAAGGAAGGAGGTTCAAATTATACTTAGTTTTAGGTCTGAGATACTAAAAACAAAAATATTTTTACATTTTTTAACCTCGAAAACTTCCACATTCTATATGATCCCCCGACACACCTTCTCTAAGGACCACATTGCCTAAGAGTATAATGTTATGTCCATAATATAAATATTGGATGGAGGAAGGGGGATAGCTCTGGTCCCTAGTCCTTGCTCTAAAGCTAGTGACCATGAACCCATTTCATCCGTATGTTGTCTTTCTTTTTGAGAAATTACCCCAATTAATTTAGCAATAATTGCTTTATTCTATAGCCGACGTTCTTTTGCTAAAGTCCACCTTTTTTTGGTAAGTGTGGACCACCTATTGAACCCCCTATCTCAGGCAAGACTCAACAGGCCAACAGGCCTAGGGAAGGAGAACAAACAGCCAGGTCCAAGGCCCACCTCACACCCGTCTCCATCTCCTGAATAATTGGTAAAGGAACCCCCCCCCCCCCTTCCCAATATTCGAACCGGGGTGGAGGCAGGAGGTGTCAATCTATTACAAGTATAAGCAGATCGGCAAGTCCCCCTATCTTTTGGGTTGACCAAAATCTTGTAAAGAAGCATGAGGGACTTTTTTTTAGAGCAACTATCAACTCCGCAAAGATGATTCATACAACCTGTATTAAACCTCTATGGCATGCTAGATAAAAACAGGAACCAAAAAAAAAGGCCATAAATCCCCATTAAAATATGAATTAATGAGCACCACCCTCGGCAGCATAGAATAGTGCCTAGCTAGAAGACCAAACCTCCACTTTGACTGTGATTTTATCTACTACTAGATTAAGACATGCTGTTAGGCTTGTAAATCAGTATTCCTGGAGAATTTGTCAAAGGCAATCTTCAAGTACAATACTGTCTGTTTATTAGTAGCACAAAATAGGGATCTAATCATCTTCAAATGCTAGGTGAAGCACGCAATTTCACATTGCGGATTTAGTAAAGAATTTAAAGTGCAAAACTCTAAATAAGCACTCCGTCGCCAAAATAAAAGTAGTCAACAGAGGTCAAAGGCTTGGAAAGAGACTATCCCATACTCAACAGAGAAGTTGGCCAAGAATTTTGCTTCAATCCCGACATTATTCTCTTAGACATTGTTGCTAAAATGTGGTTCTCATTCTTTATGCCTTCGGCATTCAATTATCGGGGAAAAAGAAAGTACATGAGAAAGTGAGATCCTTACTTTAGGCCTCTATCACCAGCAAAATAACCATAAATATCCCTTTTAACATGTATGAATACTTGTCCAAAGGCAGGTCTTGACTCATTTCAGAAACATTCAGGGATGTGATCACACTACATCTCACTGATTTTTAGCTATTCAACGAAAAGTTAGGCCTTAACCAATGACTTGAAATCACCGAGTCAAAACAAGCGTTCATAATTGCAAAACAGCAAAACAATGGCATTTTAAAGTTTTTTTTTTCCCTTGATATACTGAATATTTTCATAGCAAATAAGTTATGAATTCATAGAAACTTTGATTACTAACATGGGGTATCTGTATGACATAAATAGCTGAGAATTCAGAAGAGCATTTCTCGGTCCTGGGACATCTAGACCCAAGAATAGAGCTGGACAAAGAAATACTATCCTGCACTTGCAATGATGGCGTTCAAGTTAGCCTACGAGAACAAAAAAAGTCATCAAATCTGTGGTTTCTAATCACTGGAAGGTAGGCAATTAACGCCATCTAATTAGAATTCGAATGATCTGGCTTTTCAAGTTAAGAATATTACTTGCTTAATTACCTACAGATCATGTACTTCCTTAGCTTGCAGTTCACTAATTAATCAAAGGAATGGTATATAAAATTGTAGCGGCATAATTCAAAATTCAAGGTATCATTAGCGCCATGCATTTGAGATTTCAACTTGGGACATGTGAATTCTTATACGGATTAATTCATCCCTTGGGGTGTGGCCCTTCCCCGAACCCTGCGTAAACGCATGTTGAGCCATTAATCATGCATCGTTTTATTAATTATTTTGATTATATTTTACACATTATTGCATCTAATGTACATTATTTTCATATATTTTTCAGGTTAGGCATTGTTTTAATAAAGAGGAGAAGACGAGTCGTTGAGGCTCGGGTTTTACATGCTTGGGCAAAAAACGGTCCAAAAATAATAATTATGAAGATATTGTTAGGGCTAGGATTGCAAGAGTTGGAATAGAGTTAGAAGTCGTGGGAGATAAGAAGTCTAGGGAAGAAAGAAGAAGGAAGCTTACAATCACACTCCCATCCAAACTCATGCCTCATCATAATCATCCTTCCATCAAACTCTAAACCTCCACACATCATCTCCCACACAAACATCACAAACCCTAGTTACTAACCCTAATCACACCCCTCCTTTCCTCCCTATATATATATTATCATCACCATCACCATAAGGATCCTCATCTCCATACACTCCACGCCACCATCCCTCTCCTCACAACCTCACCATGGCTAACTCTCCATCACCTTTTGATCACCATCCTTCATCGTCTCATCATCATCATCATCCCATCATCACACCATCTTAATTCCCACCCTCACGGCAACTTCCTCCTCTTCACCAAGTAGCCTCTTTTATTATATTTTTTTTCCCTTTTTTTTGTTCTTACTTTAATTTGTTTTTGCGTTGTTAGTTAATTATTAAACATGAATCATTTGGTTAATTGTGATGTTACTTTTAATATGAGTGAGTGATTTTTTTATGCTTAGTATAATCTTCTTGAAGCCATGCTAAATTAATTATTTTGAAACAAGTTTTATGCTTGAATGCCTAGTTGATTTCTATTCATGATTCTTTAGCGATTAGCGTTTATCGTTTATGAAATTTGTGTTAAATCGATTAGAATGCATGCTAGTTGATTAAATACAATTTCGATTGATAGTTTAGAAGACTATAATACTTAAAAGTTATAGTTTTTTTAAGGCTTAGGTATCCCCCTAATTAATCATGGATGACTCAAACCCATATCTTTTAATTAGGTAATCGCTTTAGATTTTTGTTAAATCGATTTGCTGGTAAATTTGTTACAAAGTATTAAATGATGTTTTTCTAATTCTTAATGCTCTAGTTTGGTTAAATTTTTGCGCTGGTGTAAAGATTATCAAATTAGTAGGGTTTATATTAGGGTTGGACCTAAGTAAACTAGAATCTAAGAAAAAATGGGGAAGAACCGCTGGTGGATGTCTTTTGCAGTTTAACTCATGAATGAAATTAACTTGTGTGTTGATGATAAATATTAATTTGCGTGGTGGATTGAGATTATACTAAGTATCCTTCATAAATTTGACAACTTTTGATCATTATTTGTTGTTTAGAGTTAATTTGATTAGTTTGTTAACTTTTGTTCTATTTTTTTAGCTTCAATATAATTTCAATCGACCCCCCCTCCCTCAAAAGTATAGTCTTTTAGGAGCCTCTAGGTAATTTTAGATAGTTTAGATTTTGATTTTTAGAGTGGTTATAATTTTAGATTGATTTACATTCAGTCTTAGTATTTAATTATAGGTTGGTTAGAAATTAGACTAAAAATAGTTCTTCTAGTTCTTTTTCGATTTTTATCAGTTCCTAGAGTTTATAGAGTGTCCTAGTCTGCCCATATTTAATTTCGTAAATTTTTGGAAGTTATTTGATAATTTTCCAGAATTATTTTGTGAAATTGATATGTGCAGGTTTTTAGGTTATTAATTCTGAGAATTTCGATTTTAATTATTAATTCACGTTTATTAGGTATTGTTAAGTCCAGAAAACTGTGTCCTAGAATTCGGGTAATTTTCTTAATTATTTTTGTATTTTATTTCTAATTTCAGATTTAATATTTTGCATTGATATTCTGTGGTAATTTTCTGATTTGATTTTTCTGAAATTATTTGGATACATTTGAGGAGTTATAAGCTGATATACTTGAAGAATAATATTTTAGGTTACTGTTTGCAATTTTTAATATTTATTTTCTGATTATTATTTGCTGTTTTGATTTTTAACTAGAATTTTAGTTACTATTCTATTTTTATTTTTCTAAATTATTTAGGGAACCTTTTCACTGTTTTATTTCCAGAATATCATCTAGAATATTTAGGAGCATCATTGGGTATTTTTCTAGATTTTTATTCATTATATTTTAATTATTTTAGAATTATTAACATTAGACTTAATAAATTAGATTAGTAAAATCATTTAGGATTAAGCTAGCCTTTTTAAAACAATCTTTCCTCGTGGATTGATCCCTATTTCCCTATGCTAAAAAAAAATATTTAATAACCGAAGTAGTGATTAAATTTGTAACTCTCGACAAGCTTAACAATGCGAGATGCTTATACACCATGTTGCCCTTTATGGTGAACTACTCCTATTTCATCGTTCTTATAATTGAATCATTTTGCATTTATTTTCATAGGTTTCCTTTTCATCAGTGTCTTTTGGGGAATTTCCTAAACATAGTCGAGCCTAAGCTCATGCTTGGATGTCAAATCTTTCGATCTAATTAGTACTTTAGCATTGTCAAATGGCAATTAGAACGTTTGATAAGTAAGCTTCTTGGAATTGATTTGGAAAAACTCAAATGTGAAACTGCTTCGGCTTAGAATCTTAGATGGCAGAGAAACGACTCTGTAGTTGTCAGTAGCTGTAGCGGCTTGGGGCCAGTAGGGGTCTGTCGTGCTCGTATGCAGGTTGTGCTTGTTTTCTGGGGGTGACGGCAGCTGCTTAACGGGGATTGTTGAGGTACGTTCTTTCATCTTTCTTTCAACTTCAGCTTCTTTGGCACTGATTTTTCTCTTTTAATGCTTCGCAAGCGCTTTCTTCTATAAAAACTTTTTCGCAAAACCTTTTCCGTGGGTCCCTTGGAATCAACTTCTCTATGGGTAGGAATACTGGTAGAGGTAATGTTGCCTACAACTGGATCTCCCCAGATCCCGCAAAAGTGAGACCCACATTGGGAGGTGTTGTTGTTGTTGTTGTTGTCAAATGTGAAACTGCTAGTTTTTCCAATATTAGCTTTTTGTCTAACATCATTTTTAGAAATGACTAATTTTATCAAACATTCATGTAATGCAAATAATTGATGCGAACCGCTAACAACTAGCAACTAAGAGCATTCCCAGTCAGAGTTCCAGTTTTTGGAACTCTGACCTGCCACGTTAGCAAAAGTTCCACAATTTTGGAACTTGCATTCCATCACTTCTCCAACCTATAAAACTCCAATTTTAATCATCCAATAAACATATTTATCATGGACCCACCTTATAACACACAACCTATTTTTTAAATCATTTAAAAATTATATACTTACTCCAAAAAAAAGAAAAAACAAAAAAAATATTTTAAAAAGCCAAAAGTTACATGCGGGGAGACACGCACAGGCGTTGTTCAACCTGAAATTTTGACATTTTTATACCTTTCATTACATAATATTTGCTTGAAATAAATTATTAATTTAGGATTTTAATATTGGTTTTATTTGTCTTGTAAGAATTTGAGACATTTGAAGAATAAATAAATTGCTTGCAGAAAAAGAGAGAAAATTGAATTAAAATTGGATTGGGTAATAACAAGCAATTGATTGAGAAAAGAAGAAGAAGAATCGGCCCAGTTCCTTGAACCCATCAGACCAGCCCACACGCTTCCCCTTCCTTTCTCTCTGGGCCCAGCAGCGAGACCTATCTTTTGCCCAGCCCGATCTCCTCCTCCCTCTTTTCTTTTTCTCTTTCTTTCTCTTTTGGGCCTGGCCCGTTTGTTCCCCTATTTGCCTCCCTCATTTCCCCAGCCCGCCTCTCTACTCTTTCTTTCCTTCTTTTTCTCTTCCTTTCTTTTCTTCCCTTGGGCCGGTCCATTCTTCTCTTTTCCCTGGCCCAGCTCGGTGCCATTCTTTTCCCAGCCGGCCTGCTTTCTCCATTTCATTAACTTGGCATGCCCCCTGCACGTGATCTGGGTCTGTCTTCTTTCCCCTCCAACTCTTCTCCTTTCTTCTTCCTTGACGTTTCCCCCTTCCCAGAAAACCGAAAACCAGGGGGTGGCAGAACAGAGCACGGCGTTCCCCATTCCCAGCCTCTTCGTCTTCTCCTCTTTGTTCCTCATTAACCCAGATTCCCGAGGCCCTTCGGTGTCCTTCCTCTTCAGTGCTCGACACAGAGAAACCGAAAAGCCAGACGCTGCTTCCTCCGCCAAGGACATTACTCCCTCACTCTCTCTCCTCCCTCAATAATCGACATTTAAAGTCCCAATATCATCAAAGACCATTCATCATCCCCATCATCAATCAGGAGGTTATGAAGGAGTAAATGAAGCAATTGATTAGGGGCTCGAGGCTACGTTTTCTGGGAGAAAGAAACAGAGCAGTCGAGGCAGATTAGCAGGAGATTAGCTTAGCGTAGAGATTAGGCTTGAATTTTCAGTCTCTTCTTGTATTCATTTTGGGATTTCAGTTTTAGCCATCTAGTCTCTCGAATTTTGTAGTTTACTCAAACTTTTTGGGGTGTGGAGTTGAATCTGCTGAGTTTACTCTGTTTCTTTTCGTTGGTCCTGCTACAGAGATTAGGTACAGGTAATTGAAAGCAAGCCTTTTCTTTGGCTGGACTCTTTGCAACACCAATAAGCTAGTGTACGGTTCTCAATTTCATAGATTTATCTTGATAGTTTAGTTTTACCTTTAACTTAAATATTTGGTAATTAGCTCAATTTAATTTGTATTAATTTCGATCTTAGGTTAACGTATACGACTTAGTAACTCAATTTCACATCCATCCCTAAGGATGATACCCGTTAGTATTACGACGATAACTGTATACTTGCGGAAAAATCACAACAGGCCTACTCCCCGCGTGTAACTTTTTTTCTTCTCCTTTCATTTTGCGACACTTGTCAACATGGGGCCCGTGTTCCGCTTCCCTTCCCCACGCTGCGAATGCACTAATAGAATTGGCCATCAGTACGTAGGGTTGACCACGTCTAACCTAAGACTCATTTTAAGGCTCAGAATGTTTAAGAAAGCCCAAGCAAGATGGGTTAAAGCCAATATGCAACATATACAACTCAGAATCAAACATCACGTATGATCCTACTTCCCAGTTTTTCTTACGTTTTAATCACTTCCCAAATCTTCATGCATGCAGATGGAATTCAAGAACTTCTACGATGCTACAGGGGTGAGATATACTGTTATATTCATTCACTAACTCATATAATCATCTTCAAGCGTAATTTACATATGACTACATAATCCATCCATGCTAATTTGCCAAAATACAATCATAGTGATATTCGTTCACTAACTCATACTTCATCTTTCTAGTTTTGAGTAGCGTTCCACAGAAATGTGCAACGAAAGCAACAAAAGCAACACAAGCATTCATGTTCCTGCAGGAGAAAAATCCAGAAAATGACATGATCATTGTCGCCTTTAGGGGTACCTCCCCTTTCAATGCAGGTGATTGGAGCACGGATTTAGATCTTTCATGGCGCAAGTTCAAAGGAATGGGGAAAACTCATTTCGGTTTCATGGCAGCCTTAGGTCTCAATAGGTACTCTAAAAGCGACAGCGATCATGCAGGAGATTGCTATGGTGATTGGCCTAATGAAGTCGAAGAAAATGCTAAGTTTCCTCTAGCTTAGGAAGTCACGAAAACCAATAAGAGGGCGAAGTTTATTCTGACAGGTCACAGCTTAGGAGGAGCACTTGCCATTCTTTTTCCGGCAATCTTAGCCTTGCATGGCAAAAGGGAGATGCTAGACAGGTTAGAGGCTATTGATACGTATGGGCAGCCAAGTGTTGGTGATGAGAAATTTGGTCTATTTATGAAGAAGACATTGAGGAAGCATGGCATTAAGTACCATAGGATTGTTTATGCTTTTATGATCTTGTGCCTTCGTTGCCTTGGGACAATGCTTACAAGGTGTTCAAGTTTATGTTGTTCAAGCACTTTGGGACATGCATCCACTTCAACAGCCTCTATCATGGCAAGGCTAGCAAAGATTGATCTCTCTCTCATCCTTTTGGTATCTAGTATCTACACTGTATTTAATCAAGGGTGGTTCGACTCAACTTGGCCCACACAATAGATCAATCTAATTTGATTTGCGATAAGCTCACATGGTTTGGAATCAATTTAGGTTGGATAACTAAATACAACAAAATATGTTAGTGGAAGTAACTTTCTGTTTTATCTTTTAGTTCCACACGAGGGTGCTCAATGTCAATAGGGCTTAGTCGATTTAACTCAATGCATTGTCTAAAGCCCCATATCAATTGCTACAAAGTCTATCCCACCCCTAGGAGCACCAGCTCTCAAGACTCATATAGACATGTTTATATTAAAAAATAAATATATAACAAATGCACATCAAATAACATGTATTCATCGCATCTGAGAGCCTGTGCTCCCGGATGCATGTTAAATTTGCCAAATTTGCCCCACCAGGATTGGATAGTTGTTAGTCTATAAATCTTATATCATGGAGAACCTTCTAACAAGCTAAGGTATAATCAATGATGCAAATAGTGGAAGAAAAAAGAGCAGAGAAGAAAAATGAGGTGCAAGGGAGCACGGAGGTGACATGACTGTGGTTGCTGAGAGACAAAGCTGTGTGCATGAGAGTCTTCATAATGGCGAGGCTAAATGCAGTTTGGGAGCTGATAAGAGGGTTCATAATTCCACACACACTAGGGCCTGATTTCGAAGGGGGACGGCTGCAAACTGGGTTTAGGATCATCGGCATCATACGGATACTTCCAAGGGTCGCCAAACCATGGTCCTCAAGATAATGTCAACGCTATTCGCGTGGCGAGGATTTGTTCCTGCGTTAAACTCCTCTGACGTATGTTTAGTAGCTTAGCCAAATCAAATTCTTCAATTTGTAAGGATAGCACTCAAAGTGTAAATCTTAATAAAAATGTGGCAATAAAACTATCAAGTTGTGAGTGATCTCTCCCCTAGATAGGCAATTGCTTTAACAATGGAAAATAACCCTGACGACAAAAGGTTAACATGTCAATCATGCTGAAATAGAGGGTTTTGGCCTTCGGCCTTGAAGCTCCAAAACCAAATTAATATGTGCCGCCTATAAGATGACCCTTGCTCGTATATGATTGGCTTACAACAGAGTTTGGTCGCGGTCTTCTAGATATGATTCTTTTTTTGTTTTGGGCTTTTTGGAGGGGTTCTTTTAACTCCAATACAGAAACTAATGGGTAATTGAGCATAATTAAACATTGATCAGGTTATAATCATGGATTAGATACTGATTTAGTGAAACAACATTGGCTAGTCCGACAACTGACCGTTCCATGATCCAAACAGCGATCACCTATAATTTGATAAACAAGTTTGCAAAGTGTTGACATTTAACATAACTTAGAACAGCTTCCTACACAAGTATTGAAGTCGAAATAACACCTATTTTATTCAAGGACAATCCATTAACTTAAGAGACGCTCCAACTAAATAGCCTTTGCCCTTGCTTGACAGACTCACATTTGCTGTCAATTCGCAAGTTTTCGGGGCTGCAACGCATACTAGCAGTCTAATAGGGCCTGTACCTCCAATCTGCTCTGGAAGGCCTTGAACTGCTCATGCCATAACTCCACTGCAATAATCCAAGCAGAATATTAGAAAGCGTGACATTAAATTCTTTGAGAGATCACGATATATGAACGGAACAGCTATAGCCAAAGCAACATGCACCTATGATGCAAAGAAACCCACGACTACAATGCGACATCTCAAATCTTCATAAATAAAAATCCCTATACTAAACTCAGAACATGCTTCAGATTTTCTCTGGACTTCGATGATGATGATGGAGGTGCTCCGACGCATTTCTTACACTTCCCCTCCCCCCGAAAAAAACAAATTTTTCAGTTTTAAATGTAATAACATGCAGCTAAGTACAGGATTTTGTGGGTGGGGTCCCCCCCACCCCTTCCCTGTGGGATGTGCAGTTGCAGTTAAACGAAGCAACTGGGACACTGCAAGAGGCAACATATCAAGACACTAGCGCTGTGAATGTCCCAAACGAAAAGTTAATGAACCCAATTCCGCATGAGACAAAAAATCGAGCCTAAAATGAGGTCAAGGACACAGAGAGAACACCACCACAATAACATTGCGGTATCCAATTTTTTTGAGTGTCCTGAACTTAATAGATTCCTCAAATTTATGAATAGAGAGACTCAACGATATAAGAGAATGATTGTATTATTCAATATTAACATAACAGATACGAATCATAAGATGAAAACAGCTAAACCAACAAAGACACACACCAACAAAAAAAAAATGCAGAAGCCCAGCTAACACGTCAATCACCATGATACTTACATCATCATAATCTAAGCTTCCATACATCCTTCCGTAAGTGCGCATAGGACCATAACCAACATAAGGTTCTGGAGTGTCCATCATTAGACCTCCACTGGTACCAGCTTCATCAACTGGGGCAGCTGAATCTATGGCAACCTTCAAACAAATATTCTCAAATCCAATATCAATTTTGTATTGAAGATGAAACATGGTTGTGAATCTATTGGTGAACTGTCATGCCTACAATTTTTTCCCTTTTCGGTAATAAGGCAAACCCTCACACATACAGTTGACTTTGGTCACTTCTGCTGATTTAACTAAGGGGTTAGGACTTAGGAATTCGGCAGATAATACAGAAGTCATCAACGTAATACTCAGCTATCAGTTCGTGAGATGTTATCCCATAATTGCCATGCATCAATACAATATAAAGGCGGAAGAATGTCACACGCAATAGCCCAAGAGCCAAGCAGATACAAACCCTGTTAGAATGCTTAACAGTGGGAAAACATAAAGACTTGATATCAAGATCCCATAACTCAAAGACAATCACCAACAAACAGGATAGAACAAAGCCTGGACAATGTGGGTGTATTTTAGTAGATCCTATGACCTCCACAGTACAGTCTAGCACACAAACAAGACCATGCCCAGAAGGACCAGAACCAAAATTAGACTAGAAATGAACAAAAAAGCAGTATTCCTCACTCACCGGCTGTCCCAAAATTTCATGGGACCGTCTAGCCACCCGATCTGCAACACCGTCTTCGGCAAAAGTCACAAAGCCAAAACCACGATGCCCAGATCTCTTGGGATCCTACAACCAAGGGTGCAACCTTTGATCAGAATATTACCAGAAAGGTATCTGCTATATCATGAACAAAACAAAATTTTACCTTCGGAATGTAGACATCCAAAATGCGACCAAATCTACCAAAATAATGGCGGAGATCTTCTGTGGTTGCCTCCTGAGGCAGCCTTCCGACAAATATCTTTCTGCCAATTCCCCTAATTGTATCCCCTGAATATCATTACAAAAACAATCAACAAATCATACCCTCCTCAGAATATTCAAGACTGAGAAAAAGGAAAAAGGACCCCCACCCTTCCTCCCCCCAAACCACAAAAAGGGGGACAAAACCTTACTTCCATAAAGAGAACTTGGATGGTCATATAAGGTAGGAGCACCTAATGCTGCATATCTTGTAGCGGCACTAATATAAGCATTGTAGGCACCATAACCACCATGTGAGTGAGACACCCGGCTATATGGGCGGAAATCTTCTTCCTGTGAAACATGTTTTACAACTTAAATCAACTCTCATGGTAAACCAAGCAAATCAAAGTATCAATCCTCCATCTCGGGTTCAGAGGCCTCCAGTAACACATATCACGTAAGAAATTCAGAGAAATGAGAAGATAAACAGAAAGGCCTTCCAAGAGAACTCCAGAACAAAGAAATTATCAACTTACTTTCGGGGTTGCTCGATCAACCACTACAGTGGAACCACCCAACTCATGAGTGTCATTCATCAGGTTGTCTACTGATTCTGCATCAAACTTACACTTTTACGTGCCATGAATGCACAATAAACATATCCAAGGTCAAGCGAGTAATTACATCCTGACCAAACTGTCAAACTATCCTACTTAGAGGAATAGGACTAGCATGAAAAATAAACAATACTTGCCAATACTCCCTCAATCTCATATTATAACTAATAACTCGTCCAAAAACAAGGTTCGTCATGGAATACTCTTCAATAAAACATTTAAATATTTCAGCTTTAAGAGTACTTCAAAAGTTGCAGGATAAACATGAAACTAGAAGGTTAAGCGTCATTTTTTATTATTAATTTCACATCAATAATTATTATTTGAATCCGAATTAGGATATGACTCCCACTAAAGATCATAATTAGAGCCTTTCACAAGATATGGGATGGGATGGATGGAGCGAAGAAATGAAGACTCTCTACCATTTTGTGTGGATCATTGCCTCTACATAAGTGCATTGATCAATAAATGCAACAAACATCTCAAATCAACAATTTCTCATCTCCAAAGAAGGCACAGGACACATGCTGGAAACCTCTTTTAGTACCCACTTTGATAAAATAATTAGGCTAGTGTAGTTGTTACCCCCCACCTAACCGATAGACAGTTCCTAGTTTCCTCATTATCAAACACACGAGTCCAATAGCAACACCAACTTAAAATTGATGTTGTAGAATGAAGCAACTTTTCACCCCCATGACTGCATCAATAATTATTAAGGAAATGTGGCTCGCTAATTGTCCAGGTTTTCATTAGCTGAACAAAATCATGACTATTCTGCAACAGCTACTAAGCAATAACTTTCATAGAGAAACCTCAATATCATCGATGATCCATTAGAAACTTTTTCTTATCAATTTGCATGGACTTCTGCCACCATAGTCCAAACTAAAACCTGCTCTGATAACTCTGCCCCCAACGATTTTCCAGGACAACTCCAGAATGTTACTAGCAAATGATTTAAACTTGGACACACCTTCCTCAGCAATGGCAACAAAAATCTGAGCCTAATTTTCTAACTGGCAAATGATAGACAAGGATCTTCCTTCCACCTAGTTAAACACACAACTGAATACCTCATTCTCAACGGCCATAAGCAAGTAATTACTTAAACAGCAGAAGATTTACCTGCAGTGGCAAAAGTAATAAATCCAATCCCACGATGACTTTTTGTAGTTGGATCCTACAAACATATTTGTGTCATGCTTTCATAGCAAGTGCAACTTCTAAAATAAATAAGCTAAGAGAATATAAGTGCATTACAAAACCCTTAAGGAAGCAGTCACGAACTTACTTTAGGCATGTAAAGATCAGTAATCTCTCCATATTTCTCAAAATGGCTGTTCAAAGTATGGCATTCCGTGAAAGAAAAAAGAAGGGTTAGCAGTGAAAGAAAGAAGGGGGGATTGCAGTAAAAGATAATTCACCATCGCAAGTTTACCTTCGAAAGTTGGCTTCAGTAACAGATGGGGCAATCCTTGCCACAAAAATCCTGGTTATCTTTTTGGAGGATGACTTCATCATCTCTTCCTGAAAACATGCACATTTTACATTGAAGAGAAAGACACAGAAACAGGGAAGCGGAGAATAAACACAGCCTAGCTCAAAAACTGGTGATTAATAACGAGACCTTTGGTGTAGCCACTTTTACTTCCAGCACTCTGTTACCAAGGCGATGTTCACTTGATAATGCTTCCTGAAATCCAGAAAGGGCAAATGGATAAAACACTACAGCTAAAATTAAAATATGGCAAACAATGTGAAACCTACGAGATCGGAGATCCAAATCTGCCTACTCATTAACCTATCATAGTGAAATACTATGACCCAAACTAATTTGTTTTTTTAAAAAATGAAATAATACCACCTGTTCAATCAAAAGAGGAAGTGTTGGAAGAAAAGCAAAGGGGACAACAACAATATATTTTCAAATAAAAAAAGCTTAAAAAAAATACCTTATCTGAATAATATTTTGGTAGACTCATATATAATGTATGGTATAATCAATCCTATTGATAAGATCACAAATAAAAAACGACTCTGCAATTGGTAATATCAATCTATTGCTCAATACACTTGTAAAAGAAAATGTAGCCATAGAATTTGCCTAACAGAAAAAGCAAGCAGCATGAGGGAAGAATTGACTTCACAGGGAATTCAGGAGCTCCGTCATGCAACTTCCGTTTTATTTTACCTTAGCATCCTCTACAGAAGTGAATGTGACGTAACCAAAGCCACGCGATCTGCCACTACCACGCTCCTAAGACAGCAGAAAAAGGAAAGAAACCCATTTAGTCACATGCAAAAGATAACACGGCAATTTAAGACGAGACACATATGCCAGCTTAGATGTAATGCAATTGCCTTACGTGGCTATACCACCCTGCAAATTTTGAAAAATGGCCAAGGTAGAAAAGGTAGCATAAACATGTCATGAGTGTCAAAAGCATGATCATTCACAAATGTCCAATGGACCAAGCAGTAAAATATAGGAATGAGGCACCATTGTTTTACATTATCAATGGACAGACGAAAAAGAGAGAGCACAAAGCCATTGATATAGATTACTGTTTGATTATGAGATGATGGTACGAGTAAGTTCAGGTTAAAGACAGAATCAAAAGCCCAAAAAAAAAGCAATGCAGAAAGCAGGAGGAGGGAAACTAAGGCAATCAAATATGATGACATGGACGAACTCCACTTCCATTCTTTATGCTTTTAACTGTCAAAATAACCTTTTTGACCATGCCTTTCCCTCTACTACATCCAGGTTATCAAATTTAACCATTTCCCCTATTGAATCAGATTTTTCCTTAATAGGAAGCCATATATTCTGTTACAAATGAACAACTCCACACAAAGTCAAATCCACAAACAGATGGGCACTCAGAACAAGCAATGGAGTAATAATACTATCTAAGTAGGGTATTAAATTTTATGAGGAAGCCCTGCATTAAAAGAAAAAAATAGAACTCAACAAAGCTACGCAGACCACCGGGGAGGGGGGCAGAGGATTTCTTGCAGGCCAGCTATTATGGGATTATGCTAACATGCATGAAGCTTATGCACGCATGAACTAAATAAGCAGGGTAAAACCAAATCATCTAAAACCTTTCTCATGTAGGCTTTCTGCTAAGCAGACCACCGGGGAGGGGGGCGGAGGATTTCTTGCAGGCCAGCTATTATGGGATTATGCTAACATGCATGAAGCTTATGCAAGCATGAACTAAATAAGCAGGGTAAAACCAAATCATCTAAAACCTTCCTCATGTAGGCTTTCTGCAAAGTGTCCGTACCCAATTTTCCAATTCAATCCATGCAAGCATATGCCATTCCAAAAATATTATCATTGACATCAAAACAGAAAGGGCAAACTTTGCATCCTGCTTTTCCAGGGACATAAGTCTGATTCTTGTAAACTCATACAATCCAACCAGGGTTACAAAAGAAGCAGAACAGCACATATGTCTAACTTCGGGAAGAGGGGATGAAATAGTGAAATTCAAACGCTCAACAGCAAATCCTCAATCAGATCTATGCTCTCTCAGCAATCAAAGGAGGAACAGAGTTCTCAACCGAAAATAGCGCCATGTTTAGAGCATCCCACACAACGGAAAGTATCATATCAGACAATGACAGTGGGATAGAACGAAAAAATGATGCCATAATATAAGCCGCAATACCTTCATGACGATACAGTCCTCCAATTCTCCGAATTTACTCATGTATTCCCTCAACCCATCAGTGTCTACGTCCCAAGGGATACCGAGAACCTGCATCAACCCCCACATTGGCAAATCAGAACAATCATAAAGATCAAAAGCCGAATACTTCAACATACATAAGAACAACTAATAGCACTTACCACAAGCTTCCGCTCCATTAGGGCACGAAATTGAGATGCCGGGAAACCCTAGATATACCTGGGAAAGAAGCAGAAACCCCCCGAAACGATACCTCTTTATCTCTCTCTCTTATAGTCCTCGAATTCTCGCTCAGCTCTCGGAGTCTCACCACTCTTCTCTCCTCTCCGCTTTCTCTCCTCTCAACCTCGCAGCCTGCACATGATAAGCACACCTCTTTCTCACACACAGACATCATCATCATCATCATCATCATCGTCATCGTCATCGTCAAATTAGCCATATCAATCAATGCTAAGTTCGGTCCCCTCCCCAACCCAAAATCAATCAGGAAATTTCTAATAACGCCTCAATGAAGCAAAAATTAATCAATCAAGAAGTCAGATGGATAAGGAATCAATCAAAGATTGAAAAGAACAATTTGAAAGAAAGAATTCAATTAGAAGCGTAAATCACTCAACTTTTACCTTTCGAATCTCGATTGTTTACGAATTATCGAAACCCTAATGCTGGATTCTCTCTCCTCCCTAGTCTCACCTTCCTCTGTTCTCTCGCGGCGCTCAGCCTCTGCCTCCGCAGGCATGACCCTCCTCGTCTTCTTCTGGGCCCTTTTCTTAACGACCCGATTGATGAATGGGCCTGAGTCCACTCTTCATTTCAAGTCAATCATTGTGACGATAAAATTTCCCAAAATAGTGGAAAAGTGTGAGAAGAAGATAGTGTCCGGCAACAGTATTTTGATTAAGTTAATACACTTATTACATAATTTTTAGTGTTCGGTAACATAGTATTTTGACTAGTATTTCAAATAGCATTTAGCATTTTAAGTAGCGTTTTTGAAAAACTAATAATATTAATGTTTTACATTCAAAAGTAGCGTTTCATATTTTTTTACCAAAAATTACCCTTCGAAAATTTTATCTTTGAAAATTATCTATATCCTTTTATGTTAATTTACATTAATCAACTAATCCAACAGCAAAGTTTATCGAATATATTTTATTCAATTGCTCTTCTAAACAGCTATGCGCAAACAGCTAAATTGGAAACGTTATCCGCTACATAAATCGCTATCCGCTCTTTTGAACCGCTAATTTTGCCGAACAAGAGCTTAATGTTTGAACCAATAAAAAGAATATGCTTAATGTGATTTTTTTATGTAGAGATTATTAGTATCCATTACCTCAAAAGTAGACCTGGCAAAACTGACCCGAAATCCGAAACCCGAACCGAATGACCTGGACCCATACCCGACCCGACACCCGAAACATGCTCACCCAAAAGTGGACCCGAAACCCGAATTGACCCGACCCGAACCATACCCGACCCGAAATTTTCAACAAAGTTGCTTGTTTTGGCATGACGAGCGTATTTCACCAAAAATTGGTTGACCCGAAATCGACCTGACCCGAACCATACCCGACCCAAACTGAAACAACCCGAAATGTCACTTAACCCGAACATGACCCGACCCGAACTTGACCCAACCCGTACCTGAACCGAATGACCCATTTGTCAGGTCTACTCAAAAGTATAGATTATTAGAGCAGTCACAATTGTTGACTCGTTGGGCGAGAAAAGGAAGATGTGAGTTGTGGGGTTGCTAGCTTGCTGCATCACAAAGGTCGCCGCGAGCCTCATAGCTCGCCAACCCACTGTGGGCAACAAGGTACCCCGCCTTTCTTTTTTTACCGGTTTGCGCACCGAAATGATGTTGTTTAAGGACGTTGATCGGAATTTTTTTAATTGGGTTTTATGCGTCGAAAATATGTGTTTTTGAACGTTGATGGCAGAGAGACGTTGCTCAACCTCTCTCTGCCTTGTAATATTTTTTTTGTTGCAATTTTTTATGTTCAAGCCTGTGTTTTTTTTTTGTTTGTGGGTACTTTTTTATGGTACAATTTTTATATTCAAACTCTTGTGTTGTTTTCTTAAAAATAATTATGAGCCTTTAATTGTTGAACTATTGTAGTTTTTTTTAAGTCAAATATTAATCAATGTATCTTTTTTTTATTATCAAACTATTGTAATTTTTATATTCAAGCATGTGTGAATTTTTTTTAATTCAAACTCTTGTGTTGTTTTCTTTTAAAAAAACTATGAGCCTTTAATTAGTTGTATTATCAAATTGTTATGTGCAAATTATTTTTCACAAAAATAATAAAGCCAAATAACAAAGCAAAACGTAAAAACAAAATTAATTAAATATGGTTAGGTGTGAGGTCTATATGAATTATTTTATTTGGTGAGTCAAATTAGTGAGTCTTGCATTGGAGAGATAGAGGCTTGTGAGCCAAAAAGCTGGCTCATAAGCTGATATGGCAGATGTTCGGGCAGAGGAAGAGAATTGAGGAAACAAAAACTAAAGCTATCGTTCATTTCTCATAAACTAAAGAACATGACAATATAAATAGTACTAGATGAAACAGACTCAGCTAAAAAACAACAACTAATAGGGATGTGGCTACATGACACACTAACAACTCAATGCCTAAATAAGGAAATATCAAAACTGACAATTTAAGAAACCACTACTGTAACTGCTAGCTGAAAGTTAGGAACACATCCCAGTGATTTAGGAGCATCATTCGACAACAGAGATAGCCCCCTAATGGTGAACCAAAAAACTAACGCACCATTGGGAATGTTCTTAGCATATGAATTACCTTAATAATACCTAACTACTTTAAATGAAGTTAGATCTGTTAGTTAACAAATTTCTTCAACTGCCAGAGTACGGCCTTAAAACAATCAATAAGCAAGCACCAGCAAGTAGTCCTTTCCAACCAGTGGTCTAAGTAATTTTCATTGTTCACATACCTAAAGAGAAAATTGGGTCCACCAGTTGAGTTCATTTTGGCAGGCTTGTGGCTCTAATTAGTTTTCAAGATTAGCTTGGCTTATGAGCTTGTCAAGTTTAAAAATTTAGGTTCAAAACTCAAGTCATCGGAGTACACGAGCTTAAGAAAACAAAAAACTGCTTTGTAACCATATTATGGCATGAAAATGATGAAAAGTGGTATATGTAATAGAAAATAAAAAAAGATAAGATCAAACTAATATTTGAGGCATGTTCTTTTCAACTTATGAGAAGAACTTATTAGTACTTATTGCTGAAACATATTGAATTAAGCTGAAACATGCTGAAACATGCATGTTAAAACATGCTAAATGATTGAAAAAAACACAACTAAGTTTGTTCAATAGTACTTAACGGTGCTAAATTGTATTAAATGATGCTGAATTGTACTGAAAGTTGGTGAATTGTGCTGACATTTACTATATACTGATAATAAGTTCTTATGACAAGTTAAAAAGAATATATCCTTATCTTTGCAAGTTTCATATCTATTCAACCAATACAGAGGACCCATTCAGATACAAAGCAATGCGTTGGCTGCTTTGGAAGCCATTGATTTGGACGTCGCCGAGCAGGGTATGGCAGTTGGGTGCGTCACTGGTGACTGAATTAATGGGCTTATTGATGGGGTTTCTGGTAATTGGTGAGTTGTGGATTTTGTTTCATGCTTGGTGTCATGTTTCATCATTGTGATTAGTCATGATTGAGTTTAGTCATTAACCCTGAATTTTCTCTTTGATTGAAGTTATGATACATAGTTTACCCAGTACGACTGCTTGTTAGAGTATAAAACCTAGTGATGGACCTACAACCATAAGATTAAGTTATAGGTTGAGTTGATTTCCGAGCATGATATTAGAGCCTATATGAGTGAAAAGTCTCAAGTTCGAATCCACTAGCCACTATATTAATTTATTTCACAAGGTTAGAGGAAGCCTTTGCATCATGTATGCTTCAAAACTCAAAGAGCATTTGTGGGCCATGTTAAATCATTACATGTATTTTTGGTTGGATCTTCAACCATAAGCTTAAGCTCTTGATTGAGTTGTTTCCTAAACACTACTTTCTAAAAATGGATGAAGTGAAAACATGTCGATTTTGCTTCAAATTTTGACAATGCTATGTTGTTGGTCAAATTCATGTCTCCCAAAGGGTACCTACCGAGTCAATGTATAAGCCGGGGGGTTCATTGGGTCTTCTTGCTTGGTGGTGTTTGACTGCTTGTTATTGTTTGCTAGATGTGCATTATGCAAGTGCATTATTGAAACTGTCATTTGCTTGTGATATTTCTTGCAAGTTTATGTGTTTTGTAGTGGTAGTTTGTGTAAATGATTCAAGTTTGATCAATCAGGTATGTCAAATTTGATATGTTGCGTTCACCCCTACTGTGGAGCAGGGCCTTCCGGTCACTAGAGTCATTAGCAGTATGACTTTGCAACAAATTCTTGCTCAGGCAGTTGGACAAGAACTGATTATGAATGAGAGTAATGTTGTGAGTTTTAAGGATGACTGAGACAAGGTATTGAAGGAACACAACGCAGTTTCTGCTTTTGAGTTGACTAAATGATGACTAGAATTCTGTATCTGGTCTGTGGGTTCAAATGGTCATAATCGCAGTGTTTGTATACTAGTTGTTTTGTTGATATAAAGCTCTTGATCCATTGTCGGAAAACAGGTTACCGTAACACTTGAGAACGGGAAAAGTTATAAAGGTGATCTGTTGGTTCGAGCTGACGGGATATGGTCAAAGGTATAGCGGTAGAATCATTATGAAACCCCCCCCCCAAAAAAAGAAATAGTAACAAATAAATCTGGAATAGGTTTGGTAGTTGCCATTTTTCCTAATCACCACAAACATCTCAGACGGTCCACCTCTATCACTCTGCTAGGTCAGAAAAAACTTGTTTCGGCATTTGGAAGCTGTTTACTCACAATACACTTGTTATACAGGAATCCCAGATTTTGTCCCTCCAGATATCGAGACTGTTGGGTATGCATTATACTAAGGCCCTGTTCTATTTCGCGTTTTTTAGGATTTAGCTAAGAGCTTACATCTCCTTACAGCTTCTTACATCTCCTTACATGTTCTTACATCTCCTTACATCTTCTTATATCTCCTTACATCTTCTTACATCTCCTTACATCTTTTTACATCTCCTTACATCTTCATTTTATTTATTTTGTATTTATTTTGTATTTTTTTATTTTTAATTGTTAATTTTAAATTTTAAATTTTAAATTTTTTTGTTCTTTATTTTTTAGGTTTTATGTTTTATTTTTTATTTTTTTATTTTTTTATTTTTTTTATTTTTTTTATTTTTTTTTATTTTTTTATTTTTAATTTTTAATTTTTATTTTTTAATTTTTTAATTTTTTAATTTTTTAATTTTTTAATTTTTTTAATTTTTTAATTTTTATTTTTTAATTTTATAATTTTGTAATTTTTTATTTTTAATTTTTAATTTTTTTTTGTTTATTCTTTTATTTTTAATTTTTAATTTTTTTTTTATAGTTTTTTAATTTTAATTTTTTAATTTTATATTTTTTAATTTTAATTTTTTAATTTTTTAATTTTTATGTTTATTTTTAATTTTTAATTTTAAAATTCTCAAAATTCTCAAAATTTTAAGTTTTATTTTTTATTTTTTATTTTTTATTAAAAAATTAAAAAAATTAAATTTAAATTAAAATTAAAATTTAATATTAAAAATTAAAAAATTATGAATTAAAAATAAAAAAAATAAAAAATAAGAAATAAAAATAAAAATTATAAATTACAAAATTAAAAAATAGAAAATTAAAAAATAACCAAAAAAAATAAAAATTAAAAATTTTAAAAAATAAAAAATAAAAAATAATAATTAAAAAAAATAAAGAAATAGAAAATAAAAAATAAAATAACAAAAACTACAAAATTACAAAATTAAAAAAATACAAGAAATCAAAAAAGTAAAAAATAAAAATGAAAAATGAAAAATAATAATAATAATAATAATAATAATAATAATAATAATAATAATAATAATAATAAAAATACAAAATACAGCTTCTTAAGTTTATTATTTTAATATTATTATTTTTCATCTAAAATAAATTATACTATACAACTCTTTTACAATTTAACAGCTCCTTATATCTATCGTTACAGCTTCTTACAGTTCCTTACAGCTTCTTACATCTTCTTGCAGCTCCTTACATCTCCTTACAGCTTCTTACATCTCCTTACAGCTCCTTACAGCTCCTTACATCTCCTTGTATCTATCTATCTATCTAAAATGCGAAATAGAACAGACCCTAAATTTGAATTTTCTATCTGATGCCCTCATCATCTTTGAGGATAGTTCTTTCTACAATTGCATGAGCATTATCTTGCTTATTCTAAGAGTTGTGAAGCTAACAATTAAGCATTTTTATCAAGAGGTACCGAATATTCCTGGGGCACAAGCAGTACTTTGTTTCATCGCAATTGGGTGGAGGCAAGATGCAGCGCGTATGCATTCAGAACGAATCACCTGGTGGTGTTGATGGGCCAAATGGTAGATATTGTTCTTGTTAGTCTCGCTATGCTCAAGCTTAATACAGTGTGATTGGTGGAAGAAACAAACGCTTGCATAATTTCTGTGAGATAAAGGTCTGCATTTGCCTTTTTTGTTTGTCTTGCTTTTAGTTGTTTAAAATTTACTGAAGGACGTAAGTGAGAATAGCCTAGTGGTTGAGCATTTGTATTCCAGAAGGAAGACCATTATTCAAATCCAGCTATACGAGTGTACGTACGATGACCAATCCCCGGTAATATGTCTGACACCAACTCATATGAGCCAAAGCCTCCTACGACAACAATCATTGGAGAAAACCAAGAAAACTAGGAGACCAAAACTGGAGGTCATACTAGATGCCTCGTAATCTGTAAGATTGTAATTATGCTTTGAGCATAGCTTGTGCAAAAGCAACAAGATACTGCTATTGAAACAAAGGTTGCTTGAAATATTTAAGGGGTGGTGTGACAACGTGGTCAACCTAATCCATGCCACTGATGAGGATGCATGGGACAAGGGGGCCATGGCCATTGAGGTAAATGTTCCTTTAACACACTTCTAAATTCTGCCGTGCTGAGTGAGCAAGTTGGTCATGAAAAAGATGATACATACGCTATGGTAAAATAGTTTATAATGAACTGAGATTTTCTTATTGTATTTACTTCTTGTTCCAGGATGGTTACCAGCTTGCTTTATAGCTGGAAAAGGCTTGGAATAAAAGCACCCAACCTGAAAGTCCTATTGATGTTGTTTCCTGTTTGAAGAGGTATGGAGGAATTTACTCCTAAAATGGGAAATTCAATTACCACAACATGACAGATTGGAACGTAGAAGGCTAAAAGCTCTTGAAAATAGAAGGAATACAAAAATATTAGCGAATGTCAAATGACCAGAGATGAGGAAAATCTGTTGCGAGATTCCTGTTCTGGATCGTATGGTAAGGATATTTGATGATTACATGACTTGGTTTCCCCCCCCCCCCCCCCCGATTCAGCTATGAGAGGTCCAGAAGGCTCCGAGTTGCTATAATTCATGGAATGGCCAGGATGGCAGCTATCATGGCATCAACTTACGAGGCTTATCTGGGTGTTGGACTTGGTCCTTTGTTGGTATGATATTGGTGAATTATGTGCACCAATGGTCCAACATAGCATTCTTCATATGATCCTGCAGGTTCACCTATTTTTTCTGATTTTGCAGTTCTTGACGAAATTCAGGATACCCCATCCCGAAAGAGTTGGTGGTAGGGTTTTTCATTACACAAAAAGCAATGCCTTTAATGCTAAGCTGGGTACTAGGCCAGATTGACCTTTAGCTTATCATCCATCCATCATAGAATGAATTGCTTGTATATCTTTTTGCACTTTGGCCGTGATTGTTCTTGGATATCCTTATGCCTCCCCCCCACCCCACCCAAAGAAAAAGATTACTTGACTTGTTAATGTCAGAGCTATTCACTTGTGTGTTTTCTTGCTCCAAATCAGCTATGCTAGCACAAATTTTAGTATGTCATGTTTCGAGCAACTTCGTCTTCACATGTATATCTTATCCCAACCAGGCATTTTCAATTTTTACAAAATTGTCGTCTTACTTTGTAAAACATAACTTCTCGCCCACAAGCTTTTGGAAAGTTAGGACACTGCTATCAGGATTATTGTTTCAGGTTTGTTTAGTCGGCTTTTAAAATGCATAGATCTTGGTATGACTAGCTTTTCCCAGCCCGTTGATTTTTGCAGTGAAAAACTTGAAGGGAGGGCACCATCTTGCAGGCTACATGAGAAAGTAAGTTCAAAACAGGCTTGGTAATGCATTCTAATGTGTGTTTTGCCTCATACTCAAGCTTCAGGCTGACTCAGGCTTGTCACTATGAAAGGCAGACAACCAACTTCAGAGATGATTTAAGGACAATGATGCATTGGAGCGTGCCCTTAGTGGAGAGTATGTAGCAGCAACCTGGAGTTTGTTTTCACAATTGCAAATATTCATTAAAAAGGACCCGGACCCTCTAAAATGATAAGAATTTTGGATGTGTTTCACCTTGTTTGTATGCAGATGGTTTCTAGTCCCACATGGAAATAATGCTAAAGCCTAAGTGGCGGATCCTGACATTCGACAGAAACCGGGCTGTCCATCTACTCTACTACCACTTGCATTATTTTCTTCATCTTTTTGAAGAAATCAAGTATCATGAAATGGAATTGGATTAAACCATATGAAGTTTGGTGAAACAAAACAAAGACACAAACTCAGCGATGAAATCAAGCAAGAACACAAAGTTTCTGTGTGATTGAGTGTGAGCAACAAGCCAATTTTAGTAAGAACTATATTCTAGCATGAGAGGACTAACGAGAGAGAGTCAGATTGGGAGGAAGTTGAGTTGTGGGTTTTCTTATTTTAATTAATGTCAAGGTCTTTACAGGCTTCTTTTAATAAAAAAAAAATAAAATGTTCGTAGCTAATTTATTTGGGCCGTGTGAATGCAAGGTTATAAGGGTATTCATAACTCCTTTTTTAAGTCTTTTCTAAGAGTGTCCATATATATGACTATTAATCCCTTCAAAATAACCTATTACGATTTTTTTTAGGCTAGGGGGACACCCCTAGCACAAATGTAGATCCGCCCTCACGCCTTGCCGACTATTTGCTTGAGTAGAAATGAAGACCAGCCATGTATTACTGGATAACCTTCTCGTCTCCACTAGGATTCTACTCATGGCTGGATGAAAATTTTCTGGACAATTAGTCAAATATCTGCATAACCAATTGGGTGATAATTGATTGGACTTTGGGGTGTTAAACTTTGAAGCCATTTGTTCTGTACACCATTTCAAGTATGAAGTGTGATGACATTCATGGGGCACCTGGCTACTCATCTTTACTTGGAAAAAATTAAGTCAACTGTCCCAGGAACGCACTTCCAGCTTCCTTGTAAAATTTTTAAAATGCTTTCGGGGTTATATGCAAATTTTTCGTTAGGGAAGTTGAGAGCCCCAGGACAATCCAATTTTTGTGGTACTTTGCCAAATATCCTATAGTTGATACGTGATCTCTAAACCACTTTCTGGAGTTACTTTGGAGTACTGCCAAATTCCAAACTTCCATCAGACTTCTCATGTCTTATGATACATACTACTGTCAGAAAGGTGTTTCATGAAGATGTCCCCAGCATACCAGTGGCCTTGCCTTCGCCTCAGGTTATTCATGTTGTAGTTTGATTCAAACATCTTTTTCAACCAGATACATCGCTGTTCATTTGATGGGGTGTGGGATTGATGCTGTCTCCCCCCCCCCCCGGTTTTTAAACTCAGGTTTCAGAGAGGCATGCTCGAATCAGCTACAGGGATGGGGCATTTTTTGTAACCGATTTGCGCAGTGAACATGGTACCTGGATCAAAGAGTAAGTCAATTAGAACATCACTCCCACTTGTCCTTTTTTTTAGGAGTGCATATTCTGATGCTATGAATGGTGGTGACGTTTTCAGCAACGAAGGCAGGCGTTATAGGGTTCCTTCCAAGTTCCCTACAAGATTTCATTCATCAAATGTCAATCAATTTGGCTCTGACGAAAAGGCTAACGCAAATTAAAGAACATCATTAGTGATGTTCTGCTCATATAATTTCATATTGAAGAGTGGAGCCTCCGTAAAGTTCAACAGAAACAAGCATGAAAGAGTCAAGCTTGAATGACAATCTGTTTCATTTGATGCTCTCAATCTTTTCATTTGTTTTCAGCAACATTTCGAGTTAAAGTAATGAATACGTCGCCCAAGATGATGGAGAACATGAGAAATGCAGTCATGCAAACAGCATGAGGATTCTATTTTTGTCTAATTTGCTCTTTTGCTGGATCGATGTCGAACATGGCCTAATTGTCCAGGGTTTATACAGGGACTCGGTTTATCAAAAAAAGATAGAGAAGACAGCCCAAGTAGGTGGAGATGCCTGTGCAAATTGTATGTTGTTCTATTATTTCCCCCTTCCTTGAAGCTCAAATGATAAGCATTTTAATGTACAGAAATGAAAGTGATAATATACACTTGCTACTGACGAGCAGTGAAGTGCTTAATTCTGTAGTTGTGTTGCCCTTCTTTATTAATCTTTTTTTTGAAGGAAAAACTTAGTTCACATTTGATTACAAAAATTGGAAACTTGGTTATGAAATGTGATTATGAAAGGAAAAAAAATTGTGAAGATGACAGGACATTGTAAGCTTAGACAAATCAAACTCTGAAGCTAATATCGTGTACTGGCTACATCGAAACCATAAACAATGCACCACCTCGGCCATGTCATATCCACGTCCGAGTTCGAGTTTAAATGTACATTTCAGTAGTCCTATTTAGGCGACGTGGATTGAGAGGATATAATAGCCTCAATTTTGAACCACATATATGTAAGTCCAATGTATTCAAGATTTTAACAACTATTCTATCATTAAAAAAAAGAAAAGAAAAGAGAGATTAAAAACCAGTTTACAACTAAACTTATACATGTGGAACAAAAAAAGTACATAATCGTTCAGTAAAACATTTTACTTTAGTCAATACAATATATTGGCCTTTTTATCAAAAAAAAAAATACAATATATTGACCTTTATTATAATCCAAAAGGCATATATAATGTTAAGTTTACATCATTTAACTATTCAATCCTTATAATTTACGAAAGGTCGAATCAATCGTTATTATTTAAGAAAATTTGATTACGCTACTTCATCATACACAAGGTTTACCTTCCAGGTAAGCCTCGAGTATGAAATAGCTTAATCAAACTTGTATTATTGGAAATAAGATGTTAATCCCAAAAATATCTACTAGCCTCTCATAGGCAGGCCAGACGTAATGGGTTGGGCCCAGTACAGGGACAGATGTTTCCCAATTAGTTAACTTCTTGTCTTTGGACCTGCAGACATAAGAAGGCCCAAAGCCCATACTATTTTAAAAAAATCCATTTCTTGGCGGCCAGGTTTACACTCTCTCCCCGGACAAGGGAGCACAGAAGGCCGCCCAGGGAAATATTGCATGTGGCAGCATTTATGTGGTACCTCTACATATTTATTAACAAAAAAAGAAGAAGAAAAATCAGCACACGTGAGCATTGCAGACGTTGACACGTGATTAGGGGTGGCGACCACATGATGGTTGGCTCGTTTCCAAATTGCAACGGTCCATTTGCCCACTACTCACTCTCCTCTTGCAGCTTGACCGGTACGATAGCCGTTAGCATTTATTTGTTTGGGAAATGCGTCGGTTGAATTTGAAGGCCCGGAGGTTGAGTTCTTTAGAGCATCCGCATTGGTGATCTAAAAGTTTGGATTACAAGTGGGGGCTCACAATCTCCACATCATCTCACAAGTCAATTTTTTTTTTCTTCTCTACATTCTATGGATCACCAACTTGGATCACAAAAAAAAACAATATTTTTTAGACCCCACCACTACCATATTATTGGGTTTTAGACTTTTAAATGCTTAGTTGGCAAAAAAAAAAAGAGAGAGAATGTGTGGGGGGCGGATCATGGCCATGAGCTGGACCGTGGGGCGAGCGAAGTGGATCACTGATGCATGGTATTGCTTGGACCGTGAGCCAAATTTTTGGCTCACGAGCCTTGCATTGCAGATGCTCTTAGTTTTTGGGATGGCAGTCGCAATCAGTCGGATACTCATTTCTCGACACTAGCTTATTGAGGCACAAGTCACATATGATATATGAATATGAGTATGATTTGATTTTGATTCAAATTTCACACTTTTAAGTTTTAACTACCTAAATAAACTTTAATGAAAATTTCTTTGAAAAAAAAACTACCTTCATGTTATATATGTAACATTTTCAACCCCTTTTATTTTATCAATGTGGGACAAACCATACTTCCACACTCTAATATGTCTATCATGTGTGTGCTAATAATATGAGCTAACACGTGTACACTTTTAATCAAATAAGGACAGTGGTAAATCAAAACTGACCAATCTATTTTGATAGTCTTAAAATTTATATCAATTAGGTCTTCAACAAAGAATCATTCATATAAGCTCAAATGAGGTTTAAACTCAAAATCAATTTTATCAATTAACTTATTTATATTGATAAAATTGAAGACTCGTTAACAAAAAGTGTCATGCATGTAAGTCCATATTGATAAACCCCACTTTCACAATCCAACAAAGTTGTACATAGTTTTGAAAATCAGAACATTTTATTATTAGAATCATTATTAATAACATTATTTTATCAATTTTTTGGCAACATTGAAAATCAAAACATTTTATTATGTATACCGCTTTTTAAATGGGAAAGGCAAACATGATAGCATTGGAGGTTCAAGAGAGAGTCAAAGGGCATTTCAAGGTCTTCTTTTTTTTTTTCTCCTTTTTTTGAAGGAAAGATCTTCTAATAGCGCGGATAAAAATTAAGTAAAAAATAAAGTTTATAAAAGTGACATGTTTTAATTGAAGAAGAAAATTCACTTTGTTTTACCAAATGTATATAGATAATTTGTTATTAGCTTCAAATACATTATCAAGATAACTTGTTGCCATTTAAATTCATATGATTCAAGTATATGGGGATTATCTTAACTTAAAGTTTTTTGACGATTGTTATCAACAGTTCAAGGTTAAATCCCATCTAATCAATTGCGGTTTAAATTCAATCTAAATTAATATTTGTGTCATCTTCTAATATGTAATTTTCTCCTAATGAGATCCCATTCTATCATCACGTGTTCTATAGCTTTGTATAGTTGTACTTTCACGACACATCAATCCATACTTTCTCAAGCACCTTAGGCGAAAATTGGTGAAGTGAATATTTAATCGTAAAAAATGATGAAATTACGTAAGTGTCGCTTCGTCTCAATTGGCAAATCCTTTGTAAATCATTACTCGGTTCAATGGAACTATGGAAGACTCGCGAGAATGAATCGCCAATAAGAAAGAATCGCGGAGATAAGGTGGTCCCCACAGGGAGGTGATGTCGGCCCATTTAATATCTCGCAGAGCCTGACAAAAAGAAGCCGAAAAACAGGCGGAGGAGGCCCAATCCAAGCCCACATTTCGACGCACCTGAAATGAACCTGAAAATTGAAACCCCTTTTATCATTTCCTGTCCCTTTCAAACAATTAAAGCGGACGCAGACTGAGTCAGTCACTGCAATTTCACTGTTTCTTGCAGCAATCCCCTGCCCTGCCAGTTCCGCCTTCTCAATTTGGCAACTCAAGGTCATGGCTGGGATTTCTAGGGAAAGTGGGAACACAACTCCCTCCCTCTCACCTCAGCACAATCTTTCCTTTCCCCTAATTCCGAGGGAGCACTTCCCCTTTTCCCATTTGGCACCCCCCCCCCCAAAAAAGCCCCCTCACAGTATACCATGATTTAATTGAGGAACTAGCTTGCAAACAGGACGTGGAGAAATTTTCACCCAATCTTCTCCCGAGTGCTCTTTCCCTTTTTAGTACTCCGCAGCTTGATAATAATGCAACAGCTACTTACTAAATCAGTATCTACCCCCCTTGCTTCTTGTTTTCTTCTTTTCGTATGTGGTATCCTAATATGATAGGCAAAAGACCGGTGTTCATTTTTAAGGTATGTACTTTTCAATTTACTATAGGTAACTTAATTATTATTAATTAATGTGAATGAATATTGATAAACGTTGATCGATTTTAAGCAATACTATAATTATAACTAAAAAATATGAGCAAGTGTATACTAGTAAGTATAGATCGTTGTTCATTGGTACTAGTGAATGATGAATAATAATAGTTTTTATGCTGAGTTGAGAATAACATATTTAATTAAGACTTTGACCCACTCAATTAATATCAGATCCAAGTTAATACTAGAAATCAGGCACTCATGAAAATCTTTGTCATCAAAGTCATGCAACATGTATAATCAATCCCACTCAAACAAGAGATGTGACTGAAAATCAGCCCCCAACTTCAATTATAACAGAGCACTACTTCGCTATACCAAAATGGGCCCGAACAACGCCTTATGCTTGTTGCCTACCTCACTCACTTACTCTGCTTCATTAAAGTGGTTTTCATGTATGATGACATTGATTATCAATGTTACTAAACCACAACCCTCCATTACCCACCTTTATTCCTGCGTTGCCAGTCCATTTTCCATCCTCCGGCCCCTCCCCAACTTCTTTATTTCATTTCCTAAATAATACACACGTGCATACGCCATCTCAATTACAAGACCCATTTCTTAACATTTTGTCTCCTTTTGAGATTTAAGCATAAAAATAAACATACAATTAATAATTAAAGACTGTTTGTCAAATAAGTCTATAATATTGAGTGATACAGTAATGTAATATTTTAGAATAAAATTTAATGGTATTACCTCATACAAAACTTGTAAATAGAAGAAAAAAATTGTATGTAATATATTTCATAAATTTCTATTTATTAAGCATAGATATAGTATATTCAATTTTTATGGTATAGTGGCTTTGGGTTCCTTTCCTTTCATAGTACAACACCGAGAAATCCTCTCTATTCCATACGCGCTTTTAACCAAAAAGAGAGAGAAAGCACCCGATGCTTCGTAAATCTTGAAAAACATTTATTAACCCGAAGATTTTTTTTTAAAAAAAATAAATGCATACAAAGTAAGAATCTCCTATGGCGTAGTTACCGGGAGCCCCGCCAATTAAATGCTGCTATACCTATATACCAATTTACTGTGGTGACCGGGATACTGACTCAGCAAGTTTCCCTATCTTCTCCACGATTTCAGGGGACAGCTGCTTCGCCGGTTTCTTGTCCTTTTCCGGTGACCTGAAATCGAACCCGAATGCCTCCGTCACGTCCTCGGAGCTCCATCCGGCTTTCCGGAGTGAGTCCGAGAATCGATCCGCTTTTAGTAGCAGAGCATCCAGGACCGCTTGATTGTCCAACAGTACCATCTCGCTGCTGCCGAAGAACCCTGACGCTGACACGTGAACGATTTCCGATACATCGGATTCGGCCCACCCGCCTTCTCTGAGAACCGACCCGATTTTCTGGACGTAATCCTCCACCCAACCTGGCATTTCCGCTCTGGGAATGTCGAAAAACCGCTCAGGCGAAGACGCCGGCGAGAAATTCGACGTCGACGAAGAATTTGAGTTCCTTTTCCGGCGTTCCACGGCGGCGTCGCTCCAGAACTCCACCCATCGAGGAGTTCTTGTGCCGGAGTCGACGCTCGGACGCCGGGAGAAGTTCGACCCGGAAGAACAGGAAGACGAAGATGAAGAAGAAGAAGAAGATGACCCACTGGTGGATCTTTGCTTCTGAAGGGTATCCGGGTCGGTACAGGTTTGAAAGGACGACAATGATTCCCGCTCAAAGAAGTCGGCGAGGTCGAGCCCGCAACAAAAGATCCGATTCTCGTCGACGTAGAAAACCGGGTTTCCGGCCAAACAGGGGTTGCAGGGGATGTAACAATGGTTGAAAATGGGGACCAAGAGAGGAGCTCTTTTGAGGGCTGCCCTTGCAACCCGTAAGGCCTTTTCAGGTTCGCCGGGTCGGGGGCCCCAGGACTTGGACCAGAGGGCGTTCTTGGCGATCTGGAAAGAGATTGCGGCGATTGGGAGGTTTATAAGGGCCTTGAGATGGAGTCGGGCTCCAGGGGACCTCCAGTCCGGGAACCCGGGTCCGACGGGTAGCCCGGCGGCGAGTACGGCCTTGAGGTCGGGAGGGAATCCGAACCCGAACTCGGCTTCAGCCCGGGCGAATTCGCCTTCGGAAACGCCCGGTTGGACCCGGACGCCGGAGTCTTGGAGGTGAGTTATGAGTTTGTCGGCTAGGGAGGAGAGAGAGAGGAGGCCGTTCCGGGCAGGATGAGGGGTCGGCGGTGACGGCCCGGACGCTGCCCGGGCTGAGAGACGGCGGAGGCCGGCTATGTGGGCCGGGTTCAAACCGGACATTCTCCGGTCCACATCCACCATTTTTTTTTGGAGGGTTTGAAGTGGGATTAATTTATGGTGAGTGAAGAAGGGATACGGTGGTTTGTTTGTTGCAGAGTGATGATGAGTCTGTTTGGGCAGAGAGAGAGAGAGAGGGTGGAGAGGACTGAGAAAAGGGTGGATGGCATAGCCCGTTGGAGAAGATGGCTTGTTATCGAAGGGAGTATATTTATAGCAGGTGCATGGTGGGGGTCCATGAGATTTTGGCAAGGGAAATGTAGGTGGTTTGCATTTCCCAAATTGCCCCTACATCCTATTTTAATGGGATTCCACATTGGCAGGCAAGATCAAGTAACTTTTTTTTGGGGATGGATAGTACATCAATTAACTTTAAAGCACAACAATAAGCATAAAAGTAGTAAAAACAATGAGAAAATCAGCACCATTATGATAGTTATTAAGTACATTTTGGTATTTAACACTCATTTTTTCAGTTAGTTTCAAGAGCATGAAGACATAATAATTTCTAATAAGAAAATTGAATTTAAAATTAAATTAACTAAGATTTCAGTTTTAACTATATATGGTAAGATTTTAATATGCATTTTATCTACAATTTTTAGTTATTAATATTTCTTTTGGGTAGATAGTCCAGAGAACCATTTTTTATGTAAGGTTAAAAGATATTGCTATGATAACCATGTATCTAATGAGAAGTAAGGTTTAGAATGAAATATGAAAAGTTTTAATTCAACTGTTAAAGTTTTCATATGTCATTGACTCCTACATCACCTTTTACTTACTAGTCCCTATGTCTCTCTCCTCATTTGAAACTACTTCCCAATCAACGAGGGCTTGACGTATGCCCATTGTGATGGTCGGAATTTGCACAAGGCTTTTTGGGCTATGCCGCTTTCCCCAACTCTACCACACCATCGCTAACTTCTGAAACGTTCACCAGCATTCCTTGAGTTTTGTTGCTTTTCTACGGGGGTTTTCTTAATTTTTCCTAAGTTAGGAAACTATCAATGCTCACTATTTCACCCTAACTGAAATGAAATAAATACAAACTACTACTTGACCCTAGTTTGATTGTCCTACCCCATACCATGGAAACGCGAAGGGGTTGATGCGTGATTTTGAAGTTGAAAAGAAATAACTGAGAGTTCAATGAATCCAATGCTACTCCACAAAACACTGGGAGGCTATCTGTCTACACCAACTCCCGTTTAGGTTTCATGCCTTCAATCTTATCAAATGTCAATCAATCACTCATAAATCTCAATTCTAAGGCTGTGCTAAACCCCTAACAAAATAGTGCTGGCTAGTCGTGTTTTCGAGGTTAATTGGCAAATCGGTATAATCATTAGATTTGGACTGCCATTTACATGAGATTTTTTTGGGGAGGGGTGTACAAATTACGATTCCTTTTTATCGAGGAAAAATCCAATCGTTGGCACTCCTCTGGACGCCACCAGGCATCCCTAGTTGAGGAATTTGCTTTGTTTCTTCAATTTGCATTTTCGACCAACTTGTTCTCATTTCGTCTTATTATTCTGATTTATCCTCCACTTCCATTGTCACTCTTTTTTTGAGTTTTTTATTTTATTTTATTGAAAATAGTTTTTATTATTTTTGAATTTTTTTTAAAAGAAAGTTAAGAATACAATTTAGATAATCTTTCTCTTAAGAGTTCTTCATATATTATTCTCATAAAGGATATGAAGAAAATCCCTAAGTAGAATTTCATTCCACACTACTGTAGAATGTAATGACAGACCATACTTTACCAGTCAGTTGATTGCACAATTCTCTTGCCTAAACTATGAGTAATATGAACATTCTTGTACAGTTGAATGTAAGTGTGAATATACAACATCTCTCAGTGTGGGTCCTACTTTCGCAAGGTATGGGGAGATTCGGATGTAATATCTAAACTTAGGTCTCCCATGGCGCATGAATGTATCCTTGTACTGCTTTGATGAGAATTTTATTGTCTACCTCAATATGAATATCAGTGAAGCCTACTTATACTGTTGCTTTGATGCTATTTCTTATAACCGTTGCTTCTGCTACCAAAACTGATGCTGCTTCCACGGAGAATGTTGCTGCTTGAATAGATTTTCCTTCCCAATTACGAAGAATGAAGCCTTATCATATCATGTGCTTATTTTGTTTTCTTGTCAATGTATGAAAATCATCTAATTAATTGCTGCGCACAAAATTGACTGTAAACTGAGAGTTAATTTCTTGACATATATTGGCCCCTTGTTTTTTCAACTTTAGCTTACGTAACTTTAAAATTAAGCTTTATAACGGCTCACAAATTTTTATAAGTTTTTATAATAATTTTTTTTTTTACAACTTTTGCAATTTCTCATAATTTTTTATATCTCTTTACGATTTCTTACATCTGAGTTTGGGGTTAATATTCTTTCAACAACTTTCATATATTTAGTAAGATTTTCAAGTTATAGAATATGATTTCTCTTATGGTGACAGTCAATTATAAGTAAATTCTGAAAAGAATGTATTACGTTATACATACTCCCCTAACAGTACAGCCACAAATTCTAATGGACAACAAATGAACGCTACCTATAGGAGGACCGCTGGAGTTAAAGATGCGCCGACGTTTGAGGCAACATTTACTCGGCGGTAACGGGCGTTTAGTGGAGGACCGCTTGGAAAAGGTGGAATTCCGAGATTTAGAAAAAGCATCATGGCGCAACTTATTTTACCTTGCTACTCTACGCACATGTCCTGGGCAATATAATGTCCCAAGTTCCCAACTCCCATGGCAACGGCTAACGAAGTTGAACCATTTTAGTCCTACCTCCCCATATGTGCTCAAAAGCTAAGGGTTATTCAGACATATACTAGTAGAATAATTATATTACTCTCTTCTTCCCATAAAATTTATTCTACCTAAAAAAATAAATTTGTAAGCCACCTAGTGCGGTAAAAATATTAGAAGTGGATTGTCGGTCAAGAGAATTTGTATGTTGGTCGATTTGTGAGGCACAATGAAGACTTTGTGCTCTTCAAGTATGGATGGATTTAATCCCTGAATGTGATTTAAAAGATTTGAAGTGACTACTACTATCATAAAAGGTGCACATTTCTTTTTGAATAACTCACTTAAAACTTTACAATTAAGATTTAAGCGTGCTTACTATAGAATGTGGAGAAGTTTTAGAATAGGCGGCCTTTTGGGAAGTTTCTCAAACAACGTATCAGCAATGACAGAGTATACTAAAAAGACTTGTAATGATTTGTGGCGCCAGATCAACGACTCAACAATCCTTGAAAATGTTCTGGATCACTGTTCGCGGTTTAAAAAGAGTCAGGGGTTGCAATAGGTATGTATGGATAAAATTTCTCGGACCATCACTCCGTTCCCCTTTCTTGTGCCTTGCCTAACTAGAGTGACATCTATAAAATATAATTCCTAATTAGATTATCTTATCTACAAAAAAAAAAGACACAATCGATACTAATAGTATCCTTCCCTAACTTTTTTTTTTTTTTTTGTGCTAAGAGTACTAAAATGTGCGAAGGCCTTCAACAAGCAAGGCCAATGAAAAGAAAAAAAAAAGGTTACCAAACTAGGCTAACTAGAGCATAGACTAATTACTATGGAAAATTCATCCTATATAATTATGAGGCTTTGGACGAACATTCATATAACGTCTTCAAACCGGGGGGGGGGGGGGGGGGTTGGGACATTTTACTATAACGATTCTTCTCTTTTTGCATTGAAAAAACAGATCACATGAGTGTGACTTGCGCGCCATCAACTCTCAAATTGAAAAGCAATTGTTAACTCAAATGCAATGTGGGTTATCATTTGTCGCCTAAACCTACTTATCACTGTATAAATATATAGGGTAGAAGCTCCTTAGCTATTGTTGATTAAATGAACAGTACGTGCCTACATATACATATATAAGCTAAACCAACACAAAAGTTACAATCAGTTTGATTATATGAGAGGAGGAGATCGATCCGAGTAAGAAACATATATAGGCATGAGGGCATGGCTATGAAAACATGACAATTCTAAGGGTCAAGTCTCCATGGCCCATCCCTTTAGGTTTGCACAAAGATATGTGCTGTAGATTTCACATCAAGATCAAGATCGAGGCCTCCTGTATACAGGCATACCATGTGCCAATATTGAGTATTTGTCAACATGTTTAGACTTTGTCAACATTGATTTAACCAACCCCCCAATCTTTTTCAATGGTCTCCCATATTGTTTGTACTCTCCCTTTCCTATGCATTAATTGTTTCATATATGTGACCCGCCGAATGCAGATAAAGTTTTCCCTGATTACAAGATAGAAACAAAATGAAAATTTGGATGCAAGTCTAGCGAAATCATCAGTGAGATTTTGTATTAACAATTTGATTGAAATTCTGCTTGTTAATGAAGCATATTATTTATCATGAATTTACGTATAATATTGAATTTTCTATGATTTGATTTCAATTCAATGGACGTGATAATTAAAATATATTAATTACGTTGAAAACATAATGTAAAGTTTTTGGGTGTACAAAAAGTCATGTAAGGTGATATAGGCGAGATTCAAACTTAAGGCTCTGGGTGATAATTTCTGAACACTTTCTACAAAGCTTAATGCAAAGCATAGTACCATGACTGATGCTTATTAATGAATTGAAGGTGCAATTTATCATCATTACATCTTGTTTGGTGGTAATGCACAGTGGTTTGAAGTGTGAAATTCAAACTAGTTTTCATAATAATGCAGCTTTTGTACCCTTAACTTAAACCTTTTGTACAAGTCATGATATAAGTACACACTAGGTTTTACCTTCCCTAGCTATACATTCATCTAATATTTTCACAAACTGGCTAGCCATCCTCAAACTTGCTAAGGTCACTTGACTCTTAGTAATTTCTGTGCTTGTATGTTCAAATTTAACTAACGACATAATGGTCTATATTTGCATATTTCTTTGTCTGATTATATCCTAATGGAGTATAATTTAGAGTTGGAAAACAAGTCGAGTCGGATCTACCCATTTAATAAATTCATCAATTTTATCTCATTTTACAGATTTGTCTAAAATTGAAAAATAACATTTTTTCATGCTTAACGGTCAAATCGTGTCGACGTTGGATTGAAATCGGTTTAGTTCGGGTCGGGTTTGTGCTTCTCTCAATAAATGCAAACCGAATTTGTGTATCATTATCGCGTGGAGTCAGATTTTTCCAGCGCTAATATAACTAGTTAAAACAATAATTTGAAAGATATTCCTCTAGTTCTTCCAGGATTCAAACGTTCAAAATCATTGGCAAAAAGTAATAGATAAACAAACACGGCAGATCTACCACACTACTTTTTTACTGGCTCCTAGCTAGTCCTAATTGACGTGATCAACTGCAATTATAACCAACGGTAACATAGCTAGCATTGACTGTGTCTATGTGTTTGTCAATGATTAAGAAAGAAAACAAATAGCAATGTGAACTTGGGTCGTCCTTTATTTTTTTTATCCTCGAATTTAAGTTCAACAAGTATTACGTATTATGCGAATTTGAATAGGCTCTACCATCTAAGCAAGGTAGTAGGGTATCAATAGGTTGGTGTAGGTTTTGTTTTAGTAAGGTTTGAGAAGATCTTATATCAATTAATAGCCTCGTTCTTGTAAGTAGAGTGACTGATTTTAAATTAATTACTGTTTATATTTGTTAACTTTAATCTCATTTGTGAATTATGCTGAAAAGTTGGAGGAAATTCATTCCCTGAAAATTTTTGATTGAGAAATTGAGGGCTTAGTTAGGGATATATCCTGTGTCAAGCTCTTAAAAGAGATGTATATGACATGGTTCGCTACAGAAACTTTTTTTGACACTATGTTTTGTCACTAAATTAATAGATAATTAACATTATGTGTTTATGTGGCTTTTAAAAAAACATATTATTATGGGTATTATAGAGGAATTAGTTTTACATAATTAAGAAGATCTGATTTAACACGTATTGACTAAATTCAATTAAATAAAAGAAGAAAAGGAAGACAGGAGAGAAGGAGAGCCATGTGATATGTTGATCAAGCAACAGTATAATCATTTGGTCCGTAAGGATGTGGCTAGCTAGTCAACTGCTCGATCTTTTATTTATTAATTGTATTCTAATCTCCTACTCTTAAACGTATAATTAAAATGAACTGTTAGCATATAATATAGCAACTATGGTTACCCAAGGGAAGTGAAGTCCCCTTTTGTATAATTAGGCTCATCTTAATCGGCATTGCTAAGGCAATAACAGCTCCTAACCACGAGAAGTGAAGTCCCCTTTTAATTTGTTTAGTTCAGAAGCGACTTCAGCTTCAAAAAGTGTAGGAATTATTGGACTTTTTGGTGCATCCTCTGGCCCATTTTCACACTTGTTTATTTTTTTCTCCTTTTCTTGGCTCATTGTGAGCAAACAATTTAATTGAGCTTTAAAGCAACTCATTTTTATTTCATAACAGCTATTCATGTTTCTTAAAGCCTCAAGAGCCCTTGAATTAAATAGTTCAATATACTTAGAGAACTAAATGGTAGTACACTACACATGATTCTTTTGCCAAACAAAGATTATCACACCATGTTACCATAATAATTATGCTATTAATTGAAAATATGCTAGTTAATCAGAACTCAGAAGTGCCCTAATGATTAATACCAAATACTAAGGCATTGTTCTCTTTTATTTATTTTGATTGAACTTATTTTGAGTTGAATTTATCTGAACTTATTCTGAATTTATATGCTGAACATATTCTAAACTCATTATAAAATTATTAAAAACAAATTTATGAACTTACGTGCTGAATTATTCTGAACCTATTTGCTGAACTTATTCTGAAGTTATTTACTAAATTTATTTCAAACTGAACTTATTAGAACTTATTCTTCAAAAAATAAGTCGAAGAGAACATACCCTAAGTACTTACAGTCTTGATTTTCATATTTCCCATTATATCGTATTAAATGCCATGCGATGAATATATAGCCGCTTTAAAGACTGATTACAGTGACACATAAATATACAAAGCTTGTTATAATTACCGTTAATGTATGATTCGCTACAAAATCGGAACTTCATGGATTTCAAATGTGGGAGGCATTCGACATATTTTCTTTGTTTGTTTTTCTCCCGCTTGGGTGAATGGAGACGTAAAAACCAGTATATGTGGAAGTGAAATCCAATTATGCACTTAGTATCAAGCTCTAAAGATTCGTTAGTTAAATATAGTGCTATTAAATTGTTGTTCAAGATAATTGGTTACTATTACGGATATAGTAGTTAAGAAGTATATCTCCGGAGGTGGAGGTCCATTGCTTCATTTAGCGATTGTTCCCGACTCTGCTTCCGAATGCCTTGCAAAAGAACTCAAGCCTGAGGGGGGATCCCTTGGATCAAGCCTCTAATACCCTAGTTTAACGGTAGGTAATAGATCGAGTCGGGTTGGATCATGGTCGGTTCGTTAACCATTTGGGTTGAGTTGGGCCTTTTGTGTATATAAATGGGTTGGGCTGGGTAGGTCGGCCCATGGGCGACTCGCTCTGGGCCTGTTTTAAAATGAAACAAATTGCATAAAAAACTTGTGTATAATAATTATTGTTATGTATGAAGTGTTAGTAATAAGCTTAACTTATTAAAACATGTAAACTAGTGTGTCCAGTAGGATAAAAAAATAATAGGTCACTAAACGGGCCATTAATAAGCCGACCCAGTCAAACCCGTTAATATGCCTTAATGGGCTGACCTACTATTGATTTGGTCCATCATTGACCCAGTCCTTTATTGACCATATTTTAAACGAGTCTACTTGTTTGACCTAATGGATACTTGGCCCGTAGCCCTCCCCTACCCTAGCTAAGAGGAGGGGAACTTGTCCATCTGAGGGCTAATTTTACGTTTTCAAGGATAGTAAACAAGGATGTTTTTGGTAAAACAAGGATAGTAAGTTCGTTTTCAAGGAAAATCATTTTCTCTAAAATGAAAGAAAATATTTTCACTTTGAATAGAGCGTAAGTTAATTTTACGTTTCTCAGGCTCTCACACTCTTTCTCTCTTACGTGTCTATTTTCTCGACATATGGTTCAAAAATTTAGGAAAACCATGTTTAGCGTTTTTGTTCATTTTTGTTAATCAAACTTATTCTCCAGAAATTTTATTTTCCCTTTTACCCAACAACTGAAAATATGAGTTGAAAATCATTTTACATGAAAAATTATTTTTTAGAAAAATGATTTTCAACACTGCCAAACACACAATTAGTGTTGGCTTGTCTTCAGTAAGGCCATCATGGACTGATTCGGCCTGAGTTGTCGGCTAGACCCATCAAGCCAATTTATGCATGGACAAAACCAAAAACTTTGTGCGCAATTTAAAGCTAGCGTCAAACTGATGTTAATCAAGTTTGATCGTTCTTAATTTATTTGAATCAAACAAAATCGAAAAGAAGAACCCAAAAAAATCTTGTAATAGACTTAGACTAACTTCATAATCACAGTTTTGGCTTCTTTAGTTGGACCAACTCACTCCTATAAATGAAAAATAATGTCGACACGATCGTACATGCTAAGTTATTGGTGTACAAAGAAAGTGGAGAGGGACAAATCAAGGTCGGGCCGAAGTGTTGGCGTAGACATGGAGCGGGCGGGCAAGGTGGGTCTCCCTTGCACAAGAAAAGGGTTAATATCAGACGAGGGTTCCCCCACAATGTGCATACAAGTTGTGCGCAACATTAACTTTCTTTTGTCCTTCTCCATTTTGTCCATCCCTTAATTTGCATGGCATTAAATACGCACCCCACCCCTTCCAATTATTTACTTGGTGTTTATTGTTTGTACTCATAATCAGTTGCTAAATAATTTAACCCCAATATATCGGAATCAATCATGAGATCTTGTACGTCCTTGATTCTTTATTGATAAGACTTGATCTGCAAGGGATATATATATATATATATATATATATATATATATATATATATATATATTGATAGAAAAATTGAGTTGAATGTGGTCCATGATAAACCAAGTAAATCGTGAAAAGAAAAACTTTCCTTAAGACTTATTTCTTGTACCACAAATAATTTTATGGATAATCTACTTGGTAAAAACAAGTGTGTGGTTCAAGGTTCTCTCAAAAGTTAATCGATGAAGGTGCTACAGTCACTCACATTGATTTTGTGCCCATGATTGTGATTTCACTCCTTCTTATATAGAGGAGTGATCATGCTTGAAGAGGCACCAAAAATGGATAGGGCGGTGAAATCTTGAAGATGTACCATACTTGTCCACCTTTTCACCGAAAAGATTAGATAAGGTGGCTAAACCTGAAAGGGCACCATGCTTATCCACCTTTTAACCAAAAGGATTGGATAAGATGGGCAATCCTGAAAGGGCACCATGCTTATCCATCTTTTTGGATAAGCACTATAAAAACCTGCCATTTTTATTTTATTTTTGGAAAATTCTAACAATCCTCTGCCTTTTCTAAGATATAGAACAAACCTCCGCCGTTCCAACAAACACACAATCACAACCAAGAACACAAGGAGATTTATGCATAAGAGAAGTATCTTGCGATTTGAACTTCCATTTAGTGAAATATAATTTCAATTAATCTGAATGTAAATAGTAGACAAATCTTTGAACTATTCATCCTCTTTGATTAATTGGATATATTTCACACACAAATCTCACTACACACTTAAAATTTGATACTATTATCCGGCCATGTGTCCATATCCATCATGAGTGCATCAAGCCAAGCCCTGTTGCTCTTTGAAGCGACCACACTTCACACTCACTTAGGTAGACCTTGGAAATATGCTCCTATAACATAAGTCATTCAATCAAGATCTATTAAGAGTATAAAACTCAACCTCTTATAACATTACAGTATTCAAGCACTCTTGCCATGGGATAAAATATATTAGTGCATCCAATCACTATGCAAAGTTGTCACTCATTGAATTTAGAACATGATGTTATACCACGAATTAAGTTGAAGCTTCCTTGCTAGTAATTGTAGATATGGGCTTAAGTCCCATCCCCCTTGATGTTCTCAACACCAAGTCTCTTGCTAGACGCTTAGTTAAAGGATCTGCAAGATTCTTATTTGTTTGCACATAATTAACTGTGATCACTCCATCTTTGATCAACTGATGGACATAGGCATGTCTAAGTCCAATGTGCCTTGATTTTCCATTATAGACATGACCATAAACCTTGGATAGTGTGGTCTTGCTATCACAAAGTATGGAGAGTGGCGACATTGGTTTTGGCCATAAAGGCACTTCCAATAGCAAATTCCACAGCCACTCTGCCTTCTTGCTGGCTGCAGCCAAAGCTACAAACTCAGTAGCCATGGTGGAGTCGGTTATGCAGGTTTGTTTCTTGGATGCCCAAGATACTGCCCCTCCACCAAGCAAGTATATATAACCTGATGTAGAGGCATAGTCCTCTTTATTAGTCATCTAACTTACACCTGAGTATCTTTCTAAGATCGAAGGATAACCTGAATAACACAGAACATAATCTTGAGTTTTCTTTAAATATTTCAAAACTCGACGTATTGCATGCCAATGAAACTTACTAGGGTTATTAGTATATCGACTTAACTTCTCAACAGCAAATGCAATATCTGACCTTGTGCTTGTCATGGCATACATCGAGCACCCTATGACCTTTGCATACTCAAGTTCTGCGATAGGTCTCCCACTGTTTTGAGTCAACTTATAGGTTGGATCGAAAGGAGTGGCCACTGGGGAGCAATCTTTGTAATTGAATCTCCCAAGCACTTTCTCAATATAATGAGATTGGGACAAGTGGATTCCATCATTATTTCTAATGATCTTAATACCGAGTATAACATCGGCCTCTCCCATGTCTTTCATGGAGAACTTGGAAGATAGAAAACACTTGGTTTTCTGTATTTCCTCTAAGTCAGTGCCAAAAATTAGCATGTCATCAACATATAAGCATATAATCACACCTTTTCCATGTTCAAACTTAGAATATACACATTTGTTAGATTCATTGATACTAAACCCATAAGATAGCACTACTTCATCAAACTTTTGATACCATTGTTTAGGTGCTTATTTTAGGCCATACAATGATCTTATGAGTTTGCATACTTTGTTTTCTTGGCCTGGAACAACAAAACCTTCTGGTTGTTTCATGTACACCTCTTCCTCTAATTCACTATTTAAGAAGCTGTTTTCACATTCATTTGGTGAATTACTAGCCTTTGAATTGCAGCAAAAGCAATGAGAACTCTTATGGTTGCAATCCTAGCCACCGGTGCATATGTGTCAAAGTAGTCAATGCCATGTTTTTGGCTAAAACTCCTTATGACCAACCGAAGTTTGAACCTTTCTATAGTACCATCTACTTTCCTTTTTCTTCTAAAGATCCACTTTGATGTGATAGGCTTACATCCGGGGGGTAAATTAACGAAGAACCATGTGTTATTTTCCATGATTGAGTCCATTTCATCTTGGACTGCTTCTTTCCAAAATGAAGCATCTTGAGATTCCATAGCCTCTTTAAATGAGTTAGGATCCGAATCAATGCTATAAACATAAGATATTTCATTTTCAATAGAATCCCTTGTTCCTTGTATCAAATAGACAAAGAAATCAGAACCAAAGGATTTCTCCTTTCTAATCCGTTTACTTCTCCTCACTTCCACTATATCTCCTTGTTCTTGATCATTACTTGGAGTCATAGTGGTTGGAATAAAATCATTTGATTCAGGAATTGAGCAGAATCTAGTTTCATCAAAAATGACATCAATTGATTCTATCACAGTGTTAACCGTAAGAGAAGCATTTGGTTCTATAACAAAAAACCTATAGGCTTTGCTATGTTCAACATAGCCTATAAAGATGCACTCAATTTCTCTTTCCCCCAATTTTCTTTTCTTAGGTTCTTGGACTCTTACAATAGCTCTACACCCCCAAACTTTGAAATAACTCAGGTTTGGCTTTTTCTTATTCCATAATTCATAAGGAGTAGTTGAATTCCTTTTATTAGGAACCCTATTTAGGATGTAGCATGCTGTGAGCATCGCTTCACCCCAAAAGCCTTCACTTAAATTGGATTTAGAAAGCATGGCATTGATAATTTCAGTTAGTGTTCTATTTTTTCTTTCTACCACACCATTTTGTTGTGGTGTATAAGGTGCTGTGACTTCATGGATTATACCAGTTGATTGGAAATAACTTGGATCATAGTATTCACCACCCCTATCCAATCTTAGTCTTTTAATGAAGGGTTCATAATGCAACTCAGATTCATTCTTAAATATCCTAAACATGTCTAGTGCTTCACTTTTAGCATGTAAAAGGTATACTTGGCAATATCTTGTAAAATTATCAATGAAAGTGACATAGTATTTCTTTCCCCCAAAATAGGGAGTGCTATGAAAATGACCTAAATCACTATGAATTAATTCAAGTAATTTAGTGATTCTTTGAACAGTTGGAAAAGAACTTCTAGTGATCTTTGTTAACATGCATGTCTTAGATTTCTCTATGTTTCCATCAAAATTAGGAATTAACTCAAGTCTTGACATCTCTTTTAATTTTTTTATAATTAACATGTCCAAGACGATTATGCCATAGAGAAGATAGAGAATACACAAGCTTGTAAGTAGAATCATTCATCTTATTACCACTAGAAGGAGTAATTACATTTAACTTAAACATGTCACCACTAGCATAATCCTTACCCAGAAAGACACTCTCTTTAGACAGGATAAACTTATTGGTCTCATACACTTGTTTGAAGCCAAACTTATTAAGAAGAAAAGCAGAAATAAGATTCTTTCTAACTTCCGGCACAAAATATACATCATTTAAAGTAAGAATTTTACCGGAAGTGAAGACTAACTCTACTTGGCCTATTCCTTTAACATCAACAGTAGATGTATTGCCCATATAGAGTACTTTTCCATCTTCAACCAACACAAGAGTCTTGAAAAAAGAACAATCCTTACACACATGCTTGGAAGCACCCAAATCAACCCACCAATCATTGTTACTTTGAACAATGTTGATTTGATCATTGATCATGGCCACAAAGTTGTCATTTGCCTTTGCCTTTGCCTTTTGGTTGTTCAAGCCATGTTTGCGTTTCCAAATGGTACAATCTCTTTTCTTGTGGCCCGGTTTGTTGCATTCCCAACAAGCCACTTTAGCCTTCTTGTTGCTCTTGTTGTTGTTGTCCTTATTAGGCCTCTTCTTGTTTCCCTTTAGCACTTGACTCGACTCACCATCTTCGACAATATGCATCTTGGAGACATGCTCTTTTGACTCATCCTGCCCACATAACTCTTCTTTTATTCGAAGATGGTTAGCCAATTCCTCAAATGACATTTCTTCTTTCTTATGTTTTAAAGTTCTTTTAGTGTCTTTCCAAGAGGGGGGAAGTTTGTCCACTATAGAGGAAACTATAATAGTCTCATCCATGTGCATTTTATATTGCTTGAAGTGACTTAAGATTCATTGAATTTCATGCAATTGATCGAGAACAGAACATCTTTCGACCATCTTACAGTGATTAAATTGACTTACAAGGAAATTCTTGTTATAGGCATCTTCTGTCATGTATTTGTTCTCTAGCGCCTCCCATAATTCCTTTGCCGATTCCATGCCTTGATAGACATCGAACAAGGCGTCCGACATGCTATTCAAAATATGCCCTCAACAAATGTAGTCATCGTTCTCGAACTTGGATCTTCGGCGGGCTTGCTCCAAAGTCTCATTTTCCGTCTCTATTTGGTATGGACTGTTGAGCACATACATGACCTTCAAAGTTGTAAGAAGGAAATGCATCTTCTTTTGCCAGCGCCGGAAGCCCACACCTTCGAATTTGTCCAACTTCTGAAAGTTGGATTTTATTTCACGAATTGACGCCATCTCAAATAAGTCTTAAGATTGATAGAAAAATTGGGTTGAATGTGGTACAGGATAAACCAAGTAAATCGTGAAAAGGAAAACTTTCCTTAAGACTTATTTGTTGCACCACAAATAATCTTAGGGATAACCTACTTGGTAAAAACAAGTGTGTGTTTCATGGTTCTCTCAAAAGTTAATCGATGAGGGTGCTGCAGTCACTCACATTGATTTTGTGTCCGTGATTGGGATTTCACTCATCCTTATATAGAGGAGTAATCATGCCTGAAGAGGCACCAAAAATGGATAGGGCGGTGAAATCTTGAAAATGTACCATACTTCTCCACCTTTTCACCGAAAGGATTAGATAAGGTGGCTAAACCTGAAAGGGCACCATGCTTATCCACCTTTTCGGATAAGCACTATAAAAACCTGCCATTTTTATTTTATTCTTGGAAAATTCCAACATATAAATATATATATATATATATATATGTGTGTGTGTGTGTGTGTGTATATATATATATATATATATATATATATATATATGTCATAGATTGAGATCATATCTTATACCCAACTTGTTCTCATGAACTTCCATTGATTCTGCAAGGAATCGCTTTGTGTACTTGTGTTGATGACGTGGGACGAGGGGACGGGTTTATCTGACGACTAGTGGTCAACACGACGTCTTCATCGGCTCTCCGTGACCTAACCTGCAAAAAAGGCAACCCCCCGGTTGTGGTCCGGGGAACGCCTCTCCGACGATCAAGTTAGTTCACAGTCCGTATTTGGAGGTTAAAGGAAGGAGCAAATTCAATGGCTGTTCACAGTTGCCCCTCATTTCTGAAGGTGGTTGGTGAGTATTTATAGGAAACTGTGTCAGGGGTATTTTAGTAATTTTCCATGTTGTTTGAATAGTGGGCCCTGGTCCCAGTGTGTGTAGGCCAGAGGTTCCCGTGAAGCCTAGATAATGGGGGTGGGATATCCTGTTGGGCCCAGTAGGAAGGATCGATGACATGTCCTAGAAGCCCTTTTGTTGGGCACTGGCAGGTGGGCTAACGACATATTCAGTCCACGTAATAACATGGAATTATTTACTCGAATTATTTACCCGGAACCATCCATGACTGCGTGAACTTCACCCCTCCTCAATTTCCTTGCATTGAGGACAATTAGTAGGCCCTTGACCTTGAGTCTAAACTAACGGATGTGACTCCTTTTTTAAGCCACCAATACCCCCTTTTCGATAGTTAATTGACTTAACTAGTATGCCCATATTCATACAGATGCATGAAAAATTACATAAATTTTAAATTTTGTGATTATCATGGGTTTTTAATTGTATAATTTTTTTAAAAGTTTTAACTACCATATAAACTATATATACGAATTACAATCAATAACCTAGCAAACTCATGTAAAATTCTGGAGGTTTTTGAATTAAAAATTCAATGACTTTTTACATATAATTCAATGACTTTTTAAGTCAAATAAAATATACATACTATTATGTATTTATTTTTTAAAAATAAATACAATATGTGCATGCACCTTGTAACGCCGCGACCATTCCCGAATCGCATATATTTATCAGGAACGATTTCAATTATCCTTGACTGGCCTAACAAATTACCACAAGCCTTTTCAGTATGCTTTGGCCTTGCTTACATGCTGTCTGGAAAACTTCTCAGGAGGTCATGTATCCTAGGATTTCTTCACAGTAAACACGCTTAACTATGGAGTTTTTAAAAATGAGTTTCTCGAAAAGGAAGGTTCACCTTTGTTGATATGACTAGTCACTTTAAATTTTTTTAAGTCACACTCTTGGTGTTACATACCTATGGGGAACAATTTTAACACTTTCGGTGGTAATTTATACAGGCAGTGTTATCTTTTATATATAGGATTCAAAACTATCATCATTCGTCATATCTTACCTAACGATTAATCTTTCATATGTATATTTTTCTTCAATGAAAAGGTAATGAATCAAAAGTCAATCTCTGTTTATTATTATTTCATAGTATTTCCATCAATATAATAATTATGTGAGATGAACGGGTAAATATTTTATCACAACCTATTATTTTTTTAAAAAAGGTAACAATGACAACAACGGATTAGAGTTAGAATATTTTAATATAAATATTTTTAAAAAATAAGAAGGACAAAAATCATAATAATAAAAATCAAAAATCCTTTATTATTTTTTAATATATTTGGAGTTAGATTAGAAATTAATGTCAATGTTGTAAGAGCCTGTCATGTGTCAAAATACTAGACTTGAAATATTTTGTTTTAATATATATATATATATATATATCTGTGTGTGTGTGTGTGTGTGTGTGTGTGTGTGTGTGTGTGTGTAGATACATAGATAGATGGATAGATATATAAGTACTAGAATCAACTAGTATAAAGTAAGTATGCTCCAGTCCTCTCTGAACCTGAAACCCTAAAACGTAGGTTTTGTGCAGAGCTCTTCTCCCTCCGTTAAATTGGAGGGTTCTCCAGGGGTGTAGGTAGGCACCTCATGGGCAGTTGGGTATTATCACCGTTGTCTTAAGACTGGGTTTCCTTGCTATTATTCTCTGTAGTCTAGTTGCTACTTTTTCTGCGTTTTTTCATCAGACCCTATATCAAACAACAACTACGGAATTAGAACCTGAACGTTTTGTTGCAAATATGAAACTAAAGAAGGAGGAAGAGGTTGTGGTGGAGTTTGAGGAGGAGGTGAATGAGGACACGACGGAACATATCACGTTGAGTCTGATTGGAAGACTTCATACCAAGAACTTCGTCAATATTGGGGGAATGGAGTCGACGTTCAAAAATGTGTGGAAACGGCAAAAGGACTCATTATCAAAGAACTTGATCGAAATCCATTTATTTTTCAGTTCTTTTTCAAAGCCGATAAAGAAACTATGCTAAACGAAGGTCCATGGGCATTTGATGGACATACCTTGCTCCTTAATGAACTAATGGGGTTTGGGAAATATTCTGATGTTGTTTTTGATATCGTGAGATTTTGGGTGAAGGTTGATGATGTACTGGGCATGAAATCAAATGCCTTTGTTTGGCAAACTCGATGGATAGGTTTGTGAGTGCTGATGAAGAGAATCTTATCAGGATTGATAAATCGCTACATTTTGACTACTAACACATCATATTACTAAACCTCTTCGAAGAGGTATTAGGATCATGGTGTGTGGAAAGCCTGTTTGGTTTCATATAAAGTATGTGAAGCTCTTAGACTTTTGATATGCTTGCGAGATGTTGGGTCATATATACAAAGGGTGTGATGATGATGATGTCCCTGAGTCACTCTACCTTATGAACCTTGTTGGACAAATTAGGACTGACCTAGATCCGAAAATAACTGTCAAGAGTAGTCCACAGATGTAGTGATGAGTGGCGGCTGCCAGAGTTGCTTTCGGAGTGCCCACGTCCTAAACCCGATGCCTAACAATGATGGTAGATAGCCGTGAGGGGAGGGGAAGAGAGTCTGAGAGATTTGTGTCTTATGTGTGTATCGTCTATGGCTGACCCCCAAAACCCTTTTATAGGTTATGGGGGCAGCTAGGGTTGTTGCCCTATGCAACACTAAGTGGCCGTAAGGCCTAATTAAATAGGCCCAGTTAACAACTTCCACTCGGCTACGAAGGCTGCAAACACATGTTCTTCACGAATCACAACTTCTCACGCTTCATACTAGGAATAGGACGTGCGATCGAAAAGTAACAAGTAGTGCTATATTAAGTTACCATCCGACTAACATAACACTTTCACGAAATATGATACTCTAAGTCATCCTAAACATCACCGGTGGAAATTCCAATCCCTTATGCCATGATATATCATATGATTATATACTCAATATAATCGGGCAGGCTGATATTGATGATGGCGGATAGGGTTAACTTAAACACTCATAATATTGCATCTTAGCGTAATTGCTTTCCTAACATGTTCTCGCTGAACCGTATATATCGTGGTTCTTGAGAAACGCATTAAAGTAGCAATATCAAGCCTTGACTTCATACCATAGCTTTAAGTCAAATGGTCATCGTCTACAGGGTCACACAGTGGCAAGAGATATGGAGGTCAATTGTCACTCCGTATATGTTTGTCTTTTAAGCACACGCAGTATGAGATGTGTGTCATGACATAACTCCTACTTACTTGGGATCGTCACTCTATATGCCATGCGAATTATCAGTCTAGATTTTTACCAATAAATCTAACCTAAGATCTTGACACTCAAGATTCGGCTTTTAAGTCTTCAATATGAAATTATGTCTCATATTCGACCCCCTCGAGTCTCATCTTAGACTTACTAAGACGACTATTTCTCATCCATACACTTCCAGTATGAGTAATTAATATTGCACCCCTAGTGCCAATATGATTCTGTCTCATCCTACCCGCTACTCAAGCATCAGGGTGATTGCCTGTGTGACTAGGCCAATCAGAAGCCTGTGACATTTCAACATGTCTGACAAATAAATCACAAAACATTTAAAAAAAGAACCTTCAATCTTTATTTCATAAATGCTCATTACAAGAAGAGCGCATCTGTCATACATAACAAGATTCTATCCAAAAACTAAACTCTGTAAAGCCCTAGACTCAACGAATATGCTTTGAAAGCATCTCTAGGAATCGACTTAGTTAATGGATCAGTGATCATCTTGTTAGTGGGTATATATTTGATGGTAACCTCCTTTGTCTTTATGGCGTCTCGCACGAAGTGATAACGCCTCTTGATGTGCTTGGTCTTCCTATGGAACTTCGGATCTTTAGCGAACTGGATGGCAGCTGTGTTGTCACATAACATCTCTACATGATCATCAACTCTAGGAGTGAGGTTAAGATCCTGGAGGAAACTCCTAAGCCACATTGCCTCCTGCGTGGCTAGGCTACATGCGACATACTCTGTCTCCATGGTCAACAGAGCTATGCAGTCTTGCTCCTTACTGCACCATGATATGACTTCTCTACCCAGGGCGAACACATATCCTGAGGCTGACTTGGACTCATCCGGGTCCCACCCCAATCGACATCTAAATATCCTTTCAACTTAAGGTCCCCGCCTTGATAGCATAAGACCAGGTCACTTGTACCACGAAGGTAGCACATGATTCTCTTGACGGCCTGCCAATGAGCTTATCCTGGGTTGCTTTGATAACAACTTACCAAACCAACTGCAACATGGCGTATATTAAGCTTCTTATGGCACTAGCATATGAGACATTGCTCATGACCTCCTTTTCTTTGTCTGTTTTTGGGCATTGCTCGAGGCTTAAGGTTAAATACTTCTCAACTGAAGTGTCTATGGGTTTGGAATAATGCATGCAGAATCGTTCTAATTTGATATATGCCTCCTGGCTCATACCTAAAATTTTCTGAGGACGATTCCTTATTATTTCCACGTCTAGGACATACCTAGCTTCAGTCATGTCCTTTATCTAAAAGACAGAGGACAACCACTTCTTAGTGGCTTCGATCATCTCCAAATTGTTTCCAACAAGTAGTATGTCATCAACATATAGGGTAAGGAACATAATCCCCCCAGTTGATCTTTTGACATACACACAGTGGTCATCCGAAACCATGGATAAGCTAAACGAAGTTATAGCTTTATGGAATCTTAAGTACCAAGGTCTGGAAGGCTGCTTAGGACCGTATATGGACCTTTTAAGACGACACACCTTGTCTTCTTGTCCCTTTGACACAAAACCAATGGGTTGGTCCATATAGATATATTCCTCAAGGCTACCATCAAGGAAAGCAGTCTTTACGTCCATTTGAAACAACTCTAAGTCCAAATGGGCAACCATGGTTAGGAGTAGGTGAATAGAGGCAAATCTCACCACAAGAGAAAATGTCTTTTCATAGTCTACATCCTCAATTTGTGTAAACTCTTTTGCCACTAAACGGGCTTTGTACTTATCGATGAACCATCTGCTTGACGTTTTATCTTGAAGACCCACTTGTTTCTAATAAACTTACGCTGGGGTGGAAGATCAACAAGTTCCTAAACCTTATTTCTTGCCATCAAGTCTATCTCATCCCTCATGGCATCCATCCACTCTTTGTGGTTTTGTGAGTCAATTGCCTCTTGATAAGAGGCAGGCTCCTCAACTTTCAAGGGAGTGCATATGAATATTTCCTTTTCGATTTGGAAATATCGTCATGGAATTATTCCACGCTCACTCATTCGAAGCCTGGGGCCTTCATTGTTTGTCTGCCTTTGTGAGGCATCCCTCCCCCTTTCTCTAAGAGGTGTGGGACCCTGAGCATGTGGAGAGTTGCTCCCACTATCACTCTAGGGCATGGGATCCCGAACATGTGGACTAACTGCATGTTCGAGAACTGAAGATTAAGGACGAACATCACTCGCAGGTTGACTTTCCTTATGCATAGGAGATCAAGGACGAATCCCATTCTCCTGGGCAGACAAATCTCCTCCATTCCCTTCAGATAGGCGAGACATACCATCTTTGGTGACTTGGTTAGAATCCAAATTCTCCCCCTCACTGAATGCTGGTTGGATATTTAGCTGTAACTCACATAGTTCGACATCGTTCTTGACTTCACTAATATTCGGGAACTTATCCTCAAAAAAATCAACATTGTGGGAATCTGTTTCTATCATGTCACCATTTGGGTGTTTCCTGTACATAACATATCTTTTAGATTGTGCGGGATACCTAATGAATGCCATTTTGGTGGCTCTTGAACCAAGTTTTCCATATTTATAGGTTGAGTTATGCACATAGCCAGCCGAACCCCATAGACGTAAATGGTCTAAGGATGGCTTCTTACCAAGCCATAACTCATATGGTGTGGTAGGTACACTCTTGCTCGGTACACGGTTAAGGATGTAGGCTGCTGTAAGTAGCGGATCCCCCCAAAAACTAATTAGGAGGTTAACATGTGCCATCATTGGTCTGACCATGTCAAGCAATGTACGATTTCTGCGTTATGCAACATCGTTCTGTTGTGGAGTGCGTGGAATCGTTAGCTGTCTTTGTATACCTTTTTCCGGACAAAACTCCTTGAACATATTAGAGAGGTATTCACGACCTCGATCAATTCAAATGATCTTAACCTTATGTTCTAATTGAGTCTCTACTTCTACTACAAAACGCTTGAACACATCGAGTGCTTCGTAGCGAGGAGATAGTAGGTACACATACCCATATCGTGAATAATCGTCTATGAGAGTAATGAAATAGATGGCTCCATGTTGTGCTTTAACGTTTATGGGTCCACATATGTCTGAGTGGATTAATTCTTAGGGGCTAGATGCTCTCGAGGCCTTACCGAAAGGCTTCGTTGTTGCCTTTCCAGCTAGACATGACTCACACCTAAGTAACTTAACCCTAGTGAATCGGTCTAGAAGACCTTCTTTAACTAGCCTATTTACCCTATCTTGGCCCACATAGCCATGTCTAGCATGCCACTTAATAGATTCAGAATTGGAGTCAAAGTATGAAACATAAGCAGAGGATATATTATTATAGTTATCATCCAAATCCAAAACAATGAAATCTCCTTTCAAAAGTTGCTTGGCCAAACAAATTGTCATTGTAGAACAAATCTAAACCGTTTGGACGAAAACCAAAAGTAAAACCTAATCTTACTAAAGAAACATAAGAAACTAAGGAGCATTGCACCCCAGGTGCATGGAGGGCTTCATGAAGAAGCAACTTGTTTCCTCCATAGAGTTTGAGCTGGTATGTTCCTACTCCAAGGACATCTTCTTCGTTGCTGTTCCCTAGTACGACAATCTGTGAACGCACTGGGCAGCGATGGAACTCCACGAATCCAATCGTATCCTGAACTATTGCTTTGTTGCCCCCGTGTCTACAATCCATTGAGGAAGAGAGTTACCAACAAATGCATGGGAACAAACATATAATTCAGGAGTTTCAGTGGAAATAAGTACCTTGGCTGGTTCAGGACAGTCCCGAGCGAAATGACCCTTCTTTCCATAGTTATAGCACTTTACACGTGCCATATCCTTAGCTCCGTTACCCTTAGCCTTATGCTTCTTGGCAGTGCCACTATTGGAGTGAGAGTTCTGAGGAGGACGAGGGCCATTCGTAGGTTTCTTACCACGGTAAGGCTTCCTGCTCTTGAGCCCCGATCCTTTGGCAACGAATGCCACAATAGGAGGCGCATATAATTTTAAGCGCTCTTGCTCCATTTCGAGGTGTGTAGAGATTACCTCGAAGGTCTCGATGTGCTCACTATGTGTCATGAATACTTTAAAACTCTTCCAATGTCGATTGTCATTGGGAAGAGCTCTACTCACATTTAGGACTTGTTCTTCCTCAGAAACCTCTTGCCCTGTGGCCTTAAGGTCTCGAACCATAGTACTCATAGTTTGAAGGTGTTCGAAGATACTACGACTAGAGTCAATAATATACTGCATCCATTTCAGCTGCAAGGTACGCAACCTTGTAGTAGATACACTACTAAAAATTTCAATTATTCAGACGGAAAATGCAGACCGAGAAAGAAACCGTTGCACAGGCCGATAGACATGGCGACGGAAAGACCGGAAAAGCACACATCGCGTCCGTCGGAATTTCTGACGGAATTCCAGTCCGTCGGAATTTCCGACGGATCCTAGCGATTCGGTCGGAATTACGACAGATTTCCGACGGAAAATCCGTCGGAACACTTGGTCAACTTTGACCAGATCTGGATTGAAATTTTTCAAAATTTTTTATTAAAAAAATATGTTCGACGAAATATACCGTCGGAACACTGTATCCGATGGAGCGTCCAACGGAATATTCCGTCGGACGCCTTTTAAAGCCCAACCCCGAAACATTTCTTCATTTCGTTTGGGCGTCTGGATTTCGATTGAGAGAGAGAGAGAGAAAGAGAGAGAGCTGACCGCCAAGCACCGGCGCACCACTGCCGCCTTCCGACTTCGGTCGCCGCCGCCGCCGCCTTCAGTCTTTTGTCAGTCAACCTCATCTTCCACCGCCATTTGTGGCTCTTTTCTTCTTGTAATTTCAAGTAAGTAATTTTAGTTTAGTTTATAGTAGATTTTTTGATACATTTGAGAAATTTGAGTTAGAATTTAACAATTATGTGATAATTTGTGGTGATTGTAGAAATTTTATTGAGTAATTTGTTGATTTTGGGTTTTCAATTTGATTATGTATGTTGATGTGAATGTGAAAGTAATCATTAAGTATTATTAGTAATTGTTGGGTGTTGCAAAAATTAAATTGAATGTTATTTTTTGTAATTTATGATTTGTAATTTTGAATTTGCAAGTATATAGAATTTATTATTGAAAATTAAAACTTGATGTGAATAACTAGTAGATTTTGTGATAGTTACAATTAGTAGTGAATATTTAGAAAAATTAGTATATTATTATGTGATAAATGTTGAAATGTGAGAAGTTGTGACATATGATTTGGATAATATATGTGCTTTTTGTACAAATTGTAATTGGGTTGTTCAAGCTGCCCAATTTTTTTTTGCAAAAATTTAGAAGAATTCCTCTTTTTTTTTAAAAAAAAAAATTCCAGCAAAAATTTATTCCAAAACCGGGAAGTATCCGACAAACGTTTTGACGGACGTGTTCCGTCGGCTCCATTGAGTTCTGTCGGGCGTTCGTCGGTACAGGAGTTCGACGGAACTCTCTGTCCGTCGAAACAGTTCCGACGGGAGGATAAATTCCATCGGAACTCCTTGCCGACCCTGATTATTCCGACAGCCGCATCGGTCGTACAATCCCTTGAAAAATTAATTTTCCCACTGAAAAAGTCACCTTTTCGGTCAGAAATTCCGTCGGAATAAACAAATTTTTTAGTAGTATATATATCTGCCCGAACCTAACGTTAAGCTACGTCCACATGTCGTTAGTAGTGTGGAAGTGTTCAAACTCACTCAGGAGATTGTCCTGCATGCAAGACAGCATAGTGTAGCGTGCAGAGCGATCGCGTTTGAGCCATGCTTAGTACGCCTTTAGGTTTTCTTTGTACTGTTCAGTTACAGTAATATCTCTACCTTGTTCATCCTCTTCAGCCGGAGCAATCATAGAGGAGGTTAAGAGGTCTAGCATGTCATTATTATTTAAATAGAACTGAACTTTCAGATGTCAAGCGTTGTAGTTTGAACCATCCAGTTTATCATCAGATTGCATACAACCTATCATACTTCTAGTTGCCACACCTGAAAGTATATACTTGTTTGTTAGACATATTGTTTTAATAATTAAATTATCTGTAAGACCCCATCATTCATAATATACGTTTGAAGATTTTGCCAAAGTCATAATCATCACATATAGATATGAACTTTGGAGCTTCTTTAATCTAATTATTAACTTAACTTCATGTAATTTCCTTAAAGGTTTTATTAAACTAATTAATATTTTAATCCAGTGACTATCACGAAGATATTCACTTTTAATCACGTAAATATATATTTACATAATTTTTATGAAACTAATTAATTTAATTTAACTTCATTTTGTTTTAATATATAAACACAAATTTATATAATCAATTTTAAAATTTCATACTATTAACGATAATAAATTGAAATTAAAAACAGAGAGAATTTAATTCATCAAAATAAATTTATGACCATCCTATGGACACTTTCAACATATAAAATGAATTTATATGATGATGGGAGCAGATATTCAATGGTCCAAAACGAAACAGAAATAAAATCGACCCAAATAAAATGGCCCAAATTTAAAAAAACAAATATTTTGGGCCAAAAAAAACAGCCCACAAAGCCGGGACCCCATTTTTCCTTTTCCCTTTTAAAAACCAGCCCAAAATTAGGCGGGCGCCTTTTATAAGTGAGCGACCCATGCCCCCCTTTCATTAACCCTAATTTGATCTTCATTCTCTCTCTTTCCTCTCTGCCCGCCTCTCGAATCCTTTCTCCTACTCTCGAATTCTCTCTCTCCTCTATGCCTTCGCACTGCCATGGCCATGAAATTGGATCACTGAGCTTCGTTACCTTTCCCCTCAGCAACTGTCTTCAATGGTGGTTCTACATGACAACCGTACCTTGAAGGAAAAAACCCAAGTGATGAACCACTACCACACCGCCACAAAAAAGCTCTCAGCCTTCAATCTACGCTGACTCGATGAGAACCGAGGGTACCACGGTGTAGATGGGCCGAAAATGAGTATGGGGAAGTGCCCCATGCCCCCAACACGCCACTAAGGCGGTGGCGTGTAGATGCACGAGCTTCCAAAGATGGCGTTTTTTCAGTTTTCTTTCTATGCCTACGTAGATTGGTGATGGTGAGGGATTTTAGGAGGAAGAAGATCGTGAAATGACCTTCATCGGCGGTGCGTGACGTCACGCGCCGCCCCTCCGCGGTGTCGTCTGATGGGTATGGCTCGGTTTCCTTATGTCTGTGTTCTACACCTTTTTTTTCTTTTGAATTTGACTTGAGGTCGGGATTCAGGCATAGAAGGATTAGGGTGGTGTCGTCTGATGGGTGTGGCTCGGTTTCCTTATGTATGTGTTCTACACCTTTTTTTTCTTTTGAATTTGACTGGAGGTCGGGATTCAGGCATAGAAGGATTAGGGTTTTGGATTTGGGTCTGGTATTGATATGATTTTAAATTAAACATTCGATGAATCAGAACATATCATGAATTCTTGGATCAGGGTTTTTAGATATGGGTTTTTTAACAAAACAGCCGCATACAAATCATGCATTCATGAATTCGACTCATCTTAATTCTACTCGGTGGTATAAGTAGTCATGCCTTCTGATTGTATCATAATTCGGTTTAATCATGAATTATCAGTCAAAAATTAACCCTTTTTTGGTAATATATGAGTTAACTGGGCATGCTAATTTTACAAGGCATAGCGGATTTAAGCATGAAATTGATTAATTTGGTCATAGCTTCGATTAACGCATAATTGCATAAAAAAATAATGCTTGTAGGACATAAACATGTTAAGCAATCTGGATGCAGGATTACATATAATCAGTTAGTAGGACAAAAAATTCTAATCTTTAGCCAATTTGAGTCATAGAGGCATGCTATTAGGTATTAACTTACGTGAGACTTAAATACCTAATCATATATCATGTTTTCAAAACTAAGCATGCTTGTTATTCAGATCATTCAATTCTTTTTAACGGGACTAATTCGATTAGTCTAGGTTCTGATACCACTGTTAGATAAATTATGACTGAACTGGATACGAAAATAACTATCGAGAGTAGTCCACGTATGTAGTGATGAGTGGCAGCTACTAGAGTCGCATTCGGAGTGCCCACGTCCTAAACCTAATGCCCAGCAATGATGGTAGATAACCTTGAGGGGATGGGTAGAGAGTCTGAGAGATTTGTGTCTTATGCGTGTATCGTCTGTGGTTGACCCCCCAAACCCCCTTTTATAGGTTAGGGGGGGGGGGCACCTAGGGTTGTTGCCCTAGGCAGCACTAAGTGGTCGTCGGGCCTAACTAAATAGACCCGGTTAACAGACCTAATATGAGGGCTTCTCCTATTAAAAGCGAAAGGCGTGGATGGGAAATGGAGAAAGAGGAAGAGAAAATATTGCTCCAGGCTTTTCGTGAAAGTAGGAAGTCCATGAAGGTTAAAACAAAGCTTATCTTCAACAACACCTGGCGTCGGATGCTATGCTGTAGAACAATAATACAAATGGCATGGTCTTGATAAATATCGATGAAACCAACATTGTATCCCCTGGGTTCGAATTGTTTAAACAAAAAATCCCAGAGGCTGCTATTGTAGGAGAGGGGGATAGGAGAGTCGGGCTATGAAAGTGAAGACGGCTGATGGACATGCAAATAGTGCCAAGGCGGTGGTTGCAAGGCTACCCCACCACGGACAATGAGTCTCATATGCTTAAACTGCTAGGGCCTTGGCAAAGCTCAGGCAGTTAGGGGCCTCCACCGTCTTGTGGTTGTGGAGAGTCATAAGCCAAGTTTGGTGTTTCTATATGAAACCAAACATTGTTCTGCTGATATGTTGGGTATTATAAAGCAATTTGATGCTTATACGGGTGTAGCGGTGAATTGTAGGGGTTGGTTGGGTTGACTTGCTTTGTTTGGGAAGGTTGACTTACAAGTCACTTTGCTCTCCATGGCTGCAAATCATATCGACTTAAAGGTCAAGTGGGCATTTTTGGCAGCGAGAAGAAAATTTACAGGTGTTTATGGTTTCCCCGAATCCCAAAATAGATTGAAAATGTGTGATTTAATCTCAGATTTGTGCCATCACTCAAGTTTGCGTCGGCTTACTGGTGGAGACCCTAGACCTAAATGAGATATTGTACAATTTTGAGAAGAAAGGTGGACCGATGAAATCTGAGTTCGTTCTGGAAGCTTTTAGACCTACTTTGGAGGCATGTGATCTTTGTGACTTAAGTTACTCTGATCACAAATTTACTTGGTGGAATTACCAGGATAGTAGTGGCTCCTCCTGAATCGATTTTGTGCTTCGTCAGAATGGTCTGCGTTGTTCCCTTCAGCTAAAGTTCTGGATATTGACGATGATATGTCTGAACACCTCCCAATCGTACTGAAATGTTTTGATTCTCGGCAGACTAGGAAAACAGGGAGGAGAAGATGACTGTGGGTTGTTGATGGAAAATATGAAGACATTATTAGATCAACTTGGAGTCAGGAGGTGGGTGGGAATGCAGTGGGGAGCGGTATGGGGAAACTCGATAGGTGCATGGAAGCTTCAGTTGAATGGAATAAAAATGAATTTGGGCATGTTGAAAATGAGATTAGAAGATGCACTGAAGAGCTAAAAGGGACATTTGATGATGGGTGCATGAAAAGATTATTTATAAAATAAGCGAGTGGAAAAGGTGTGAATGAGTAATGTGGTGGCAGCAGTCACGCGTTAATTATTGGCAACATGGAGATCGAATACTGGATGGTTTCATCAGCATGCTAATAGTAGGCGCATCTGATTCTAATACTGAACTAAAAGGTGAAAATGATGCAATGTACTCACACCAGGAGGACCTGGAGTGTGTTGTTATGGAATACTTTTCAACACTTTTTACCTCGTTAACCCTCACAGCTGGAAGAGGTAATCGATCACATTAAAGTCACCAATGAGATGAATGAGACTCCTTATCGACCCCATACAAAGGACGAAGTTTTCGAGGTTCTCAATCAAATGCATCCTAGTAAGGCATGAGGTCCAGATAGGTTAAACCCCTACTTGTATCTGAAATACTGGGATATTGCGGGAAAGGATGTCACTGCTGTTGTTCTAACTCTTCTGAATGGTGAACCCATGCCCCTAAATTTTAATCATACCAATGTTGTCCTGATCACTGAGAAATAGAATATAACTGAAATTGTTGCCTTATGAGTTATGACTAATCAGTCTCTGCAATGTATGTTACAAATTAGTCATTAAAGTGATTACTAATTGAGTGAAGGAGACTCTTCCCGCTATTATATCAGATAATTGGAGTGCCTGTACGCTACGACGCCTGATTACCGATAACGTTTTGATGGCTTTTAAGGTGTTTCATTCTTGAAATGTCATTCGGTCAGGAACGAGAGTGTGGCGGTTAAGTTGGGTATGTCAAAAGCTGATGACAAGCTCGGATGGGGATTTCTGTAAAGGGTTATAACGAAATGGGGTTCTGCTCAACCTGGATTGACCTTAATATGTAGTATATAGAAACTGCAACTTTGTCTTTTATTATCAACGTTGAACCGCAGGGCTTTATTCGTCTAAGCAGGGGTATTCGGCAAGCTGATCCAATTTCATCTTAGCTGCTCCTGTTTTATGCCAAGCTCTATCTGGCCTTCTGATACGTGGTGTTGCTGAAGGCCATCGCGTTCGTACTGGAGCCCCATCTATATCCCTTCTCTTATCTGCTGATGACTTTCTAGTGTTATGCAAAGCTGAGGTAGAGCAAGCACAAGTAGTGAACTCCATTATGAATCAATAAGACAGAACGTCAGGTCAACAAGTCAATTTGGGTAAGTCTAGCATTGTGTTTAGTAAAGGTGTTCTTCAAAACTGTTGGGATACAGTTTTGATTACCCTAGACATGCGAAAAGTGTTGTCTTATGAGAGGTACATGGGTGTTCCCACTCATGTCGGGCGGTCAAAAAGGAAAGCTTTTGCCCCTATCAAAGATCGGGTTGCTAAAAGGATTAAGGTTGGCTGGGGAGAAATCTTTCTTGGGCAGGCAGGGAAAAACTTGTGAAAGTTGTTGCTCAGTCTGCACTATGCTATGAGCTTTTTCAGGCTTCCGAGTGATTTTTGCCAAGACTTACAGACCATGATAAACCGATACTAGTGGGGTGCGAAAGAGGACTCGAGGAAGATTCATTGGTTAGGGAAACAGAAACTCTACAAGTCTAAATTAGAGGGAGGGATGGGCTTCAGTGGCTTTGAGGATTTTAATTCTGCTTCGCTTGCTAAGGAAGTGTGGAGACTGATCCACTCTAAACACTCCCTTGCCTTTAAAATTCTAAGGGCCAGATACCGTCTTTCCTGTGCCATTCTTGAAGTAGAGTTGGGGAATAGCCCTAGCTATTTTGATCTGGAGGAGTTTGCATGGGGTCTGTTGGGTGATTGATATAGGTTCGAGATGGTCAGTTAGGGATGGGATTTCGTTGAAATATGGGATACTAAATGGCTTCCATGGCCAAACTCATTCAAGCCTATGATGCCGAAGAAGAATGAACTCTCCTTGCTCCGTGTTGCAGATATAATTGATAGAGATACTGGAGAGTGGAGAAGTAGTATGATTGATCACATCTTTTTACCTGTTGTTGTGGATATCATAAAATCCATCGCATTGTGCAATTCTTGCTTGGGTGATCGGATTATGTGGCATTATTCAACAGATGGTAATTTCACCGTTAAATTCGCTTACCATGTGATTCAAATTTTGAGGAATTCTGAAGCTCCTACTTGCAGTAATGTATGTGTGAAATCCTTTTGGCCTGATTTATAGGGTCTTGACGTACCCCCAAAGATTAGACCATTTGCATGGAAAGCTGCGAATAACGTGCTGTCGTATAGATCACCGCCGCTGAGGAGAATTTCGGGTGTGCTTACTGCTTAACACCTGTGAGATATGTGGACTGGGGGAGGAGTCAAATATGCACACCCTTTTTGAATGTAGGTTAGCCCAAGAACTTTGGAGAGCTAGTGGGTTCGTTGGATGCTTGTGGGCAACCGAGCTCACATCTATAATGCATGTCCTTATGACGACTAAATCAGGGGACGAGAACAGGTGAGGGGCGTATGTTGCGGTGGCCTGCTAGTATGCACGGAACAACTAGGTGTTTCGGAAACCAGACCATAGCCCACCTTACTTGGCAATAAAAGTGTTCGATTTAATTGCACAAGGACACAAGAGGGGGGTGAATTGTGTCTACCAATTTTTTGGGAACACTCGTGAAAACTGTTTGGAATACGTGTTTGGAGTGTAGCAAAACCAAAAATAATTTGGGAAATAGTAAAGGAGACACAATATTTTTACGTGGAAAACCACCTCTGGCCTAATTGAGGAGTAAAAACTACGACCTACCACTGTAGGATTTTAGCAACACTTTTACTAGACGAGTCGAACATGTTACAAAGGTAACAATCACACACGTAACTTAGTCTACCCCGAGACCGAGTTACAAACACCACGTCCAACGTCTCCCAAGACTTGGACACTCTCTTATCTTACTGATGAAAAAAAGAACAACACCTTACTTGAATGCTTCTAAGCTAGCTGAGTGTAAGGTACAATACAATCCCCATTATGCTAATAATTGAAGACTCAATTTAGCACTCTCATTGAAGGTTTTTCTCACAAAAAATTCTGATTCACAAAGACAATTTTTAGCCCTTGAAAAACCATGAAAAACCTAAAAAAGCACTAAGGGAAAAAGACAACTTAAATAGAGGAATGTGTGTGAGTGGAAAAGAAGAACAATTCTCCCACTCAGTGCTTGTGGCGCAAGAATAGGAAGAAGTGAAAACCACTTCTTTGAACTGATCAACTCTAACAGTCAATCCCCCACATTTCTCCACTATCTTAGCCACCCCCTAAAAAGTAGGATTAATTACTTGGTAAACATTCTTCCCTAAAAAGTAGGATTAAATCTCTCAACATTATTTGCAAAGGAAGAAACCGTTTTAGACTCAATTGACATCAGGAAAACTAATCCCAATTATTTCATGAAATTCGACAGTCAAAAATCATTTTAAAAACCTTGAAACTCGTTTTTTTATTTTTGGCCTCAAAATACTGCAGGCTTGACTTCTCAGAACTGTTTTGAGGAAGTGTTATGAGGTACCTCAAAACCATTCAAAGCAAACGCTAAGTCAAGGACCTTCTAATTAGCATATTAACAAGAATCTAAAAGAATAAAGCACATACAAAACCTAAGACTCTTGTCATCAGCTGGATTCCTTGCACATGTATCAGCTTTGATGCTCCACGCTCATTCGAACCGCTCTAAGTATTTTCCGAATCCTGTCTCAAGACAAAACTCAAGCGTAGTATATTGACTAGTACATTTGGATTGTTATCATCAAAACCTTACGCATTAATTGGGTCAACAATTTTCCCCTTTTCGATGATGACAAACCAAATGACCGTTAGTCGTCATCAATGACATGGCCGAATACATTAGTGCCAAATACATTTGTGCCAAAATAGTTTATTCAATCCACACAATAGAGAAAGCAAGAGTTAAGAGGTCAACTTAAAACTAGGCAAAACAATCGAAACGAGGTCATACTCATTTTTCCCCATATGACATCATCGAAAAGGGTGAGTGGGCCAGAAGTTGGAATTCAGTGTTGATGCAATCACCACCAAAGTGGTAATGTGGAAAATAACAGTTATACACTCAAGTGTACAGTACAGTAATGATATTGGTCATTTGAATCACGCACAAACAAGTAACACATTCAACAAGCAAAGGCATAGCAGAAATGCATAAACCATCCAAGAACATCCACAAACCACTACCAGTCATACGCACAACCAAGTGGTTCAAAAGCAAAATAAACAGTAATGTTGGAAATAGGGAACAAGGACAGATTAGGTAGAGGAAGATGGAGAAGTAAATTTGGCCATAAGGGCAGATAGGGCACTTAGGAGACCTTCATGATGTCTCACATTGAGAGTCATTTCCTCTGTAAGCGCCTGCTTCACTTCAGCTATCTCCCCCTTCAAATTAAGCTGGTCCTGCAGCAGTGTATGGAATGTAGAAGCACTTGAGGTGGAAGCCTCACTAGGAACAGGGCCAAGGGATGTTTGGGGCCCCTGTTCTGAACCTGCACTGCCGCCTTTTATCACCTTGAAACCACACCCAATCAAGGTACTGCGTCCAATTTCATCACTGACCTGAAAGCCTACTATCTTCTATAAGGGAATCCCAAGTTTTTCAAACACCGAAGTCAGCAAGAACCCATACCCCATGTCATGATCCTTGGACGTGTTAGCGATTCTCCAATATGGCTAATCATGATTGCGAGCAAGTTAATTTTCTCACCCCGATCTAATAAATCAATGTAACACATGTCCATAGGGTCAGCAAGGTTGTGTCCTTGACCTCGTAGAATGATATTCTTAATCGCAAACCAAAACAACAGCCGATGCAATGGCATCATTTCCCCCTTTCTCACAGATCGGGACTCAGTCAGATGAGGCTTTTGGGCTAGTCTCCGGGTCAATTCCAACAAACGCTCATCACCAAGTACGCTATTGTCATCACGTACATACACATCAAAACCTTCTGATGACACCCCGAGCAACTCACCTAAATCACTAGCATTAAATCATAGCTCATGATCATTAATTGTGCTTGTTACCACTCCACTGGTGACAACATAGTTTGCATAGAACTCGGCCAAATCTGGAATAGAACAACCTCTTTTAGTGTTCATGAACAAGTCCAACCAACTTCTCTAAAGACACTCCAAGCCCCTGTTCCTGAAAATAAGACACTTTAGCCACCTTGCCTCGAACCACAGATTTCTGAAGGAAGTGCTCATACGTCTCAGCAAGTGTCATGTTTTTGGTAACTTTCTTTTTCTTTGGTTCATCAGATTCTTCAACCAGTTTTGACACATGTTATGGGGTCTCCCATTTTTGGGTAGGTTTCTTGGATGGAGCTGGTCTGGTGGGTGTTTTGGTGGTTATTTTGGTGGATTTAAGAGCTGGTTTTTTCTTCTTGACAAGGCTTTCATCTCTATCTTCTGGAAGCGGCAAAACAATGGAAGGACCTAAACTGCGAGTTCGGGGTCGTGGTAAAGGTGCAGTGATGGGTATGTTGGGTGAGGTTGTAGTCTTTCTTTGGCATTTGATAGCCGGCTTAGTCGTTGGTTGGGGGACGGTCTGGACAATCCTTTTGAACCGCAAGATTGGTTCATCCTCATCAATGTCCTCAACCATAATCTGATCATTATTAAGAATAGGTTCCTCAGCAACATTCTCAGCAACCATACCAACAAACTCCCCAGCTGACTCAGACTAATTTCCCACTATCCTTGACTCGGCCACAACCGGGTCATAAACCATCATCTACCACCCCATAATCGGGTTTACAGATGGTATCATATCAAGATTCAAACCCACTGACTGTAAGTCTAGACTCTTCAAGAACTCGAAAATGGAAGGAGTAATAGAAAAATAAGGTGAGGAAGTGATATCCACACCCATGGTGACCACATTTGACTGTGGAGACAACGGTGATGCTATTGCAGTACTGATCCAACTTGCTCCCCTTTTTCTTGATAATTGGTCTTATAGTGAACGCGGGTGAGAAGTATTGCACCCGGATGATGCTTTGCCGCCACGAGTTCGTGTCATTTTGAAGAATAGAGGAGGAATGAAATCAGGGCTTTGGTAGGTTTAAGGAAGAAGGAGGAGGTCGATTTCTTTTGTGGGAAAGAGAGAGAGATGGATGGATGGGTTTATAGGAGAGAGAATGCGAGAAGTTAATGTTGACATGTTTTGACTGAAAAATGAGGGGGTTTTGGAGTGTTTTATTTCGGCCCCTTTTTGAAGAGAGAGAATTTTTGCATGCAATACATCATTACACACTAGGCATGCTACAAATTATAGGTTAGGTGCAATGAAGGACGAAAATTAAGTTTCTAACATATTTTCAGCAGCGCCACTTGATCAGTATATGATACACACAGTGGTTAGGTTTGTTCCTAGAGCCTGTTCTTACTGTTAAATATTCGGTGACAAAGGACACTAAGGGCAATATCATTAGACCTCAACGAGTGTCAGCATGTTATACTTCACACATATGCTAATAATAGCATAGGAATTGAATGCATCCCTTGAATCAATTTATTTGGCCTAAAAACGCTTAACTAATCAATCATTGAGGGCTAAACAAGCATGCTCAAGTCTTTTTAATCATACCCAATCCAAGTATATTCCTCTCAAACTGATCTCTACTCAGTGCCTTGGTAAAGATGTCAGCAATTTGTTTATGAGTGGCACAAAAATTAATTGAAATTAAGCGCTTCTCAACATTGTCTCTCAAAAAGTGATGACGTACGTCAATATGCTTAGTCATTTTATGTTGACATGGGTTTTTAGCAATATTAATTGCACTTGTGTTATCACAAAATATGGGAATGCATCATGTGTTAACTGAAAGGTCCTTGAGTTGTTGTCGTATCCACAACAGTTGAGCACAATAAGAAGCAGCTGCTACATACTGTGGACATGGCAATAGCGTGCTGTTTCTTGGTTGCCCAAGAGACCAAACAGGGTTCGAGAAAATCAGCCATACCTGAGGTGCTTTTTCTATCAACCAAAAATCCAGCATAATCAGCATCTGCATACTAATAAGATCAAAATTGCACCCTCAAGGATACCATAGAGCTAAGTCAGGGGTGTATTTCAAATATCTCAAAATTTGTTTTACAGCTTTCAAATGTATTTCTTTAGGATTTGACTAAAAACGAGCACACAAGCCAACACTAAAAACTATGTCAGGTCTACTAGCGGTTAGGTATAGAAGTGACCTTATCATGCTCGTATAGGATTTCTCCTCAACTGAAGAACTCCCATCATCCACAACCAACTTGGTTGAAGGAGAGATGGGTGTGTCTATGGGCTTAGCTGATTCCATTCCAAACCTTTTAATTAATTCCTTGACATATTTTTGTTGATGTATCATAGTTACGTTTGAAGTTTGCTTGATTTGCAAGCCTAAGAAAAAGTTAAGCTCACTTATCATGCTCATCTCAAACTCACTCCTCATCAATTCTGAAAATTCATCACATAAATCACTGTTGGTTACACCAAATATAATGTCATCGACATATACTTGAAAAATCAACAAATGTTCCCCCTTTAATTTGAGAAACAAGGTATTATCAATATTGCCCCTTTGAAAACCATTATCGATTAAAAATTTTGACAAGCGTTCATACCAAGCTCTAGGAGCTTGTTTTAACCCATAAAGAGTTTTGTTAAGTTTAAATACATGGTTAGGCAAATCATGATTTTCAAAACCAGGGGGTTGGCTTACATAAACCTTTTCCTTAAGTTATCCGTTGAGGATTGCACTCTTGACGTCCATTTGGTACAACTTATTTTCCATGTGGGTTGCGAAAGCCACCAAAATGCAGATAGTCTCGATCCTTGCAACAGGTGCAAATGTTTGCTCATAATCGATCCACTCTTCTTGGTTGTAACCCTTAACCACCAGCCTGGCCTTGTTCCGAGTGATTGTTCCGAACTCATCCAATTTGTTCTTGAACATCCACTTGGTACCAATTATCGATCTGTCCTTAGGTCGTGGTTCAAGGTGTCAAACCTTGTTCTTTTCAAACTGATTAAGCTCCTCTTGCATAGCAGTAACCCAGTCAAAATCTGCAAGACCTTCATGAACATTCTTTGGCTCAATGTTAGATAAAAAGGCATAAAAAACACAAAAGTTTATGAGTTTAGATCTGGTTTGCACTCCGGTGTTAATGTCAGACATAATCTGGTCAAGGGGGTGCGAGCTCTAATGCTTTCAGGGTCGTGGAGTAAATGGATCCATATACACGTTTTTCAATCTCTCCTGGATACTTGGTAATACAAGTTCTGAATCTGTTCTAGAGCCTATTCCCAATTAGTTCGGGAAGGATAGGGTTGAGTGGGCTGGTTCTGTTCCAAATCAGGTTCGACAATCCTTCCCCCTGACTGGTTTGCTCCCTGCCCACCTTTAACACTATAAGATCCAAGACTTGGTTCACCTTCAGGAGCCTTAACATTATCTACCATGGAGTTTTGAGTGAGCATGAGTTCTTTTCTCACAAGACCAAGTTCGAGCTCCTCATCCTGTGTATCATGCTTAGTCAAGGAGTTAGTCTCATCAAACAATACGTGCACACTCTCATCAACACACAAGGTCCTTTTGTTAAACACTTTGTATGCCTTACTGTGTGAGGAAGACCCTAAGAATATGGCTTCATCACTTCTAGAGTTGAACTTTCCCAAGGATTCCTTCCTATTATTGTGCACATAGCATTTGCAGCCAAACACCCTCAAGTGCTTAATATTGGGTTTTTGTCATTTGAAAAGTTCATAAGGAGTCTTGTTACGTATGGGTCTGATCATGCATCTATTAATAATATAACACGATATGTTCAACGCCTCTGCCCAAAAGTTCATAGGAAGATCACTAGCGACAAGCATAGTCCTAGTCATGTCATCTAGAGTACAATTTTGCCGCTCTACCACCCCGTTCTATTGAGGTGTTTTGGGGGAAGAAAAGTTGTGATCAGCAGCATGATCATTACAATAATCAATGAAGTTCAAGTTTTCAAATTCTTTCCCATTGTTAGCCGTAAGACTTACCAATGAGTGTCCTACTCTCTTTTTGATTTTCTTAAGGAGTATAAGGAACTTTTCAAATGATTCATCTTTCGATGCTAAAAATATAGTCCAACTAAAACGAGAGTAATCATCCACTATAACAAACACATACCTCTTCCCACCTCTACTTGTGATCCTCATAGGACCACACAAATCGACATGTAGTAGTTTAAGATGTTGGGAAGTGCTAACACAGTTCTTTGGCTTGAAAGAAGTCCTAACTTGCTTTCCTCTAGCACAAGCATTGCATAGCTTGTCATCATTGTACTTGATGGAAGGTAGTCCGACTACTAGGTCCTTAGAAATGAGTTTATTCAAAAGAGAAAGGCTTGCATGATCTAGCCTCTTGTGCCAAAGCATAACATCATCATCAAGAGCACTCAAACAAGTCACATGATTTTGAGGAAGTGAAAGAACACATGCTTTATACACATTGTTGTGTCGCTTCCCCCTTAGCACAACATCACCAAATTTGATGTTGGTAATCAAGCATTGATCTGAAGAGAAACCAACGTGATTACCTCTATCACACAATTGAGACACACTTAACAAATTATGTTGTAAACCGTCCACAAAGTACACATTATCAATAGAGTGAGAGAGTGATTTACCTACCTTACCTACACCGACAATTTTCCCAGACTTGCCGTTTCCAAATGCCACGCTCCCTATATCAAAGGCTATAAGTGAGAGGAGGTTTGATATGTCTCCCATCATGTGCCTTCAGCAACCACTATCCAAGAACCATAATGCCTCCTCTCACTTTAGCCTTATCCTTGAGTTGGGACAAGCTTTCAACCGATTCAAAGTCCGATTCGGACTCACTTCTGGCCATGAGGGCTATAACTTCTTCTTCTTCTTGAGAGCCGTCTTCTTCCTACGAAGTCTCATCCCAAGTTGCCATCATAGCCTTAGTGAAACGCCTTGCTGAGCTGCTTTGTTGCAGTCTCTTGCCACAATTTTGGAACTGTTCTGACCCTTGTTCTTCCTTCTACATGGGGCAATTCTTCACGATGTGATCATGTTTCCCACATCTGAAGCAACCCGAGGAATGATCACGATCACCACTCTTTGGCTTGGTAGTACTTCCCTTCTTGAAGTTCACTCCAGCCTTCTTGAAGAATTTCTTGAACCTCTAGGTTATCATAGCCATTTCTTCATCATCCAAATCTGAATCATCACTTTCCATAGCCTTTAGAGCAAGGCCTCGATCTTTCTTTGTTTCTTCCTTCACCTGGGAGCTTTTCCTGATTTCGTATGTCTAAAGGTTCCCAATGAGCTCATCCAAAGAGATCTCATTCATCTTCTTTGCTTCCTGGATGGCTGTAACTTTCGTTTCCCACGATTGAGGCAAAAACTGTAAGATCTTCCTTACCAATTCTTCGGTCGTAAAGGATTTCCCTAACGATTTTAGCTCATTGGCTATGTAGATAAAATGAGTGTACATATCCATCACCGTCTCTTTGTCACTCACTTCAAACAGCTCGTATTTTCTCATTAACAGCTCGAACCTAGACTGTTTGACCTGGTTGGTTCATTCATTAGCCATGCGAAGGGCATTCCATATCTCCTTCGTGGATTCACATTCTGAGATACGAGTGTACTCGTCTGATCCAAGACCAAAGTATAGCAGCTTCTTGGCCCTAGCGTTTTTCTCCATCTTTTTGAAGTCATCTGAGTCGAATTCTTTGGCTTCTTAGGGGCAGTCTTGCCATCTTCCGTGGTCTTCATTGGAATGTAAGGACCATTCTCAATGATCATCCACAGCTCGTAGTCATCAGCCTGAATGTAATTCTCCATACGATTCTTCCAACAGTTGTAATGTTGTCCATTGAAGTATGGTGGTCGAGTCACAGATTGACCCTCCAAAATTCCTTGTGGCGTAGTTATCTTTTCAGGATCTCTCAAGGTGTTAACCTAGATATGAGAACTTCGCTCTGATACCACTTGTTAGATTTAATCGCACAATGATACAAAAAGGGGTGAATTGTGTTTACCAACTTTTTGGTTGTTTCAAAACACTCGTGAAAACTGTCTGGAATATGTGTTTGGAGTGTAGCAGAACCAAAAAATAATTATGGAAATAGTAAAGGAGATACAGTATTTTTACGTGGAAAACCACCTCTGACCCAATTGAAGAGTAAAAACCATGACCTACCATAGTAATATTTCGGCAACACTTTCACTAGACGGGCTGAACACGTTACAAAGGTAACAATCACACGCGTAACTTAGTCTACCCCGAGACGCAGTTACAAACACCACATCCAAGATCTCCCAAGACTTGGACACTCTCTTATCTTACTGATGAAAAAGAGAACAACACCTTACTTGAATGCTTCTAAACAAGTTGAATGTAAGGTACAATACAATCCCTGTTATGCCAATATTGAAGACTCGATTGAGCACTCTCTTTGAAGGTTTTTCTCATAGAAAATTCTAACTCACAAAGACAATTTTTAGCCCTTGAAAAACCATGAAAAGCACTGAGGGAAAAAGGCAACTTAAATAGAGGGATGTGTGTGAGTAGAAAAGAAGAACAATTCTCCCACTTAGTGGTTGTGGCACAAGAATAGGAAGAAGTGAAAACCACTTCTTTGAACTGATCAACTCCAATAGTCAATCCCCCACATTTCTCCACTATCTTAGCCACCCCTTAAAAAGTAGGATTAATTACTTGGTAAACATTCTTCCCTAAAAAGTAGGATTAAATCTCTCAACATTATTTGCAAAGGAAGAAACCGTTTTAGACTCAACTGACATAAGGAAAATTAATCCCAATTATTTCATGAAATTCGACAGTCAAAAATTATTTTAAAAACCTTGAAACTCGTTTTTTATTTTTGGCCTCAGAACACTACAGACCTGGCTTCTCAGAACTGTTCTGAGGCAGTGTTCTGAGATGCCTCAAAACCATTCAAAGAAAACACTAAGTCAAGGGCTTTCTAATTGGCATATTAACAAGAATATAAAAGAATAAAGCACATACAAAACCTAAGACTCTTGTTATCAGTTGGACTCCTTTCACATGTATCGACTTTGATGCTCCATGCTCATTCGAACCGCTCCAAGTATTTTTTGGAACCTGTCTCAACACACAATTCAAGCACATCATATTGACTAGTACATTTGGATTGTTATCATCAAAACCTTATATATTAATTGGGTCAACAAAAGACACTCGAGCTAGTGAATGAGTTTCGAGCTACTCAAGAAAAGCTGAAGGCTCTTGTTGTGGCGTTTCCATTTGTTTGGAAAGCTCTGAGTTCAGGGGTTGTGAAGGTGAGTTGTGTTGGTGCGAAACTAGGTGGATGAAGTCATGGGATTGAGGTTGTAATTCAAGATAGTACTGGGGTGATGCGTATGGCGGTCGTGAAGCGAAGCGTTGGGTTCTATGGGTTGGAACTTTGGAAGCCTTGGCCTGCATATGGGCAATGGAGCAAGCATTGGTACATGGCCTTTTATCTGTTATCATGGAAAGAGATTGTCAGAATCTTAACTTGAAGCTTAAGAAGCGAGAATGCCCGAATACTGAATTAGGACTCTTGGTTCAGAATATTTTGAGCCTTAGTATTTCGTTTTGATTTTTATGCGCTCAATCATGTCAAGAGAATTGGAAATAGGGTAGCTCACAACCTAGTTCATCTCCAATCCTTTGATTCGATAGTTCGAATTTGGTTAGAAGAGGGTCTAGATCTTATCTGTGATATTGCTCATGATATTGTAATGTGTTATCCGGACCCTTTTCTCTTCCTCTCTTTCCCTCACTCGGTTATTGGTTTTGTAACCTTTTTCTATATAAACTGTTTTCTCAAAGCTGTTTTGTGGGTCTTATGGAATCAACCTCTCTATGGATAGAAATACCGGTAGAGGTAAGGTTGCCTACAGCTGGATCTCCCCAGACCCCACGAAAGCGGGACCCACACTGGGAGGTGTTGTTGTTGTTGTTTGCTTTCTCCCTCATTTGCTTTTTCATCCCAAAGCAACACCCATTTGTTGCATAAAAAATGGGTTTGTTGAAGGGTTGTTGAAGAATGACCCAGCTGTAAATTTCCCTATCATTTATGTATATGTACACGTAGGGCCATTTCTTGTCTATTCACATGTAAATTTCAGAGACAATCACACTATCAATGCTCCTATGAAAGAATAGAAATGCTATGTAGCTCAAGCTCGATGTCATCAATCGATCCGTACAAATATAGCTGTGTATTTTCATTTATCTATTGTTTTACATTTGCCTTTTGACATATTTTAGGTTTAATCATATTAATAACAGGAAAAAAAAGGCTCCGAACCACAAATAGGAAATTAGTAATAACAAGTTGGTGCATTGTTTATTAATTATCTCAAGTCATTAGTTGCATGGTAGACAATTACAACACAAAAGCATCAACTAATCCTAGATAACTAGTCTTTTTCAATCCAAACCATATAAAATAATGGTTATATTTATCTCAAATGTAACTAGCACTAGGAATCTTAATATCGACCGTCCTATAAATCCACTCAATCAGTTATCTGCCTTTTCATGGCAATTATGATGTATTTTTTTATCATTGATTGCATGATTTAATGCAAATTTGGTTAATCAATTGACATGGGGGGGGGGGGGAAGGAGGTTCCTCCATGGACAAGGCTCGCTCGTTTGCCAATTCTTATTCGATGAATATAAGAATTGGTTCGTTCTTATTACATATGTAGGTATGTTATGTTATCTGAATCAGTTGAGTAATTTTACTTGCTCAAACTGGAATCTAAAATCAAACTATGGTTTAGTTTAAAATTATTAGTGTACCAAATTGTTTAAAAACTAGTTCCATAATCAATTTGTCACCTTTATAACTAACTATGTTGGAAGATCTATTTTTAAAGTTTCAAAATGTTGTTGATATTAATAAGTTTAAAAAATTGAATTTAAGTGTTGATACATGATATTCATGAAAATTTAATCCCGTTTCATCAATTTATTTACAAAAACAGATTTATATTAGGTATATACATTCAAAAGTAGTATTTGTACAATAATTCACCTTAAGTTTGATATGGTTAGCTGAATAATGTCCTAGCCCAACCTGAGATCTCAGTGATGAACAAATATAATTATCTTTTTTGTGTTTGACAGTGAAAGCCACAATGATTAATCCATTTAGAAAATGCTTTAGGCGCATATTGAGAAAGTAGCATTGGATTAAGGAGATACATATTTATCATGTGTATGGAAGTCTTGAACAAATTACTTATGAAGGAATCATTGACTCTTAAGTCAGGCATAGGTATTAAAATATGCCCAAGAACTATGAATACACCATGCTTAGTGCTTACTCTTTGCAGATGATTGTCTGCTCTTCTGCGAAACCAACCAGGAACGCTGCATGCACCAAACTCGAGAACATTATACATTCGTTCTGCAATATCTTAGGTCAATTAGTCAATATTCATAAATCAACACTTACATTTTCAAGGAATGCCTCTAATACACAGAGACAATTTGTTACTGGCTTATTTAACATTCCACATCGAAGATCTCTTGGAAAATATCTGGGATGCCCAGTATTCCAGGGCAAATTGACCAAAATTACATTCCAAGATGTCATCAACAAAGTCACTGCCAAACTGGAGGGATGGAGAGCTTATTGCCTATCTAAAGCAGGTAGAATAATATTAATTCAGCCTCACCTAGAATCCCTACCAGGGCATACAATGTAATGTTTCCAATTCCCTAAGCCCACAAGCAATCAACTCAACAAAATCAATAAAAACTTTTTCTGGAAACAATCGAATACAAAAAAGGGATTAACCCTGATAGCCTGGGATCAGATTAGTGGACCTAAGAGCAAAAGAGGGCTAGGTCTACGTCAAATAGATATTGTTAATAAAGCCTTCCAATGCAAGCTAGCTTGGAAAGTACTTACAACTGCACCCAACTTATGGACACAAACCTTGAGAATCAAGTATCTTCACAATTCAACATTCTTTAACTATAAGTCTAAAAATACTGATTCACCAGTATGGAAAAGTTTTACTAAGTGTTAAGATTTCCTTAGAACATGGATGACTCGGAAAATAGGTAAGGTGATAATATTTCCTTCTCATATGATAACTGGATAGAAAATCATAACTTAGTTGATATCTTGAACATTTCGGAGGATAATATCCCGAATTCGGAGGCAATGGTTCTTGAATTTATTCAACAGAATAAGACCTAGGATACCACCAAACTTACCTAGATTTTTAATAACCACCCAATCATTAAGAGGATAATGGGGATTACCATCACGATCTGAAACACTAAGGACTCTTTTTGCTGGGGGATTACTAGTTCGGATGAATTTAGCACGAAATCGGTGACTTGGATTGTACATTGAAAACAGCCAAAAGAAACTATTGATTGGCATTACAATTGGATTTCGAAAATCGATACTATGCGTAGGATTAAAATTTTTCTTTGGCAATCTTGTCATAAAACAATTTCTGTCGGAGGCACCCTTTTTCGAAGAGACGTTGATCTTAACCCAATTTGCCCCTTATGCCTTGAAGAAATAGAAATGATGGATTACCTCTTCAAGGATTGCCATAGGGTCAGGAACGTATGGGAACTTGCCATTAATCATAACTGCGTCCTGTCTTGCGCATCCCCTAGTGGAATACAAGATGTTTGGCAATGGTTTAAAATTTTCATTCATTCTATGTAGCATCTGAAAATTCAGAAATGCTACCATATTTAGAAATGCTACCGTATTCAGAAATGAAGCTTTAATTTCAATCCTTTGGCATGCATGATTACAGCAAGAAAGTTAAGTGTCGAATGGAATCCAAACTCGTATGTTGGTTGATGACTACTCTAGGGGATCTCCGTCTCCTCTCATCTCCAACCACATTGTAATGTGCTACTTCCCACAGTCAAGATTCATCAAAGTCAACTTTGATGGTTCGCTCATCAATTCATCAACAGCAGGCGGCTACATTCTATGTGACTGGATCGACAAGCTAATCCAAGTAGGTGCTTCATATTATGGAGAGACATCCATCGTCATTGTCGATGCTCGAGCTTTAAGAGATGGAGTCAATGCAACTATTCAAGCAGGAGTGAGCAATATTGTTATTGAAGGTGACAATCAAATTGTAGTTCATGCAATACGAGGTAGTATATATTCACAGACCATGGTCAATATTGAATATCAGTGAAGACATTCGCGATTGCTTTAACCAAGCTGATCATGTCATCATCAATCATACCTCTTGGGAGGTAGATTTGACAACAGATTGGATATCAAGGTTCGGACATTCTATCACATCGTTGTTGAGTTTAAATTAATCGGTGTTCTCCCCTTTTCTTAGCTCAATCTTAGTGGATGATGTAGTTGGAAGTACTTTTGTGAGAAGAGGCATGTAGCGATAATTTATCCTTTTACCATTGTTAAAAAAAAAGGGAGAGAGAGAGTAGTT
>JACYFF010031958.1:101805528-101871961 GCA_017589665.1 Selenicereus undatus
TGTGTGTGTGTTTATACACACACACACACACACGCTAATGTAGATATATGTATGCATACATTTATTTTTGTATATATGTCGTTGTATGGATGTGTAAATGTGAATATGAATGTGTGTATGTTGGTTTGTATGTGTATATGTACATGTATATCTATGTGTACATGGTCAAACTGCGTGAGTTCCTGCGTCTACCAGTATGATGCCATTGTTTACCATGGTAAACTGTGCGCCCCACTGCGGTAAACGCATCAGACTGCCATACATATGCCTGCGCGTATGTCTACATATATATCTGTGGACATGTTATATGTGTTCACTTCAACCTTTGTACGTTTCCTTCCAAGTGGTGGTGAGGATTCTATGTGTTATGTGGGAAATTTTTTTAGGGTTGTGCACAACATCAAACCCGAACGACAATTCTTGGTCTACCTTGTACTGTCAAAGAGGACGTACCCAGTCTGAAGCATCCGTGGTGACTGTGCCCCCCCTCAAAAGGTGGGCTTCAGGACCAGATGAGCATTACGGTGCTTCGAATTTGATGCACAACATGAGACACCATACGCCTTCTATGTCCATGTCGAGTTTCATTTCTGTGGCGTGTGCTTTGCAGGATGTGAGAAAGTACTTGATGCGTGCTTTGTCCGCGTAGGACAAGAGACTGCTGAGTGATGTCCGCAGACGATGCAAGTTCTTTCGGGACCCCCATCAGTGGTTTGTGCCCGTGTTTAATAGTGTATACAATGGAGTGCACATTTACGCAGTGTCACGAACCCCAACAGGCCGTGTACAACTAACATGTTGTGTTTGTTGTCAACTCTTGCAGGCTTTCCAATGTAATTGAAGGCAGGGTGAGCAACATTTTATCGATCGATGTTAAGGGCTTGCTGAACGTTGTGCCGCGTCATGGTCCAGGGGACAAGGCCAAAGACTACTGCGTCAATGGATTTGCGATTGACAATTACAATTCTCTCTTAATGGCGCAACAACGATTGTATCCAAAATGGTGCTGACAGTCACTTTTTGTGAAGACAACCAAGCTAGTATGTGACAATTACGATACGATCCTTGTGCGTCTTTTATGTCCACTATTATGTATACATTGTTGGTTCTAACGTTCTTTGCCCTAATGCATTTGTGGCAGACTCGGGTGAAATTGGCGCCCATCGGGTACATGTTTCCATCCGCACTGCCTAAGCATATGTCGGAGAGTGTTTCCCAGGTACGTCTATGCCTCAGTGATCGAATTACATAAGTATCAACTGTACATTCTAACAACACGCCCGACGCAGGTGCTTGTCCCGTTGTTTGATGACCACGCAAGGCATTGGCTCCTACTACAAGTCGATTTACAACGCCGACGTATGTGTGTCTACGATTCTTTGCCTCCAAGCAAAGCAAAGGACAAGCATGAGCGGAAGATGTTGGTCGATGGGGCAGTTAAGATCACTGCCCTCTACCATCCCCTATTAATGTCCCTTCCCCACTTTTCCCGTAACGTACTTTGTTGATTGCGCAGAAAGTGGTCGTTGCGCTTGCGGTGATGAAGGCTGACATTTACACCGATGCTCTCACGTGGTAGGTTGTAACCGTGGATTGCCCTCAGCAGGAAAAGTATTTGAAGGACTTCTACTTACAAATATGGTATGTGATGTCTTAGATTTCAAGAAACAATATCATTCTGACAATGATCCTACTTTTGCAGTGGCCATGATTGCGGCGCATTTGTGATGATCTTCATGGACCTTCTCGCACTAACTGGCCGCACGATGTGCTTTAACTAGAGCGACATCCGAAGCTTGCGGGACAAGTGTTTGGCCGACATCCTTCGGGGAACCAAACGCAACTTCGCCATGGCCCTCCTCTCCTAATTGACTTTCTCATCTACTGACCTTGTGTATTGTAGTTGGATGTGTTGCGTTATTGCCCATTATTTATATACTTCACTATGAAGTACGCCAATTCGCGCACTTGTTTGTCCTTCATTTATTGCTTAGTTGTTTACCAGGACATGTGTAGTGGTTTACCGTTGTGAACAACTTATTCGGATGTGGTCGTCATACCTATAGCTGTGTGTTGGGGTTTTTTATGTGCGTACTTGTTGCATAAGGTAAGGTGGACATGTACATTGGTTGACCATGGTTTAGTACGCGTGACACTGTGGTGGTTTGTCGTGCCACTGTGGCTATCTTGTGACCGGTGTGAATGAGTGGATGTCTACTTAGTTTATTGTCAGCAGTTCCCTTTTTAGGGTGCCTATGTGTGCATCATTCACTTTTTGGTTCACCTGGTTAAGTGATGTCGTTTGCCATAGTCGAAATCGGGTCATAGTATGGTACTCATTTGTGAGTCCGTGCATACGTCGTCAACAATGGTAACGACTGTGCCGTTTTTGTTTTGCCTACCGTCCACATTATTCCTTTATTGTATCTGTTTACCAGGGCATGTCCATTTGTTAACCATGGTGGACAAATTGGGTAAATGCGGTAATCATCCCACCACTTAGCCAATTTCAGCAGCAGCGTTTACCACTACGACAAAGGTTACGGAATGTGGTGCACAACTAGGAACGAAGTTCATACTTCATACATAACCGCAGTTTTGGAATATACATATGCACATAGAGTTTGCACAATAGTTGCCTACCGACACTATATATCAAAACAACCGAACAAAGCACATGGGGTGGGGTTCATTATGTACTTAGGTGTTTCTACTTTCATGCAAAAAGGCGGACATAGAGGACGTTATTGTTCTGACTCAGACCCTGGACCATAACCTCATATATGTCCACTTCTGTGCTTGACAAATACGGTACCCAAAATAGCAATCCACTTATCCTTAGCTGTATCTGTGGAAGATACTGATTAGAATACATTTTTTGACGCCATCCACACCCAAAAAAGTCGTCCTACCTCCATCTTTAGTTAATGACATGAGCAAACATGGTCAACAACGTCAGCAACATTATTGCGGTTGTAATTATCCATGCTTTGCACTGTCGCTGAACACATGACACAGCAACAACCAACTTCGTGTTTGTTTCCTCCGAAGCCCTAACAGCGTGTCCATTCTCCAGTAATGTTGCCTTTAGTTTGTTTACGGATGCCTGTAGTCTCCAGATGATAATGTCCTTCTCATGCCTTGTCCGACTTCGCTTCAACCAGATGTCATGACCGCACATCTTCTACAAATATAAAGCAGAAGTTACTGAAGGTTAAATGCAGTGTTAATACAATCAGATGTGGGCAGCAAATTACTTCAACGTGGTTTACCTGTGGAGAAACTGCGCGGCGCATACGTGGGACAATTGGGTGGACAACAATTTCTACGGCCTTACCACATTCGCATAATATGGGGACCACGGTTCCACGTACAACCTTACTATGAGGTCCCACATGTGGGCCTTGCAGTGGTGATGAGGCATCCGATGCAAGGGGGTCGATGAACTCCATCTAGCCTTTATGATTTCTTTGTATTAAATTCACTTTCCCTACTTGTGGGGTAGTTAGCAGAGAAGTTATGGAGGTGTATTAAGTGCAAATGATTGGTGGGTGGAAACAAGTTTTATATTGTACATGGTTTGGTGAACGAGGTTGGCCGGTGTGGGAGGTGAAATGGGCGCCAACATTATCTGCCAAATTCTCTCCGTGATTGCATGTAATGTGTGATTCTCATTAAGCCACGTCTATCCTTAAATCATGCTTGCATCATCACAACATTTGATCAATTAATTGCATTGGAGTGAAAAAGGTGGCTCACCCACTTCGACGGCACCAAGTACACTACTTTGGGTGTGCACGTGTCCTGCTCATGCTGTGTAATTCCATGAAATTTCCCTTGACTTAATTACATACATATATTTATTGAAGTCATGGAACTACCACACACAATTGTTGCGTTCGTTGTGAACAATTATTACCCTAAACATAGAATCTTGGTTGTTCAATAGCCTGAAACGATAACGTTGCACTGAAGGTTGACTATATTACTCGGACATCGGATTTTGACCTGCATTGTACCATATTGCACAAGTTCAACAACGTCAAAAGTGAAGCAGTAAATTACACAACCCTAGCTTCCTAAAACATGGTGAAGTCAATAACCCCAAAATGAAGCACATCATTTGTGCCCTTCACATACAACATTCATTTCAAATCATCAACCCGAACACAAAGACCGCAAACATTCCAAAAGAAACCCCGCAAATTAGTTGGATCAATACCCCACCACCCACGCTAGGCAAATGACAAGTACGATGTTCCATACAACCAATATTGCATACCAGTGTTTCCACTTAAGCAGATCAGCCCTCAATCCATTGCCCGATCTTCTTCTTAGATGAAGTGGTGATCATGTCATTCGGTGCGCGCCAAATCTCGAACCTCTCGTAGCTCCTCAGTGAGTTGGTCAATTACGTCTCTGGCTTGTTTGGGGTAATTGGGTTCCACCACGGCCAAGTATTGACAGGTAGATTCATTCTACATGCGGTCGTCCATGGAGGGACATGAACACCACAGGTGAGTACCGTGGAAGAGCTGCACAAGAAAAAAAGAAAAAAAGAGGTTGGGAAATCAAGACGTTGACAACTAACGAATTACAATTTACCTCAAGTGGACAAACAAGGTAACAGCGCCTGTAGTTGTCGTCCGTCTCATACATTACTGCTTCAGAGCCGCAATTGCAGTAATACTTTGCTCTGTTGTCGAGGTCACTCCAACTTTATCCCAACCCTCCAGATGTCTGAATGGTGGACGTCCTTCTTGATGGGCCAGCCATGTTCAGTCACAGTTTAGGAGGACAGCATACATAATAATACCACCCCTAACTACTCACTCCTTCCCCATTTGTGGTTTATAAGGTCAACACAGTTCACTTCAAGGCAATTAATTGATGAGCCAGTCCTTATGTGCAACCAACCCAATCCCTACTGTACATTTAATTATTATATGGAGTAGTTGCCCACATTAAATGTTGTACTTGGCTTGGGGCGACACCATTTATTAAGTCCCCCTATTTGTGACAAACCTGACTGTGGTGAATAACACATATCTTCGCGGTACACAGATGTGGACGCGGTCCTATAACGACTTCCTCACCTCCGTATATGTTTACCGCATCACTATCGCCCTTAGAGTAAGATTACCGCCACTACTTGCACACCTCTCTGCCTCCCACACATGTCTCACCAATGTGTTTGGGTGACACACAGTAGTCATGAATGACCATGTCTGTCACTTCCATATGGGTTTACCGCTTGTACACCATACTTTACCACGGTCAAGATTTGTCTCTTTCCGAGTGCACATGCCACATTGGCTGGCCGCCATGCACATGCACCAATGAACTTGAACATTAACATACAAACAGGGGTAGGGGTGTGCTGACAGCTGAGAAGGCAGTATGAGTAGAATACCAAAGTTGCATAGCTGTAATATGTCAGTTTTCCAGCGGTGTACCACTTGCTGACCATGGTTTACCATGGTGAACATAGGCTTCATGCTGGGTAAACATGGCAGAGTACCTGACAGCACCCAACAATGCGGTACGTTCGGGGGATGACTGTCAATACCAAGCTTAGTACAAGTACTCCTTCCACCTATCTTGTATATTGTTGTTTTCGTTACATATTCCATTTCACAGTATACGCTTATTCATTTACATATTGGCCGGGATTGCACAAACAAAAAATTTTATACTCAATTCTATGTGCACATTCATTGCTTTGACATACACCGCATCATTGGTGCCCTCAGAGTAAGATTACCCCTGTAACTTGAACACCTCTCTGCCTCCACACATGTCTCCCCAGTGTGTTTGGATGACACAAAGTACTCATGAATGACCATGTCTGTCACTTCCCTATGCGTTTACCTCTTGTACACCATGCTTTACCACGATCAACATTTGTCTCTTTCCGAGTTAACATGCCACATTAGCAGGCCCCCATGCACATGCACCAATGAACTTGAACATTAACATACAAACATGAGTAGGGGTGTGCTGACAGTTGAGAAGGCAGTATGAGCAGAATGCCACAGTTTCACAACTGCAATCTGTCAGTTGCCCATGGGTGTACCACTTGTACACCATGGTTTACCACGGTGAACATAGGCCTCATGCTGGGTAAACATGGTAAAGTACCTGACAACACCCAACAATACAAAACCGTACTTAATCATTAACAATGAAACAGGGGTTAACATGCCAGCCCCCTATGCACACGCACCATGAACTTGAACATTAACATACAAACAGGGGGTGGGGGTGTACTAACAGCTGAGAAGGCAGTATGAGCAGAATGCCAAAGTTGCACAGCTGCAATATGTCAGTTCCCCATGGGTGTAACACTTGTACACCATGGTTTACCATGGTCAACATAGGCCTCATGCTGGGTTAACATAGCAGGTTACCTGACAAAACGTAACAATATACAACCGAACTTCATCATTAACATACAAACAGGGGTAAACATGCCTGCCCCCTACGCACATGTACCAATGTACTTGCACATTAAATTCCAAACAGGGGTAGGGGTGTGGCAACAGCTGAGAATCTAATATGATCAGAATGTCAAAGTGGCAGGACAACAGTGTGACAGTTACCCACAGGTTTACCGGTTACAACCCATGGTTTACCACAGTGAACATTTGCCTCCTTACAGGTAAACATTTCAGGTTACCTGACAGTAGGGGACATCCAAAACTGTAGTTGATGATTAACACACAAACGGGGCTGGGGTGTGCTCACAGTTGACAATCCAATATGAGCACCATGCAAAACTATCTGTGAATTGGGGACATCTATGGATTACAACCTATTGTGGTTCAATGACCTGGAACGTAGGAACCATCCAACAAATCTTCAACCTCCATAATATCGCCTTCGTAGTTGGCATCAAAGTCCGCACAAGGATTACGACAAGTATGCCTCGTGTGTCCAACTTCACCGCATTTAGAGACCTCCGAGACCTCGTCCCCTGCGTTTGTACCTCCCTACACTTCGACGGTGGCCTACCTGGCTGTCTCCCATTGGTGGGGGGTAATATACGGTGGTCATAGTCATCATCAAGCTCATCCCTGCCGACCACTCGCCCCGTATTCGTATCAACTGTTCCCATGTTGTGTCTCTCCATCGGGTGCACCAACTGGTTGTATATGATTTGTTGGTGCAGTCTTATAAATCGGGTGCACGTAGTCATATACCCACAAGTTTGCCTTAGCTATCACAGCCAACGCATGACAGCACGGAATACCTCGCGTTTGCCACACCCTACACGTGCACGTTGTTGTCCCAACTTCACTACTAACTTGCAACTGTTGGTAAGCTCGACACTGTATTCCCCTAACATTAAACTATAGCACTCCATAGCTGCAATACAACCCATCTTTTGGGGAGAGTCAACGAACTTTTGCTTGATTCTCTCCCCCACCCCATTCTTCCAACTCATCGTCTCCTGCTTGTGTTTGTCCATCTTCTTTCCAAGCTTCTCCAAGTGGCCACTGACAAGCCACGGCATGGGCATAAGGCGTAGTCATCTCATCCAATTCTTCCAGCTTTCTATAATATTGTTGTTCATTCTGCCCTACCTTTCCTTCCCAAACTTTGATGCGGCCCACTGTTCTAACTCATTGTCGTCCACCCAGGCACCGAGCTCTACCTTGTACCCCCTCAGCTCTTCCAGTGCAACATTGAACTCCACCACTGTTGGAGCATAAGCAACTCTGTACAACCTTTCCTTTACTATCTGCTTCGTCGCTTCTTTTCGGATACCATGCTTTGCTGCCTCTTTCAAAAAGTTCTTCGTCAGGTGCCGTATGCAATAGCTGTGGTACTCCTTACCACATACCTGCGTCACCGTAGCTAGTAAGGCAGGGTTCCTATCGGATATGATCACCGGCTTCAGACCTCCTAAGCACTCCATTACTATCTGCAAGAACCAAACCCACTCCTCAATTACCTCACCACAAACTATGTCATACGCAAAATTGAGGAGGTGATTATCCGCATCCAACGCACACGCAGCAAGCAGGGTTCCTTTATAAGGTCCACTCAGATGGTACCCATCCACGAACAGTATCTTCCTACACCCCAGTTTGAACCCCTTGACATTAGCGGTGTACGCGACAAACATCCTTGTAAACCTTGAACCCTCAACCTCATAGAACGCCACTGACCCCGGGTTCACTCTGACCTCACACATCCACGACAGCAATTTGTAGTGATCATTAGGCCTCCCAAGCACCATCATATGCACAAACTCCCTTACCCTCCACGACTGCATGTATGTCAGCCGAATCCCCAGCTCCAACTACAGATCCTGCATAATGTCCCTCGGTGCATAATCCATACACACCCTCACCTTACCCTCAATCAGGTGTGAAAGGAGTTCAACTCTACACGTCTTCTCCCCCCCACACCCATCTGACACAGATCCCCGACACTGTGTTTATGCTGCCCTACAAAGTCTTTTATGCACATAACCTGCGTGTTCTTCCCACCTCTTACACATATGTAGAAAGGACAGTCGCTTTGCATCGCACTTTGCCACAATTCTTTGCTTGCAGTTCCGCTCAAACCGATAACTGAAGTGGTTTGCAATTGCAAACTTGCACATTACTTGCCGAAATGCTTCAGCTGATTGGAAGATCTACCCCTCCCCCCTAAGTAACTTCTTCCACATGCTCAACTTACGGTAGTAGCTTTGCGCTTGCAGACCTATTCGTGGCCACACGCTCTCATTAGCCTTACTCCTTTCATCACCCCCTTACCTTGGCTACTTTCTTCCCCTCCTTGTACCACCACCTCGTCATCCCCCACATCCTCCAACGCAACTGATATCTCATCATCATCAGACATCTCAATTATTTCACCGCCACCTCTCACCCTGGTTTGTGGATAATCATCACTGCATCCACCACTTCCCCTCACAGCCGCCCTGCAAATAAAACACACAATAAAGCAACATGTCAATAACTTGTTCTCATTACCCACATTCACCTACATCATTCATCATACCAGTATTCACATGTAACCAACCTTTTCACACATGCTCTATTACCACCCTATTCGACGATATCATCCCTACCCCTGTCGCTTCTTACACGAACTACCCCCTCTTCACAGGGTCGTGTTGCCTTTACGGTGTGCCTTTTCAGCCCATTACTTTTGCCCACGTGCAAATATCCATGCTCGTCATTCCCCTTTATGAACATCCTCACATCAACATCCCCCTCGAACTCCATTACCATCCCCCGGTCGTACTTCAAACTATACCACAATTTATGCACAGTTAACTCAATGCCGGTTATCTCACTCACCTTTCTTCACACTTCTTCCAACCCCATATCCTTTTTCAGCACCATACACTTCGTCCACCCCCTACATATGTTACTTTTTCACCTCCACCATCGTCCAACTCTTTCCTCATAACACATACACAACTACCTCTTTGCCACCACCACTACCTCCCACATCAACACCATCTCCATCTATTCCTACCACACGTCGCACCACCAACTACCGTACCTCAGTATGGGTCGACTGCCTTCCCGATTACAACCCTGCACATCAAACAATAACAGTTGCTAGTTAGCCAAACAAATTACGCAACGTCCACTACAAACACCTACATACTACGCATCTCCAACGCCACAACTATCTGTCTTCTAATTCATTACACTACGTTTACCATGGTTAGCACCTCATTTTCCCCTGGTTGTACATTGCCCTCTTCTCATTCACTGTAAGTGTCAAAATACATCATCTTCCCTCCATGAGAAGCACCTGAGAAGCACACCCTACCCCACCCTCCAACATCTCCACCCATGCAATTCGGTTTTCATGTAACAGCATTACTACTACCCTGGTAAACGGTGACTAAGAACATGGCACACATGTTACCGCACCCATTTACTCTTCTTACACCCTAATTCATTCAGCAAAATGATGTTCCACATACCAATTTTGTTAACAACTTCAAATGTTTCACATACCTTATGTTTACCACACCACTTCAAGGGGACTACCAACGTTAGACGACCAAGGGCTTCTGCCTCAGACTTCACGACTCACCTACAATGTCACCATCCCACCATCACCAAGCACTGCAAGCTCACTTCCAGCTTCCATATGGACTTTCTCTCACGTCCACGTTCGCGCCTTGCCTTGACCCACTTCTTCTCCCACAACCAAGCCAGCTTCAACAATTGGGGCTAGATTTCCCCCCATTTTCATGCAATTGGGGCTAGATTTCCCCCCATTGTCATGCACAATTGCTCACCACACAAGGATTGAGGAGTAAATTCAACTTTGGACTAAGATTCACAGAGAAAGACAGAGAGACAGAGCGCACGTTTGAGCTCCACACAAAAACCTCGTTCTTTCCCTTGCCTTTGCTCCCTGCGTTGTTCCCAGCTTTTGGTGGAGAGAGAAATTCACTGACCTACAAGCATCAACTCCCCACAATTTTCATTAAGGGCATGTTGGTCATTTCACTTTATTTTGCTTTCTCCCTCATTTGGGACAGGATTAGAAACGGAGTAATCAGGGACCTAGTTAAAGTGGCCCCCATAGAAAAGAAGATGAGGGAATCGAGACTTCGGTGGTTCGACCACATAAAAAGGAGAAGTGTGGCCGCCCCAGTGAGAAGGTGTGAGCGGATCGACCTTCCTGATGGTAAGAGAGGAAGGGGTAGACCGAAGAAGAGTTTAGATGAAGTGGTTAGAGAGGACCTGAAAGTTGTGGGTTTGACGGAGGACCTGGCCCATGATACGAGGTTGTGGCGGGATAGAATTAAGGTCTTAGATTGCAGAGTTTCGACTCCGTCGGGGTCAGTAGCGGCAGTAGCTTAGTGCCGGTAGGGGTTTGGCGTGTGTGTATGCAGGTAGAGCTTTCCTGGGAGGTAAAGGCATCTGCGTATCCTGGATCGTCGAGGTATGTTTCCCACCCCTGATTGATTGCTCCTGTGTTTATTTATTCTTGGACCCTTTTTTCTCGGTAAATGGTTGGAAATCGCTCTCCCTTTAAACCCTTTTCACAAAACTGTTTTTGTGGGCCTTTTGGAATCAACCTCTCTATGGGTAGGAATACCGATAGAGTTAAGGTTGCCTACAGCTGGATCTCCCCAGACCCCACGAAAGCGGGACCCACACTGGGAGGTGTTGTTGTTGTTGTTTGCTTTCTCCCTCATTTGCTTTTTCATCCCAAAGCAACACCCATTTGTTGCATAAAAAATGGGTTTGTTGAAGGGTTGTTGAAGAATGACCCAGCTGTAAATTTCCCTATCATTTATGTATATGTACACGTAGGGCCATTTCTTGTCTATTCACATGTAAATTTCAGAGACAATCACACTATCAATGCTCCTATGAAAGAATAGAAATGCTATGTAGCTCAAGCTCGATGTCATCAATCGATCCGTACAAATATAGCTGTGTATTTTCATTTATCTATTGTTTTACATTTGCCTTTTGACATATTTTAGGTTTAATCATATTAATAACAGGAAAAAAAAGGCTCCGAACCACAAATAGGAAATTAGTAATAACAAGTTGGTGCATTGTTTATTAATTATCTCAAGTCATTAGTTGCATGGTAGACAATTACAACACAAAAGCATCAACTAATCCTAGATAACTAGTCTTTTTCAATCCAAACCATATAAAATAATGGTTATATTTATCTCAAATGTAACTAGCACTAGGAATCTTAATATCGACCGTCCTATAAATCCACTCAATCAGTTATCTGCCTTTTCATGGCAATTATGATGTATTTTTTTATCATTGATTGCATGATTTAATGCAAATTTGGTTAATCAATTGACATGGGGGGGGGGGGGAAGGAGGTTCCTCCATGGACAAGGCTCGCTCGTTTGCCAATTCTTATTCGATGAATATAAGAATTGGTTCGTTCTTATTACATATGTAGGTATGTTATGTTATCTGAATCAGTTGAGTAATTTTACTTGCTCAAACTGGAATCTAAAATCAAACTATGGTTTAGTTTAAAATTATTAGTGTACCAAATTGTTTAAAAACTAGTTCCATAATCAATTTGTCACCTTTATAACTAACTATGTTGGAAGATCTATTTTTAAAGTTTCAAAATGTTGTTGATATTAATAAGTTTAAAAAATTGAATTTAAGTGTTGATACATGATATTCATGAAAATTTAATCCCGTTTCATCAATTTATTTACAAAAACAGATTTATATTAGGTATATACATTCAAAAGTAGTATTTGTACAATAATTCACCTTAAGTTTGATATGGTTAGCTGAATAATGTCCTAGCCCAACCTGAGATCTCAGTGATGAACAAATATAATTATCTTTTTTGTGTTTGACAGTGAAAGCCACAATGATTAATCCATTTAGAAAATGCTTTAGGCGCATATTGAGAAAGTAGCATTGGATTAAGGAGATACATATTTATCATGTGTATGGAAGTCTTGAACAAATTACTTATGAAGGAATCATTGACTCTTAAGTCAGGCATAGGTATTAAAATATGCCCAAGAACTATGAATACACCATGCTTAGTGCTTACTCTTTGCAGATGATTGTCTGCTCTTCTGCGAAACCAACCAGGAACGCTGCATGCACCAAACTCGAGAACATTATACATTCGTTCTGCAATATCTTAGGTCAATTAGTCAATATTCATAAATCAACACTTACATTTTCAAGGAATGCCTCTAATACACAGAGACAATTTGTTACTGGCTTATTTAACATTCCACATCGAAGATCTCTTGGAAAATATCTGGGATGCCCAGTATTCCAGGGCAAATTGACCAAAATTACATTCCAAGATGTCATCAACAAAGTCACTGCCAAACTGGAGGGATGGAGAGCTTATTGCCTATCTAAAGCAGGTAGAATAATATTAATTCAGCCTCACCTAGAATCCCTACCAGGGCATACAATGTAATGTTTCCAATTCCCTAAGCCCACAAGCAATCAACTCAACAAAATCAATAAAAACTTTTTCTGGAAACAATCGAATACAAAAAAGGGATTAACCCTGATAGCCTGGGATCAGATTAGTGGACCTAAGAGCAAAAGAGGGCTAGGTCTACGTCAAATAGATATTGTTAATAAAGCCTTCCAATGCAAGCTAGCTTGGAAAGTACTTACAACTGCACCCAACTTATGGACACAAACCTTGAGAATCAAGTATCTTCACAATTCAACATTCTTTAACTATAAGTCTAAAAATACTGATTCACCAGTATGGAAAAGTTTTACTAAGTGTTAAGATTTCCTTAGAACATGGATGACTCGGAAAATAGGTAAGGTGATAATATTTCCTTCTCATATGATAACTGGATAGAAAATCATAACTTAGTTGATATCTTGAACATTTCGGAGGATAATATCCCGAATTCGGAGGCAATGGTTCTTGAATTTATTCAACAGAATAAGACCTAGGATACCACCAAACTTACCTAGATTTTTAATAACCACCCAATCATTAAGAGGATAATGGGGATTACCATCACGATCTGAAACACTAAGGACTCTTTTTGCTGGGGGATTACTAGTTCGGATGAATTTAGCACGAAATCGGTGACTTGGATTGTACATTGAAAACAGCCAAAAGAAACTATTGATTGGCATTACAATTGGATTTCGAAAATCGATACTATGCGTAGGATTAAAATTTTTCTTTGGCAATCTTGTCATAAAACAATTTCTGTCGGAGGCACCCTTTTTCGAAGAGACGTTGATCTTAACCCAATTTGCCCCTTATGCCTTGAAGAAATAGAAATGATGGATTACCTCTTCAAGGATTGCCATAGGGTCAGGAACGTATGGGAACTTGCCATTAATCATAACTGCGTCCTGTCTTGCGCATCCCCTAGTGGAATACAAGATGTTTGGCAATGGTTTAAAATTTTCATTCATTCTATGTAGCATCTGAAAATTCAGAAATGCTACCATATTTAGAAATGCTACCGTATTCAGAAATGAAGCTTTAATTTCAATCCTTTGGCATGCATGATTACAGCAAGAAAGTTAAGTGTCGAATGGAATCCAAACTCGTATGTTGGTTGATGACTACTCTAGGGGATCTCCGTCTCCTCTCATCTCCAACCACATTGTAATGTGCTACTTCCCACAGTCAAGATTCATCAAAGTCAACTTTGATGGTTCGCTCATCAATTCATCAACAGCAGGCGGCTACATTCTATGTGACTGGATCGACAAGCTAATCCAAGTAGGTGCTTCATATTATGGAGAGACATCCATCGTCATTGTCGATGCTCGAGCTTTAAGAGATGGAGTCAATGCAACTATTCAAGCAGGAGTGAGCAATATTGTTATTGAAGGTGACAATCAAATTGTAGTTCATGCAATACGAGGTAGTATATATTCACAGACCATGGTCAATATTGAATATCAGTGAAGACATTCGCGATTGCTTTAACCAAGCTGATCATGTCATCATCAATCATACCTCTTGGGAGGTAGATTTGACAGCAGATTGGATATCAAGGTTCGGACGTTCTATCACATCGTTGTTGAGTTTAAATTAATCGGTGTTCTCCCCTTTTCTTAGCTCAATCTTAGTGGATGATGTAGTTGGAAGTACTTTTGTGAGAAGAGGCATGTAGCGATAATTTATCCTTTTACCATTGTTAAAAAAAAAGGGAGAGAGAGAGTAGTTCCATGACTTTCAGAAGTTAAGGTAAGGAATGCCTAATATTTTTCAATCCTTTACTCTTTTAGTACTCAGATGGCATAGATTTTTTTTTTTTTTAACAATGGTAAATTGTCAGTCCACTGGCCCCTATACAGGACTGCCCAATGTACCACTAACTGGCAAGGAGGGTATGGAAGATTACAGCTGAATAAGACACTAGGCCCAGGGTCTGTTCAGACAATAGCATAATTTCTCTAAACAAGAGAAATATGCTACACCTGTTATTCGTATCCGGGCGCTACATTTGGAAGGGCGAGTGTGAACCATTTCGGTATGGCCACTCGGACGTGTGTAGATGGCGATGCATGACTTTGTTTTTTTAGGGGGTGACAAAGACGAGGGGCAAACCCTAAAATTATACTTTTTAAAGGCGTAAATTATTTTATTAATGATAGTTAAGAAAATTTTATGATTGGTGAATGGAAACCCAAGTTTTTTTTTTTCTTTCCAGATCAATATTAATGTTTCATAGGAGATCATTTTAGAGTAGTCTTTTCTTCTCGCAAGGTTACTCAAGTCATTATACTATACACACGAACATATCAAAGTGCATATGCATATCTCGTAAGAATTGGTTCTCTCTTATTGCATATGCATATATCTTCCTTTTTTCCTTTTTTTAAGGAAAAAGTAAGTACACAAACTATTAGACAATCCTTCTGTCAAGGGTTCTACCTATATTATCATCATTGAATATAAATGAAAGCTTTTACAAGGGAGGGATGAAAAGGAAATTCTAATCCTTATGACACACCTAGTTTCGCAATCCAATCCGCTACCATATTGCTATCTCTAAAAATATGTTTAACCGAAGAGCATGGAAACAATTGAAGCATGCCTCGTATATCATGAACTGAGGTTTGACTCCTCGACGGAGTAGGAATGGTATCCTGAACTAGCCAAAATGCCAATAATTGTCGTTCTTAACTTGAATGTGAGTAAATTCTATCTCTAAGGTTGTTTTAATATTATCTCATGTAGCAATAGTAGGGGCTTTGTACATAAATGTAACCTCTACTTGAATGAAACCTCCTTGCCAATCGCCTAGGATATAACGCACTGTTATGCATTCTCTAGGTAAAGTGTTACCGAAATTTATTTTGATGAAGCTGCTTGGGAGAGAACCCCACCCTACTAAATAGGTGGTCTTGGTTACAAAGACCAAGTGAACAAGTGCGGATGAGAAGATATTTTATATTATTTGAATCAGTCTAATAATTCTACTTGCTCATGTTACAATCTAAAATCGGACTATGGTTTAGTTCAAAACTACTTTTGTACCAAATTGTTTAAGAACTAATATTAATAATCTTAAAAAATCGAATTTAAGTATCCACTCACAATATTTACTAAAATTTAGTCTCGTCTTATCAATTTTTCAGAAAAAGTTAGATTTATATTAGATATACACATTCAAATGTAGTATTTGTACAATGATTTATCTTACCAACACAAGTTGGTTCAAATGGTTTGGCACTTGTTCCCCTTAAATAAAGTCTAGGGTTCGAATCTTATGAATGGAGAAAATCTATTATGAGAGAGTTTTACTTTCTTATTGGGCCAACACTAGCTCGACTCCAATGAGATGGAGAATCTAAGATTAAAAAGAAAAATCACTTTAGGGTTCGAGTCTTAGGAATGGAGAAAATCTATTATGAGAGAGCATTTTTTCAAGATTAAAAAAAAAATCACCTTAAGTTTTATATAATTAGCTAAATAATGCCCTAGTCCAACGTGAGATCGGAGTGCCTAACCAATTGTCTTTTTTGTGTTTGACGGGGAACGTTAGAAGCTCATAACGATCCGATCCGTTTAGTAACGGATTCAGGCACAAAATGAGGAAGTAGCAATTGAATTAAGAAGGTAACAGTTTCATTGTCATTAGAAATTAAGGCAAGGAATGCGGAATATTTTTCAATTATATACTCCTTTAGTATCAATCAAATCGCATAGATGGCAAAACATGCCTTTTTTTTAAATAACTAAATTATTTTATTAATGACAGTTAAGAAAATTTTATGATTAATGGATGGCGACTCAAGTTTTTTCCCCTGCAATAAATGCTTCATGTGAAACAATTTTAGACTAGCCTTTTCTTCTCGCAAAGCTACTCAAGTTGTTATACTATATATCCTAACATATAAAAGTATCACGTTAACGTTCGATGTGCATAGACATTGTAAACTGTATCCAATTCCTTGTAACTTCACCCACAACCTAGTAATGAGGGCCATACATAGGGTATACAACACCTTATGGTAAATTTCTTTCTTTCCTTCCACCTTCCTTGTTTTTGGTGGGGGGGGGGGGAGGAGGAAGAGGCTACCTAGCTAAAGCTATGGAGAAACACTTGGTGAAGTTAGGAAGAAAAGATAGAGACCGTAAACATAAGATGACAAGACGTCGTCAAATTAGCAATCATGATCAAATCAAAACAATTAGGCGGGTAGCTACAGAATGATCACTTAGCTAAAGCTAGCATATATACTATTTAACGAGCAAATGAATATGGGTGCTGCTTTCCCCCACTATTTCTTATTCGCCACCTCATATTACCTACCTTATTTCTTGATCGCTAGAATTACATCTTATTGATATTGATTTCTCATTCTTGTATTTTTCTTGTCATTCATAGGCTTTAGGAAAAACTAACCCTTGAGATAGGTTTTGACTATGCCTACATGGAAAGATTCAATACGTAAGATTGATTAGGGTATACAAACATACATAACTTGGCACCCACATATTGGAAAATGGGCTCGAGAAACATCAATCAGATTTTATTAAATGACCTCCGAGTCTAAAGGAAGAGCACATGAGTAAAGTAAACCCCCCCCCTAAACTTAGTGACTTGAAATATGTTATCTTAAATTCATATCGCAAGCGCATGGTGTAGTTGTAGCTAGCAACCGGCGAGTACAGGTCATATCCACAGGGAATCTGCTTTCAACTACCAAAACTAATTAAACTACTCAATCTAGGCGAAACAGCTCAGGTTGAAGAAAACTGAAAGGCAATAGTTTCAATCTGCTGAAAGCTGTTTGATTAAATGAAATCAATAAATGACAAAAATCCTAGATAGGGATTCACCACACTATTTTGCTCTTTGAAATTTGAACTAGATCATGCAAATCTTCCCGCGCAAATAACTGAGATGGAATGGCTACAAATTTAAACGCATTTGCGTCTACTTTCGCAGGTCATTAGACTGGCTAATTAATCTTTGTTATCTATTTTCATGAAACTAAGATCAACTAGCCACAGGATTAAATAACCTTTAGTTTCCAATTGAAACCCTAACTCTATTCACTTCAGGAAAATCAATCACTCACAAAGTCGCTCTAGATAAAGGATTCAACTTTTGTTGAAGTCTCAAATCCTAATTAAGAACATGAATACATCCCTCTCAGACAATTCATCAAACGCATTGCGTGCAAAGTGAGATTTCAACCATAAACATGGGCATTAATTCATAAAGCCTAGAACATGATTTCAAATCACATAATAGGGGCTAATCCCAACCTAAGATAGGGGATTTAGCCTACAATCATGTTCAATGCAACAATCTCAGAAACTAAGTCAATCAACATGGATGAACAACCAAAACCCTAAAAAGCAGTATCAAAAGAGAAAGGAGAAAGAGGCAAACTTGAATTAGTCGTCGAATCAAAGTAGAATAATCTTCAATATTGGTAAATTGAATCCAAAAGCATGAATGAACTCTCCCAATAAAACCCTAGAAATCTCCTCTAAAGAGTGCTCTCCAGAAAGGAAAAACAATGAAAAAAAATATCTCCTCCAAATTGGGCGAAAGGTGCATTAAGTCGCGAAAACCGACAGGGCGCACAGCCGTGCCTAGACGCACTGGCAGGGCGCATGGTCGTGCGCCTCCTGCAGCCAGCTAGTGAGCAGCTTCGGCCTCTGCAGCACGGTTGTGCACCTACAGCATGGTCGTGCCCTCTTGTTCCCATCTTCCTTTGGCTCTCGGGCTTCGTTAGACCTCAATCTTCCTCGTAATTCATTGTCAAAGTGGTCCTTTCTATCAAAATTCGAAGATTTCTCCTAAAAGTAAGAATAAACCAAATTATAAGCACAATTGAATCCAATGAGGTGAATTTGACCCTCTCTCATCTAGATTTGACATAGAAACGTGAGAAATAGGGATCAAATAGGATTTGAAATGAGATCAAAACATAGGTGTATCACTCTTCCATGTTTTTTTCTTACTTGTCCTCCAGCAAGACTAGCTCAAGAAAGATCAAAGAGGGAGATAAACCTACAGTCACACGCTTCCTTAGGTAAGAGATGAACAATCGATAGATCAAGCTAAATTATGCGTTAAAGGCGCCTAAATTAAGGTATGAAACATTTTCAATAAAACACGTACACTCCCATCCATGAAGCCCCCTACCCAAATGCAACATATCAAATACCCCAATATTGAAGCACATAGGAAGACAAGACCTTCCTAAATAAGTGGTGACTAAGCGAGACCGGTAGAACCTCACTTTTGGACAAAGTAGAACACTCCCTTCAATGTATTTAGAGTATGTAACAAGGGTGCACTCAATACTCTATCCAATCAAGCAAACTACCATAAGCTTGGTAGAGTTCTCAATTCTCCACCACTTGATGCAAAATGCACAATCATGAGGACTTGTAAAAAGGATGTCATGGGGCCAACGGTAAAGGGTGAGAAGTGGAGTAAATTTGGCAAGAGTTGAGCTAATATTCAAAAGACTAGGGAGCAAAAAAAACACTTCCACAACTAATGTCAAAACAAAAACTTCACACCACAGTTGAAAATTGAGTAACAAACCCCACAAAAACCTCAAGGGAAGAATTAAACAATGTTATTGCCTTACCCTCATGCCAATCACTTTATTCACAACATTTCTACTTCTTTCTTTTCTTTTCCTTTTTTTCTTTTTCTTTGCTTCCTTTTTTTTTCTTTTCTATTTCTTTTCTTTGAAATGAAAAAGGATATGTGAATGGCATGGGAAATACAAACTCAGATCACGAATCCCCCCAAACAAGCCACCACTAAAGTACCCAACGTGAACTAACCTCTGAAGCAAACCCAACTCAAATAGAAGTGTTGTTCTATTAGACCTTGATAAGGATATAGAGAATATGGATAGGCTAAGTTGTAGTGCATAGAGTGCAACAACTGATAAACCTCTATTTTCAACTCTTTCAAACTTAATTTTAACCTCTTAATTCAACGATTTTTGGGTTGAACTTCAAAATATAGTGGTCGAATAGGCTTCTTTTACCTTGAATTCCCTTATGCGAGATGTTTTCAGGAGTTCCAGATGAAGAATAGAGGAAAACCCATCAATGTCGCGCGAAAGGAAGGTCAAGAAGGCGGATTTCAAGCTAAAGAGGAGGTTGTCAAGGCCCATGGGACTGGCATGGGGATCCCATGCCAGGCAGCGCGACCGTGCCAAGCAAGGAAAGTAGGAGTGCATCGGCCAGGGATGTGGCACAGTGACACCGTGCCACGTGGCATGGTGGCACTGTGCCACATTAGTTCATGCGTGTCTAATTACCTCATCGTGGCTGCAGTTAGGCTTATCTAGGAATTTTTCTTAGGTGCTCTCGAACAGGGCGACTTTTAGGTTTTACTACTCTAATTTTTTTTTGTCAAATTCTAAGCATTGGATCGAAGTTTTGGATTTGGTACGAATTTGCGCGACTACTCTTGGAAATCAATTGAAGTACGTTCTCATTCTTCCCTCTTTTGTGATCTAAATTTAAGTTTGCAACTTTTCTTGATGTCTACTAGATTGTTATTCTTGATTGTGATTGAAAGTATGATTAGAGGCTAAATCAGTAGTCTTGGATTAAGGGTCTCCTATTGTGCAAAAGTGAATCATGTTTTAGGTTTTTGTGAGTTGTGTCCATGATTGCAATTCGAATTCGTACATAGTACGCCAACTGTTTGTTGAATTGCTTGAAAGAGTTTTATTCATAGTTCTTACTAAGGGTTTAGGAGATCAACGAAAGTTATATCCTTTATCTAGTGCGACTTTGTAGGCAATTGATTTTCCTGACGTGAAAACAGTTAGGGTTTCAATTGGGATTATTTGATTACACAATCTTATGACCTTGATAATTCTAGTTTCATGAAAATAGACAATGAGGACCATTTCAGTCAGTCTATTGACCTTTGAAAGAAGGCTTTAGATGCGTTTTAAATCGTAATCCTCTCCATTTCGAGTCATTCATGGACATGGTTTATTTGATTTAGTCATGATTCATACAGCGCAATAGTGTGGTAAACCCCAATCTAGGATCTTTTTTTATCATTGAATTAGATAACTCATCAGTTTCAACATAATAGTATTGCGAATTAGTTATCATTCAACACCATTGAACCTTTGCCTAAATTGAGCGTTATAAATCAAATCTAGTGATTGGAATCAAGTTCCTTGTAGACACGACCCGTACTTGCAGTTGCTAGCTTTAAAAAAAAAGAAGAAGAAAAAAAGGCGAAAAAGAATGAAAAACGAGAGGAAAAGCTCAACGAAAAAAAATGAGTGAGCAATGAAGGACACAACTTGAAAGGAGTCAGCATGATGGCATGGGCATCCCATGCCTCCCTTTTGAGCAAAAAAAGATAAAAAAAAGGGGGGGAGATAATCAAGGCAAGTAGACAGCAAAACGGCACGGTGGCCCGATGCCCATGGGCACGACCATGCTGTTCCTATGATTTCAGCAAAAGGGCAGCGTTTAGGCACAGTGGCACTGTGCCCATGGGCACGACCGTGTCCCTTTAAAAATCAGGCAAAAACCCGATTTCTCCTTTCTTCTTTCTCTTCCTCGTTCAAACCCATGCGTTTTTCTCTCTACACCGTTACCCTCCCCTTCACTTCTCCCCCCTTTCTCCACTCCAAATCTCACCCAAACTCTCAATTTTTCATGCAAATTCTTCAATTCCACTCATAATCTCCCGTTTTCCATTCAATTTTCTCTTCTTTTCACCCCAATTCACCCCACCCGCACAACCCACTTTCTCTCTCTAAAACCCTAACCTCCATTGTTTTAGGTCGAAGATTGTAGAGATAGAAAGCTTCCATTTTTCTCTCATTTTTATCTTTTTCCACCACCCTAAGATCCCGATCTGCTCTGAAGTGCTACTCATGGGGAGAAAACGAGTTGGAGAAGGTTCAAAGGCCCCCTCCATGCCCAAGAAATCATCCAAGGCCACTTTCTCTTCAGCTACACCCTCTTCTGCTAAAGGTACGAAAGACGCATACCCCTTGATTTTTCCTGCTCGCACTAGAGGATTGCATTTAGTTAGTGAAGAACAGAAAACCCGATATGAGGCTTTAGCTACTAGGAAAACCGGTGAACAAAAGCACTTTCATGTGGATTCCTTGCGAACTTTGGATATGTTGGATGATATGTTGCATTTGATTGGTAAATTGGGATGGACTGAGTACATTGGCATGCAATGTACCTCGTATGACCCCCTTATGATAGAGTTTCTAAGCTTTTTAAATGTAAATTGGGATGGAACATTTAGGGGTCATGAAGTAGAAATTTCCTTCCATATGTTCAATGTAGTTCACAGGATGAACTTGAGAATGTTTAATGACTTGTTGAACTTTCTGGTGGTTGATGGAGCATATAGAGATGTGCCTTCCTCATGGCGACCTGACCCCGTTTGGCAGAGCGTTACTTGCTCCAAATGAAAGGCCTAAATATACCGATTTGGGAGGCCTAGAGTTTTTGACCCCCGACAGGCTAAGGCCACTGATATCTTCACTATCAACCTCCGTTACCTTCAGCGCCTGACCGCGGACATTATTTTCAGTCACAACGACAACTAAAATGGTTGTCAGAAGGTGGAGTTGTTTATTATTTGTTGTCGTTGCCGGGGAACTTGTCTGTTTCAACATCGGAAGCGACCAAAACACTCTAGATTAGGCTTTTTCTTTTTCTTTTTCCCCTGTGCTCTTTAAGCTTTGCTTGGACTTTCTTACGCTTATTGTAGTATTGGCTTTATATGCACAGACGTAGTCAGAGGGATCGACCACTTATTCCCTTTGACCCTGAGATAGAAGCCACTGCACGGAGGCAAAGCGGTGCGAGAAAGCGACAACAACAACAAGTCATCATGGCCGAGAGAAATCCTAGGGTGCTGCGGGACTATGTCTTACTGCAAGCCATGGGCATCACCTCGTCGATCTTCAATCCGGTCGTCAAAGCGAACAACTTCAAGTTGCGGCCCGCTCTTGTGGCCTTCGTAGAGAAAGACCAATTTAGTGGACATCCACATAACAGCCACATTTACTTTCGCAACTTCCTAGCAAAGTGTCACACAATCAAGCTCGACGGGGTCTCCGCTGATGCAATCAGGCTAAGGTTCTTTCCCTTCTCTCTGACGAACAGAGCCAGTGATCTGCTCCTCAATGAAGAGCCTAATTCATTCACCACCTGGGAGGGCCTAACGACCGCATTTCTAAGCAAGTACTTCCCTCCGGGCAAGCCTGCTAAGTTGAGAACGAAAATCACTTCATTCTCTCAACGAAGCGACGAGTCACTATATAAGGTATGGGAAAGGTTTAAGAACCTTCAACGCCAACGCCCCCACCATGGAGTGCCCGACTGGCTTATAATCCAAACCTTCTACAATGGATTGGACCAGTCGTTGAAGATGTCTGTTGACGCCGTAGCTGGCGGCGCACTCATGGGCGAGTCAATGGAGGCTGCAAGAGGCCTGTTGGAGGAAATGGCCTCCAACAACTATTACTGGTCCAGTGAGAGAGCAGTCCCAAAGAGGACCAGTGGGGTCTATAGAGTTGACGCTAGACCTGGCAAATGGATCATTCGGTTCGGGTACGGGTCAGATCAAGTTCAGATCGGGTCATGTTCGGGTTAAGTGACATTTCGGGTCGTTTCAGTTTGGGTCGGGTATGGTTCGGGTCGGGTTGATTTCGGGTCAACCAATTTTTGGTGAAATGCGCTAGTTATGCCAAAACAAGCAACTTTGTTGAAAATTTCGGGTCGAGTATGGTTCAGGTTGGGTCAATTCGGGTTTCGGGTCCACTTTCGGGTGAGCATATTTCGGGTGTTGGGTCGGGTATGGGTCCGGGTCATTCGGTTCAGGTTTCGGGTCTCAGATCAGTTTTGCCAGGTCTAGTTGACGTTGTGGACCTGCTAGCTAGCAAGGTTGATGCTCTAGCACAACGATTCGATAGGCTTGGGACTCCTTCTTCAAGGAGTTTAGTGGGGATTTCCTTAGGTGCAATGTTTGATGTTGGGGCCCTTTGTGAGATTTGTGGCATTCAAGACCACATTGCTACCGTGTGCCAATCTACTTTCCAGGGTGTTGAGCATGCCAATGCGATACAAAACTATAGCCAACGCCCACAAAATAACCCCTACTCAAATACTTACCCTGATTGGAGAAATCACCCAAATTTCTCCTACTGTAACAACAACCCCATTCCACCTAATTCCACTCCACCCCAGCCTCCTGGTTTCCAATACAGGGCTCCCTACGCCCCCACCTCCGCAACAACCATAACCACCGTAGCCCAAGTCCAATATGGAGAATCTTATGGAGCACTTCATAGCAACCCAAACCAAGACCAATGAAGCACTCGCTGAGTTGGTCAGTCAATTAGCTTCCAAATTTGAGATTATGGCCACTCACCAGAAGATGATGGAAAATCAAATTGCCCAAATTGCACAACAGGTGAGCCATCTGTTTAGGTCCCAGGGACATCTATCGGGTCAACCCAAGACTAATCCTAAGGGTCAAAAGAATGCCATCACATTGCAAAGTGGTAGGGATTTAGAGGGTCCCCCAACACCTGTGAGGGGGGAAATGGGAGAGGTTGATAATGAGGGAGATCATGAGAAGGAGGCCCCCATTGAGACTCTAAGTGAGAGGGTCCACACTAAAAGAACCCATGAGGTTCAAGCTGAGCATGTTTCACCACCAGTGAAGCCATACAAGCCTCCTGTCCCATATCCCCAGAGGCTACTGAAGACCAAGGGGGAGCACAAGTATGGGAAGTTCCTCGAGATGTTGAAGAAGTTCCACATCAACATTCCCTTCCTAGAGGCTATTACTGACATACCCTCCTATGCCAAATTTCTAAAGGATCTGCTATCCAACAAAGGGAAGCTACTCGAGAATGCTACTGTGGCACTTACTGAAGAGTGCAGTGCTACTATTCATAACAAGCTGCCGCCCAAGCTTTTAGACCCAAGAAACTTCTCCATCCCTTGTTTAGTTGGGGACATAACTATCAGCAGGGCGTCATCCAATCGTGGGGCTAGCGTGAGCCTAATGCATTACTCTATATGTAAGAAGTTGCAAGTGGGGGACCTGAAAGCCACTACTATCTCTCTGCAACTAGTTGATAGATCCGTTAAGTACCCTATGGATATTCTTAAGGATGTCCCACTACAAGTGAGCAAATTTTTCATCCTATGTGATTTCGTGGTTATGGAGATGGAGGAAGACTCCCGCATCCCCATCACACTTGGGCAACCCTTTCTAACCACTGCGAGAGCGATGATAGATGTGAAGAACGACAAGCTCTCCCTTCAAGTAGGGGATGAAAAGGTTAGCTTGCCACAATCTATGGCCTCGCCCACCTCAAGCGACTCGTGTTGTAGATTCGACGTGCTAGAGAAAGCACTTAATCAGGAGGTCAAGACTGAACATTCTGTGGAGGACCCACTAGAGGCCGCGTTGATCAGCTGTTATGCTACTGATTCCCATTTAGGGGAGAAGGAGGAGTATGCTAGACTCCTTAATGAGTCATTTGCCTACACGCATACGCAGTCCCACAAGGAGATCCTTAGCGTGGAGGAGCCCGCCTCCACGGAGCAGGAGAATTGCCCATCAAAGGTAGAGTTCCCACCTCAGGTATGAGTTTCTGGACTCCTCCCATCAGTTTCCTGCTAATGTCAATGCTAAACTGGATGGCCCCCAGCTGGAAAAATTATTGGATGTGCTTTGAAGCATAGGGGTGTTATTGGTTATAGTATTGATGATATTAAGGGACTTAGTCCTTTATTCTACATGCATTGCATTTTTCTTGATGAAGGTCATCGTCCCTCCCGACAACCTCAGCGACGTTTAAATCCTAATATGCAAGAGGTTGTGAAAAAAAGGCTGTCAAACTGCTTAATGTTGGGATCATCTACCCTATCTCAGATAGTGAGTGGGTGAGTCCAGTTCAAGTAGTTCTCAAAAAGGATAGTATGATTGTCATCAAGAATGAGCGGGATGAGCTCCTTTCAACTAGGACTGTGATCGGTTGGCGAATGTGTATTGATTATCGTAGACTGAATTAAGCCACCTGGAAAGATAATTTCCCCATCCCCTTCATTGACCAGATGTTGGAAAGGCTGGCTAGGAATTCCTTCTTCGGTTATTTAGATGGATATTCAGGTTTCTTCTAGATTCCTATCCATCTTGATGACCAGGATAAGACGACGTTCATGTGCTCGTATGGTACATTCGCTTATCGAATGATGTTGTTCGGATTGTGCAATGCCCCTGCCACCTTCTAGCGATGTGTGATTGCGATCTTTTCTGATCTTATTGAGAACATCATGGAGGTGTTCATGGATGACTTCTCCGTCTACGGGGGTACCTTTGACCTTTGTTTAGAAAATCTAACCAAGGTTCTCCATAGATACGAAGAAGTCAATTTAGTGCTGAATTGGGAAAAGTGTCATTTTATGATACAAGAAGGGGTCGTATTGGGCCATGTTACCTCTAACAGGGGCATCAAGGTAGATAAAGCTAAGGTTGAGGTTATTGAGTGATTGCCCCCTCCTACTCGGTAAAAGGGTTGTGGAGTTTCCTTGGTCATGCGGGATTCTATCGCTGCTTTATCAAGGACTTCTCTAAAATCGCTAAACCCCTGACCCAACCTCTCACCAAAGATGCCCCGTTTGCTTTTACTGATGAGTTTCATGAAGTGTTTTGCATGATTAAGCATGCACTAATTTCTGCCCCCATCATACAACCGCCAGATTGGGATCTCCCCTTTGAGATCATGTGTGATGCCAGCGACCATGCGGTGGGGGCAGTCATGGGGCAAAGAAGAGATAAGAAGTCGATGGTGATCTACTATGCTAGCAGAACACTGGATGAGGCCTAGTAAAACTATACAACAACTGAGAAGGAGTTGCTTGCGGTTATGTACGCAATGGAGAAAGTTCGACCCTATCTCCTATGCTCTAAGGTCATTATGTACACTGACCATTCCACACTCAAGCATCTCCTTGAGAAGAAAGATGTGAAACCTCGCCTCATTTGGTGGATACTACTACTCCAGGAGTTCGATCTGGAGATCAAGGACAAGGTGGGGGCGGAGAATGTCGTTGTTGATCATCTTTCCAGGCCTATTGTTGAGAGCCATGATACCCCCATCGACGATGCTTTCCCTGAGCATCTTATGGCTATCTCCTCGGGACAAGCCCCATGGTTCACCGACTTCGCGAACTACCTCGCTTCGGGAGTCTTCCCCCATGATCTCTCCTCTCATCAGAAAAAGAAGTTCCTCCATGATATCCATATGTACTTTTGGGAGGAACCCTTCCTCTACAATCTGTATAGGGACGAGATTTACCGGCGTTGTCTCCCCGAGGAGGAGATTCAGAGCGTGATTTCTCATTGTCACGACTCTCCATGCAGGAGACATGTTAGTACTTCCAAGACTGTAGCTAAGGTCCTCAAAGCTGGGTTCTTTTGGCCCTCACCTTCAAGGAGGTCTATGCGTATGTTCATGCCTATGATCGCTGCCAACGGATGGGGAATTTGTCAAGGAAGAATGAGATGCCCCTTAACTTCATCCTTGAAGTTGAGATCTTTGATGTTTGGGGCATCGACTTCATGGACCTTTTTCCATCATCGAGGGGCAACAAGTACATCCTAGTTGCTGTAGACTACGCCTCCAAATGGGTGGAGGCATTAGCCCTACTAATGACTCCAGAGTAGTGGCTAAACTATTCAAGATGATTATTTTTCCTCGTTTTGGAGTCCCAAGGCTGCTAAGCAGTGATCATGGGACGCACTTCATCGAAAAGAAGTTGGATGCCTTATTGAAGAAATATGGAGTGCACCATAAGTATGGACTTGGCTACCACCCTCAAACTAGTGGCCAGGTGGAGATTTCCAACCATGAAATCAAGTCTATTTTAGAGAAAACGGTTGCGAGAGCAAGGAAGGATTGGCGGACAAACTTGATGACGCCTTTTGGGCCTACAGCACGACCTTCAAAACCCCCATTGGCACCAACACTTTTTGACTCATCTATGGAAAAGCTTGTCATCTCCCCGTAGCGCTAGAACGTAAAGCGTTTTGGGCGACTAAGCACTTCAATTTCGATTTGAAGTCCGTGGGGGAGAAGAGGATGTTACAACTGATTGAACTCGAGGAAATTTGTTTGGATGCCTCTGAAAGTTCTAAAATTTACAAAGAGCGAACGAAGTGGTGGCACGATGGGTTCATTAACCGTTGTGAATTTCGGGAAGGAGACTTAGTCCTCCTATTCAACTCCGTTTGAAGCTCTTCCCAGGGAAGCTTTGCTCTAGGTGGTCAGGCCCCTTCAAGGTGTTGAAGATCTATCCATACAGGGTCGTTGAATTTGGCAAGGATGCCACCGGCTCATTCAAGGTGAACGGTGCTCGGTTGAAGCACTACATTACCGGTGAGACACTTGAGCAGAAGGTTACTTGTGCCCTCCCCGATATCTCTTCTTCTTAGAGATGCTCCATGGTCACGCTCGGGACCTAAAACAAGCGCTTCTTCGGAGGCAATCCAAGCTTTATAACTTTCCAAAAAAAAAGTGAACAAAGAAGAAGAAAATGCATGAATAAGATGTTTGCGCAAAGGATGTCCGTTTAGCTAAAAAAAAAAAAAAAAGAAGAGAAAGAAGCAATTTCAACCCTTTTTTTTCTTTGTGCTTGAATTGTGGGACAATGGTGATTATTGCATTTTGATGTAGAGGTGTTTGTGATTGCTCTCTACTTGGATGATTAGCTCCTCCCACCTAAATTTTAACCTCCCTTACCTCTAGCCCTAACCTCGATACAATCTTTGAAAAAGTCCTTATGATTGACACCGGCACATTTTGCCTCCATTGATGGAGAATTGAGAGTTTTGCCAAGCTTATGGTAGTATGCATGCATTGAGGGTGATCTTGAGTGATCAATTTCTACCCTAAACACATGATATGAGTGTTTCCGTTCTTACTCCTAAAGTGAGAACCTACCCGGCTAACTAGCTCACCAACAATTCAGGGGGAAAGAGGACACTTCTAAGTAGTTCAAAATAGGGTGTTTATTCTTACACCATAGTCGAGTGATTTACATTTTGGAAGATGTGTTTTTGAAAAAAGAGTTTTGTCTCATTGTGTTTCTGAGCTGTGAGCCGCTATGATTACTAACCTAGTTGTCACTGTTTACCTGAGGAGGATGGCATTTCGAGTTATCTCTCTCCATTGCTCTGTTTGTTGATAACCCTGCTTGGGGACAAGCAAGAGATAAGCATGGGAGATTTGATAAACCTCTATTTTCACCTCTTTCTAACTTAATTTTGACATCTTCATTTAGTGATTTTTGGGTTGAACTTCAAAATATAGTGATCAAATAGGCTTTTTTTACCTTGAATTCGCTTATGTGAGAAGTTTGCGCGTTTTCAGGAGTTCCGGATGAAGGAAAGAGAAAAAACCATCAATGATGCGTGAAAGAAAGGTCAAGAAGGCGGATTTCAAGCTAAAGAAGAGGTTGTCAAGGCCTATGGGACTGGCATGGGGACCCCACGCCAAGTAACGCGGTCGTCCCAACCAAGGAACACAAGAGTGCGCTGGCCAGAGATGTGGCACGGTGGCACCGTGCCACATTAGTTCCTGTGCGTTTAATTACCTCGTCGCGACTGCAGTTAGGTTTATCTTGGGATTTTTCTTTGGTGCTCTCGAACAGGGCGACTTTTAGGTTTTACTACTCTAATTTTTTTTTGTCAAACTCTAAGCATTGGATCGAAGTTTTGGATTTGGTACGAATTTGTTCGACTACTCTTAGAAATCAGTTGAAGTACGTTCTCATTCTTCCCTCTTTTGTGATCTAAATTTAAGTTTACAACTTTTGGTGATGTCTACTAGATTGTTACTCTTGATTGTGATTGAAAGTATGATTGGAGGCTAAATCAGTAGTCTTGGATTGAGGGTAGCCACTATTGTGTAAAAGTGAATCATGTTTTAGGTTTTTGTGAGTTGTGTCCATGATTGCAATTTGAATTCCAACATATACACCAACTGTTTGTTGAATTGTTTGAAAGAGTTTTATTCATTGTTCTTACTTAGGGTTTAGGAGATCAACGAAAGTTATATCCTTTATGTAGTGCGACTTTGTAGGCAATTGATTTTCCTGATGTGAAAACAGTTAGGGTTTCAATTGGGATTATTTGAGTTCACAATTCTATGACCTTGATAATTCTAGTTTCATGAAAATAGATAACGATGACCATTTCAGTCAGTCTATTGACCTTTGAAAGAAAGCTTAGATGCATTGTAAATCGTAATTCTCTCCACTCTGAGTCATTCATGGACATGGTTTATTTGATTTAGTCATGATTCATATAGCACAATAGTGTAGTGAACCCCAATCTAGGACCTTTTTTATCATTGAATTAGATAACTCATCAGTTTCAGCAGAATAGTACTGCGAATTAGTGATTGGAATCAAGTTCCTTGTGAACACGACCCGTACTTGCCATTGCTAGCTTTCGAAAAAAAAAGAAGAAGAAAAAAAGGCGAAAAAGAATGAAAAATGAGAGGAGAAACTCAACGAAAAAAATGAGTGAGCAATGAAGGACACAACTTGAAAGGAGTGAGCATGTTGGCATGGCCACCCCATGCCTGATGGCATACCCATGCCTCCCTTTTGAGCAGAAAAAGATTTTTAAAAAAAAAGGGCGGGAGATACTCAAGGCAAGCAGACAGCAAAATGGCACGGTGGCCCCATGCCCATGGGCATGACTGTGCCGTTCATATGATTTCAGCAAAAGGGCAGCGTTTAGGCACAATGGCACCGTGCGCCTTTAAAAATCGGGCAAATTCGCGATTTCTCCTTTCTTTTTCTTCTTCCTCATTCAAACCCATGCATTTTCTCTCTCTACACCGCCTCTAAGAAAGGGGTTTTGACATAGACCCGCCTCATAATATCCAAAAATCGCGTGAATCTGGGCTCAAGTTGAGAGAGCTTGGCCCAGGCTAACCTCTGAAGGTTGGGTACAGGTGGCTAATACGGGCGAGCTGGAGGTGGAGGACTAACCTTCCCAATATAGCTCAAATTCCCCTCTTCCTTCTGCTCATTAGTTCCTGCAAAATTAGGAAATGGAACTGTCTCCTAGAGAACTATCACATGGCTCTCCTCTAACCCCTCGCCCACTGCAGAAAGGGCGTTGATGTGGCCCTTAGGGTTAGTCTCGGGCTAGCCTGGTAGTTGCCCCTAAGGCTTAGACAAGTGGTTGACTTGCTGGGCTATCTGGGTGATCTGAGTGCCCATCGCTCTCTGATGGGAGGCCATAACATCGAACTTAGAGGTCAGCTAATTGATCGATGCGCTAACAGCTCCATCAGTCTTAGTTTGAGTCGCTATGAATTGCTCTATAAGAGTCTCCAAGTTTGATTTGGGTTATGGAGGTGGTGGTGGTGGAGTGTATGGGGCTCTGTATTGGAACCCAGGTGGCTGTATGACATTTTGAGGTTGAGGGTTGGGGTTCTTGTGAAAGGGATTTGAGTAGCTTTTCCACATCGAACTGTGAGCATGGGGTATGGATTGTTCTGTGGTGGTGGGTTAAAGCTGTGTAGGGCATTAGCGTGCTCAATGGAAGAGGAACCATTGTAGCACTCAGCACATGTATGCATCTACATACCACATATCTCACAAATGGCATATACCCCAACTGATGGCTCTAAAGAATAACTTGGAACCGAGCATTTACCCACTTTGTCAAGCCGCTAGGCCAATGCATCTATTCTACTAGCTAAGAGTGTAACTGCATCGACATCGTACTTGCCACTGCTCCTCCTTAGGATGACCCCCTCGCTTGACCAGTGATAATTGTTGGAGGTTATCTCTTCCAACAATATCTTCGCTGCCTCAATGTACTTTCCCCTGAGAGCTCCTCCTGCAGTGGCACCTACTGAGATCTTGACTAACTATTCTAGTCTATTGTAGAATGTCTAGACTAGCAGCCAGTCAGGAACACCATGGTGGGGGGCACTGCCACTGGAGGTCCTTGAACCTCTCCCGTGCCACGTACAAGGATTCCCCATCTCTCTGACAAAAGGAGGCGATGTCGAACCTCAACTTTGCAGTTTTTCCAAGTGGGAAGTATTTGCTGAGGAACGCATTTGAAAGAGCCTCCCAAATAGTACATGAGTTGGGCTCTTCATTTTGCAACCAGTCATTGGCTCTATCGTTCAATGAGAAGGGGTAGAGTCACAGCCAAATTGCATCGGTGGACACCCCGTTGAGTTTAATAGTATCGTATTTCACAATGAACTTACGAAGATGCGCATTGGGGTTGTCCGAGGGATGTCCACCGAATTAGTCTCGCTCCACGAATTTAACCCGTGTGGGGCTAAGCTCAAAGTTATTAGCTTCGACTGTCGGGTTCACAGTGGATGATGTGATACCCGATGCTTGCGGCAGAATGTAGTCACGCAACACCCTTTGTTCTTGCCCTGCCATCTCTACTACTGCCCTCTTCCTTCTTCTCGCATCTCCACCTCACGTTCAAGCGGTTGCTTCGATTTTAGGATTGATTGGGACAAGGTTTTGATTCACTTGGCTCCTCCTATACATACAACACAGACGCTACCTATGCGTAAAAAGTTTCTAGCAAGAATAAATAATAAGCAAAAGCTACAAAAAGGAAAATAAAAGCCTAGTCGAGAGTATTTTAATCGGTTCTATTATTGAAAGGAATCAGTTCCTCGGCAACGGCACCAAAAACTTATTATCTTAAATTTGTACTACAAGCGCACAGTGTAGCTGTAACTAGCAACCGGCGAATAGGGGTTGTATCCACAGGGAACCTACTTTCAACTATCATAAATAATTAAACTACTCAATCTAGGCAAAACAGCTCAAGTTGAATAAAACTGAAAGGTAGGAGTTTCAATCTATTGAAAGCTGTTTGATTAAATGAAATCAATAAATGACAAAAATCCTAGATTGGAATTCACCACACGATTATGCTCTTTGGAATTTGATCTAAATCATGCAAACCTGCCCACGCAAACAACTGAGATGGAATGGTTACAGATTTAAATGCATATACGCCTACTTTCGTAGGTCATTAGACTGGCTAATTAATCTTCGTTGTCTATTTTTATGAAACTAAGATCGACAAGCCACATGATTAAATAACCTTTAGTTCCCAATTGAAACCCTAACTGTTTTCACGTTAAGATAATCAATCGCTCACAAAGTCACTCTAGATAAAGGATTCAACTTTCGTTGAAGTCCTAAATTCTAGTTAAGAACATAAATACATCCCTCTTAGGCAATTCTTCAAATTAAACACATGGTGTGCAAAGTGAGATTTCAATCATAAACATGGGCATTCATTCACAAAGCCTAAAACATGATTCCAAATCGCATAATAGGGGCTAATCCCAACCTAAGATAAGGGGATTTAGCCTACAATCATGTTGAATGCAACAATCTCAGCAACTAATTCAATCAACATGGATGAACAACCAAAATCCTAAAAAGCAATATCAAAAGAGAAAGGAGAAAGAGGTAGACTTGAATTAGTCGTTGAATCAAAGTAGAATAATCTTCAATGTTGGTAAATTGAATCCAAAAGCATGAATGAACTCTCTCAATAAAACCTTAAAAATCTCCTCGAAAGAGTGCTTTCCAGAAAGGAAAAACAATGACAAAAAAAAAGAACTCCCCCAAATTGGGTGAAAGGCGCTTTAAGTTGCGAAAACTGACAAGGCGCACGGACGTGCCTAGACGCACGGGCAGCCGTGCGCCATGCACTGGCAGGGGCAAGGTCGTGCGCCTCCTGCAACGAGCCAGTGTGCAGCTTCGGCCTCTGCAACACTGCTGTGCACTCCTGCTACAAGGTCGTGCCCTCTTCTACCCATCTTCCTTTGGCTCTCGGAGCTTCATTAGACCTCAATCTTCCTCATAATTTATTGCCAAAGTCGTCCTTTCTATCAAAGCCCGAATATTTCTTTTGAAAGTAAGGATAAACCAAATTATAAGCACAATTGAATCCAAGGAGCTGAATTTGACCATCTCTCATCTAGATTTGACATATAAACGTGAGAAATAGGGATCAAATAGGATCTGAAATGAGGTCGAAATAGTGATTTATCAAAATAAAAGAGCCATTAAGAGTAAAATTAACAAACTAAAACCAATGTACCAAGCAATTACGATGAAATCAAAATCAAATAATAGTTGGAAATCCTTATATTCAATAATTATATTATCATTTTAGATCATAATTTGTTAGAAGGTGGCGTGAAAAGTCCAAACCACTTAAACTTGAATTGAAATACCCAAAAAGTTGGCAACTTGGGACAATTTCCATCGACAAGCCAACCTGAACAAATGCCATAAATATATGAATTATTAGCAAAAAAACAAGGGTAAAAAAAGAGAAGAAAAAATCATAACTCTAGGCATCGCTTTTCTCATCGGAACAAGGAGACCTACCCATCATGAATTAAGATTTAAGAGTGAATTGTTAATAATATTATGGACCACATAGACTTAAAGGTTAAGGCCTATAAAAAGTTGTAATGGAGATGTATCACAGGCACCTCGTGCTCATCTGCACTCTCTCCCTATCTTCTTCTACTTTTTTTCTTTTGTCTTTTTTTTAATTTCACTCATTTATTTCTCAAAGCAAAAGCCAGAGAGCTGGGATCGATTCATATATATTTTTTTGTTGTTGTCTTTTAACAATGGTAAATTGTCAGTCCACTGGGCCCCTATACAGGGCCGCCTAAGGGAGCACTAACTGGCAAGGGGATGGAAGATTACAGCTAAACAATACACCAGGCCTAGGGTCTGTCGAGAACATGGTGTAATTTCTCCAACCAAGAGAAATATGCTACACCTGGGATTCGTGACTAGGTGCTCCATTTGGAATTTCGGTAGCATTGCTTGGCCACGTAGACGCGCGTAGATGGCGATGCCCATGCATGACTTTGTTTTTTCTTTGGGTGCCAAAGACAGGGGCAAACCCCAAAATTAGACTTTTTAAAGGAATAATTATTTTATTAATGACAGGTAAGAAAATATTGTGATTATCGGATGGAGACCCAAGTTTTTTTTTTCCCCCAGATCAATGTTTCATAGGAGACCATTTTAGAATAGTCTTTTCTTCTAGCAAGGTTACTCAAGTCATTATACTATACACACGAACATATCAAAGTGTAGCCCTTCTTTTGAAAAAAGGTAAGTAAACAAACTATTAGACAACCTTTCTCTCAAAAGTTCCGTCTATATTATCATCATTGAATATACATGAAAGTCCCTACAAGGGAGGGGATGAAAAGGAAAGTCTAGTCCTTATGACACACCTAGCTTCGCAATCCAATCCGATGCCATATTACCATCTCTAAAAATATGTCTAACAGAAGGGCATGAAAACAATTGAGGCATACCTCGTAGGGAGGGAATTAGAGAACTCTTCTCACAAGGGTTCTATCTATATTATCATCATTGAATATACATGAAAGCTCCTACAAGGGAAGGGATAAAAAGGAAATTCTAGTCCTTATGATACACCTAGCTTCGCAATCCAATTCGCTGCCATATTACCATCTCTAAAAACTTGTTTAACAAAAAAGCATGAAAACAATTGAAGCACATCTCGTATATCATGAATTGAGGTGTGACTCCTCGACGAAGTATGAATGGTATCCTAAACTGTCCAGATGACTGACTAATTGTCACTCTTAACCTGAATGTGAGTAAATTCTGCCTCTAAGGCTGTTTTAATATTATTTCACATAGCAATAGTAGGGGCTTTATACATAAATGTAACCCTACTTGAATGAAACCTCCTTGCCAATCGCATAGGATATAACTCACTGTTATGCCTTGTCTAGATAAAGCGCTATCGGAATTTATTTTGATGAAGTCCCTTCGGAGAGAATCCCACCCTACTAAATAGGTGGTCTTGGTTACAAAGACCAAGTGAACTGGTGCAGATAAGTAGATATGTTATATTATTTGAATCGGTCTAATAATTCTACTTGCTCATATTACAATCTAAAATAGGACTATGGTTTAGTTCAAAACTACTATTGTACCAAATTGTTTAAAAACTAATATTAATCATCTTAAAAAATCTCATTTAAGTATTCACTCACAATATTTACTAACATTTGGTCTCGTGTTATCAATTTTTCGGGAAAAAAATATTTATATTAGATATACACATTCAAAAGTAGTATTTGTACAATGATTTACCTTATCAACACAAGTTGATTCAAGTGATTTGACATTTGATCCCCTTAAGCAAGGTCTAACATTTGAGTCATGCATATGGTATACAACACCTTGTGGTAAATTTCTTTCTTTAATTTCCTTTTCCCCTTCCTTGCTGTTTGGGGGGAGGGGGGGGAGCATTTCGACCATGTTCTTTTCTGCGAGTGGGAGAATTTAGCTGACAACTTATAGGTCCTTACGTACAATTTCTTACATCTCTTTAGATCTTCTTATGTCTTCTTAAATCTCCTTATATATTTTTTAGAACATTAAACTTGTCATCTATATTTTTCTCATATTTATAGAAATATGTATATATTTTTTTATATACTACTAATATGAAAAATCTTACAGGTTTTTTATGATTATAATATTTGTATAAATATAAAAACAAAATTTAATGGTGTGAATAATATTTGAGTTTCGACATGAAGCATATATGTCATTATAGAGAAAATAAGTCAACTTGTTTTTAAATTATAATACAAAAATCGCAATTATATTTGAGTTTCGATGTGAATCTTGTACGAAAAAATTAAATGGTCAAACTTTAGGTGACGAAAGCATTTCAACTATTTTATTACATAAGTTTATCCATGGCAACTTGGTTCCTATCATCGTACAATTGAACATTAGATTGAATTTAATTCCAAAATTTTCAATTCAGATAGGATTTCATTTTTAGGGTTCTATTCAATTTTGTTGACAAAAAAATGTTATTTTTAAAATTTGCTTATACGAAGGTGAAACAAATGTTAATACCAAAAAATCACTTCAAGTGTGGAACATATTTGGTTCTACATATTTGTCTGCTTGAATTTATCGTATTGTTATTTAATTGATTTATTTAAAGATTTATTTTCATTAATTATATTATTACACATTAAGGACCAACAGTTATACATACATATCTAAAAATTATATTATACAACTTTTTTATAATGCACCTACTCTTTACAACTATCCTTACAATTTTTTATAACTTATTATATTTTTCTACAGCTTATAATTACATTTTATCATAAAAAAGAACATGGCCTTCATCCTTACCAAATTTGAGCCTGACCTGTGGAGAAACACTTTGTCTTGGGGAAGAAAAGACGGAGACCGTAAACATAATACGATAAGACGTCAACGTCAGATTAGCAATTATAATCATATCAAAACACTTGGGCGGTAGCTATAAAAAGATCACTTAGCTAAAGCTAGTATATATACTGTTTAACGAGCAAATGAATATGGGGTGCTGGCGTGCTGCTTTCCCCCACTATTTCTTATTACCCAACTCATTTCTTGATCGCTAGAATTCATTTTATTGATTTTGATTTCTCATTCTTGTATTTTCTTGTCATTCATAGGCTTTAGGAAAAACTAACCGTTGAGATAGGTTTTGACTATGCCTACATAGAAAGATTCTATACGTAAGATTGATTAGGATACACAAAGATATAAATATACGTAATTTGACACCTACATATTTGAAAATGGGCTCGTGAAATATCAATCAGATTTTATTAAATGACCTTAGAGTCTAAAGGCCGAGCACAAGACTAAGCGTACCCCCCAAAAAGAACTTAAGTGACTTGAAATAAAAGAGTCATGCAAGAGTGAAATTAACGAACTAAAACCAATGTACCGAGCAATTAGGGTGAAATCAAAATCATATATTAGTTGGAAATCCTTATATCAATAATTATAATATCATTTTAGATCATAATTTGATAGAAGGTGGCGTGAAAAGTCCAAACCACTCAAACTTGAATTGAAATACCCAAACAGTTGGCAACTTGGGACGATTTCCATCAACAAGCCAACCTCAACAAATGCAATAAATATATGAATTATTAACAACAACAAAGGTACGTAAAAAAAGAGAAGAAAAAAATCATAACTCTAGGTATCGCTTTTTTATCAGAACAAGGAGACCTACCCATCATGATATTTATATTTCACACTTAGCTTTAAGAGTGAATTGTTAATAATATTATGGACCGCATAGACTTAAAGGTTAAGGCCTATAAATAAAAAGTTATAATGGAGATGTATCACAGGCCCCTCGCGTTCATCTTCACTCTCTCTCTCTATCTTCTTCTACTTTTTTTAAAAAAAAAAAAAATTGAATTTCACTTATTTATTTCTTAAGCAAAAGCTAGAGAGTTCGGATTCATAAATATTTTTTGTTGTCCTTTCTCCTGGATTTTATTATCATTGAATTATATGTTGTTGGTGCGTATAAGGATTAGAGTTCTCGTATTACTCATCTTAATTTCTCTATTGACAATTTACATATAAAAATGTTACTAAAGAAAATAAGTATCAAGTACTAACATAAATGGGAAACTATTAAAATAGGAACGAGTTGGATGGTTGGATTTAAAGCAGTGAGAACACCCAGCCGGCATCTAGCTAAGTCTAGGGGTGACATTTTGTGATCGACCGCCCAAAGAAAAAAGTTACTCTGATTTTTTTAGTAAAGAAATATTTACTTTTTCTTTTGGGATAGAATAAAGCAAAAGTTAAAAGTTTTCCAGACTTACTTTCCTAGCTTTGGAAGCTTTGAAATATTAAAAAAACTGTTAAAGAAGAAAAAATTAAAAGAGATGAAACCCCCCGCGTGTGGGGGGAGTATGATAGAAGTGTGACTTGATCCTATTAAAAGATCAACTAGGTGTAGGATTATAAATTATATTAGCTGAGCTAACTTGGTTTTTATAATAATTATTATTATAATATCTTGAACTCAATTTTATTTTAATTTGGTCTGTAAATATGATTCAATTGTATCCAAGTTAGGATTTGACTTGTTAACCTCCTTAAGTGACTTATAATAAATGTTGAACTCAACTATTTATAAAAGAATTATTTTTACATATCTTCATTCACATTTAGATAAATAAATGTTACTTATAATTCACTGTTTTTTGAATTATTATGTAACACTCCGTCACTTTAAGAATTGTGATCATGCATATAAAATTTATTACTATTTAACCCTCTCAACTAATCATCTGTATACTTTTGAATGCCAGACGCAAACAAATGCAATCTTGATAATCGCATTGGTTAGCACAATCAAGTTGCGCAATCCAAACACAAATTGTGACCATCTCTGTTCTACCACAACAAGAGAATAGCAGAAAGAAAAGTCATTTTCTCGTTGTGCAGGCTAAAATAAGCTTGATAAAAACTGGCCCAACTTACAGTTAGCTAGGCCCTACGTTTTGAATTTATAAATTACTTAGAACGGCCCAAATATAGACCATCCCTAACAGGCAAAAGCCCAATAGAATTTCTTCAATAGCTGTTCATTAATTAATTGAGCAGACGTTCGCAATTGTGTGTGTGCTTTCACTGTTTCGCAAAATTGTACAAGGGAATTCCGGAATACTGGAATAGAGTAGTTATTGATAGCGACGGCTAAATAGGATGCGCATGTACAATGGACGCTGGGTTCAAACTTGAGGTCTATAATTCTTTATTAGGAATTTGAACAGTAACCAAACCAAATTTTGGGTGGATTTTTCGAGTTTGGTACATTTCATAACCGCCACTCTCTTCTACTAAGGGCATGTTCTTTTCGTTGATCTTTTTTAAATTACCTATTTTAACCCACTTTAATCAACTTCAATCCACTTTAATAAAAAATATCAACTTCAATCCACTTCAACCTACCTCCTTCAAAATTTTATTCACACTATTTTAACCAATATAAAAAATATACCAACTTCAACCCACTTCAACAAAAAATACCAACTTCAACCCACTTCAATACATCTCAACCAACTCCACCCTTTTACCAACTCCAATTTATTAACGAAAAGAACGGGCCCAAAAAGGTCTATTTTTTTGTTGATAAATAGAGTTGGTAAATGAATGAAATTATTGATAAAGTTAGATACAAGTTGGTAACTTTTTGGAATAATTGATAGAAGTTGGTTAAGATTAAAAAAGATTAAAAGAAGTTGGTAAAAGACTAATAGTTGATATACATCGGCAGAAGTTGGAGGATATTGGTAAGAAATACAAATAAGTGGGGATTTCTTTGTAAGAATTTTTGAAAAAGATTAGTAAGAGTTAGTAGAAGTTGGTTGAAGCTGGAAAGAATTGATTTTTTTGTTAGAATTAGTAAAAATTGGTAAAAGTTGATTGAAATTGACAAAAGGAGATTTACTAAAGAAAAGAGTCAAATTGAACTACCCTATCGTAGGTATCAACTGATGTGGGATCCTTAGATTAGGGGGGGTTCACATCCTCCACATCATCCCACAAACCAATTTTTTCTCTCTTCTCTATATCCTATGCATCGCCAACTTGGATCACTAAATAAAATAATATTTTATGAACTCCACAACTGATAGATTATTGGGTTTTAGACTTTTAAGGGCTTAGTTGACAAAAAAAAGAAAAAATGTGTAGGTGCGGATCACGGCCGTGAGCTGGACAGTGGAACGGACGAAACGGATCACTAATACATTGTGTTTTTTGAGCCGTGAACCAAAATTTTAATTCGCAGACTTTATATTGCATGTGCTCTTAAAATCGGGGCAGTACTTCAAACAACAGGCGTCATCTGAAATTAAACCCAAAAACCCAAGTTGGAAAAAAAAAGGCAACACGATCATTCAAGTGATTGCTCAATGCTTATATTGAACACTCAACATGTCAACAGTCAAGACTCTCACTTTATGATTTAAAACTAATTACAGAACGTATTTATGCAAATATATTTGTGTTTAAAGAGTCTTTCAATATTGTAATTTATTAAACAATTTAATTTTATATCATACGACTACATAACTAAGGGAAACATTATGGTTATTGAGATGGTATAATGATAAAATCTAACATCTATGAGGACCAAATGCCAATTACTTGCTATTTGGGGTGCGAAAAAAATCCGAAACCGAAAACGAACCAAATAATCGGTTAATAGAACAAATTTTCCAAAAAAAGAACGTGCACTTTTTGTATTATTTATGAATGGTAACCAAAATTTATTTTTTTATAAAAAAAGGTTTAAACATACAAAATGAGAAATTTAGGTAAAAAAGTATACATTTTTATTATTGTGAACAGTTAACTGTGTTAACCGAATCGAAAAGTCAGTTACGGTTCGCGTTTTGGACGAGCCGAAATTTTTCATTCAGTTATGGTTCCAAATTTTCTTGAACCGAAAAATCCGTTAACTGAAACACCGATTAACCGGCCTTGCAGACCCCTACTTGTTATATCGAACACTAGCCCTGTTTATTTCCGGGCAAATCTAGTATTTTCCTATGAAGGAATATTACATAGTAGTGCAAGTAGCATTATGCTTTCGAATCCTACAAACGAAGAAAAAATGTAATGAAAGAATCAAAAAACTCTATTGACCAACAATAACTCAACTTTAAAAAAAAATAAAAATAGAGCCAAAAGACATACACACCAAAAAAAAAAGGAACAAGCTTGAATGATTGAGTTAAACCCACCTGTCCTCTCAAAACGCAAAAAGGCCACTTAGGCCTTGTTCTTTTTTGCAATAGACAAAAAGCAATAAGGTATCGCTTACAACCTCTTACCGATTAACCGGCCTTGCAAACCCCTACTTGCTATATCGAACACTAGCTCTGTTCATTTCCGGACAAATCCAGTATTTTCCTATGAAGGAATATTACATAGTGGTGAAAATAGCATTATGTTGTTGAATCGTACATATGAAGAAAAAATGTAATGAAAGAATTAAAGAACTCTATTGACCAACAATAACTCAACTTTTTTAAAAACATAGACTCAAAAGGCATACACACCATTAAAAAAAAAAAGGAACAAGTTTGAATGATTGAGTTAACCCCACCCGTCCTCTCGAAATGCAAAAAGGCCACTTAGGCCCTGTCCTTTTTTGCAAGAGAAAGCAATAAGGTTATTGCTTACAACTTCTTATAACTTTCTTTCAACTCTTTACAGTTACAATGTCTTTTGTGCGGGGCTTCATCCAAGTTAAGAGTTCCCTTAATAAAATCTCGCAGGGCATTTATCAATACTCACTGTAATCGATAAAAATATGAGTTATAAAGTTCATAAAAAGACGATCTTCACTTCTACTATATTGTGCATAACTGTTGGGTTAAAAATATATCGCAAGTGCACGGCGTAGCTGTAACTAGCAACCGGCAAATACGGGTCGTGTCCACGAGGAACTTGGCTTCAACTACTAGAACGATTTTAGTTACTCAAGCTAGGCAATCACAATTGGGGTTTTGAAGCCTAACTAAGAGAAACAATAACAATTAAAAGATGGAATAAACAGCAGAAGAGTAAACACCTAGGTTGAAATTAAAAGCACAAATATGCTAGCGAATCAATTACTAGCCCTACCAAACATCTCCCAGGCATGTATCACGAATGGATAAATTGTCAATTAAGCCCATCTCCTCCCTCTCTCAAGGGTCGAAGACTAATCCTACAAATATAGTCGCCTATTTTCATGGGACTAAAGGTCGAAGGATTACAAGATTTACAATCTCAAATCCTAATTAGAATCTTAACTATTTTCATGTTAAAATCCTAATCGTCTACTAACGTGCACTAGGTAAAGGTTTCGTCTCTCAACGCTCCCTTAAACCCCAATAAAAAGGATGAATGTTCTTTCGAGCATTTAATCGAGCATGTGGCGTGCATAATAGAATTCATAATCGTAAAATAAAGGGGGAACAGGGATTGAACCAGTACAAGATTCAACTACACATATTCGACGTCAATCCCAACCTAAGTTGAAGGATTTAGCCACACATCACTTCACAATCAACAACCATAATCGCAATTCTACCAAACAACATTCAATTCACAAAAAACCTAAAATAACAATAAATAGAAGAGAAGGAATCGGGAAAATGAATTTGAATTGATTGTTGCTGAAAGGTAGATCGAACTTCAATGTCAATGAATTCAATACAAAGCAATGGAAATCAAAAGCCTGAATGTAAAACCTAAAAATCGCCTAAGAACGTCTGTGAAAAGAGAGAAAGCTGAATGGAAAACCCAATGTCCTTCAAAATAGCTCCGAAGGAAATTTAAATCGCGACGCGGAAACGGGGGCGGTACGGCCATGCCTCGAGGCACGGTGTGACCGTGCCAAAACTTTGCCCAAAGCACCCCAGAACGGCACAAGTGGCACGGGAGTGCCATTTGGCACGGCCAGGTCGTGCCACTTGGTGCCCGGCCAAGTGTGCCGGCCTGGGTGGGTTGGCTGTGCTACGCAGGTCCGGTTCCGTGGGACTTCCATGCGACGCTTCTCCGCAACTTTTCTCGTCTTCTTGGCACTCCTTTCTGCTAAATGTTGTTCATCTTTCCGTTTCTTCAATAGGGTTCCTGGAAATATCGAAAGATGTTATATGAGTTAAAAGTGCGCTAAAGGATGCTGATTTGACTCTTCCTTGGCACGATCAAACGTGAAAACGCATGAGAAAATGAGTCAAATAGGGGCTAAAAATGGGACAAAAGAGGTTCATCACGCCCCCATGCGTATCTCTTGCTTGTCCCCAAGCAAAACTACGTTATGAAGGATCAGGGAGAACGGCAAACCTCTTAACACACCCTTCTCAGGCAAGGGACGAATAATCAATAATCTAAGTTAAACTAGGCATTAAAGATGGTCAAGTCAAAATGTGAAATTATTCAAATATAACTCGCAGACTTCCTTCCATGGGTCCCCATACCCAAATGCAATGCTTCAGATGCTCTAGTATCGAAGCACATAACAAGACAGGACCTTCCTTGATGAGTGGTGAGTAAGGAGGACTAGTAAGGTCTCACTTTAGGATAAAGTGGAACATTCCCCTCAATGTGTTTAGAATATGTAACAAGGGTGCACTCAGTACTCTACCCAATTAAGCAGCTACCATAAGCTTGGTGGAGTTCTCAATTCTCCACCGCCTAATGCAAAGTGCAATGTGTAAATCATGAGGACTTGTAAAGGGATGTGATGAGGCCAAAGGTAAAGGGTGAGAAGTGGAATAAGTTTGGGAAGAGTGGAGCTAACAGTCAAAGACTAAGGAGCAAAAAAAAAACAAAAAAAAAACACTTCCACAACTAATATCGGAACAACAACTTCACATCACAATTGAAAATTTGAGCAACAACCCCACAAAAACCTTAAGAGAGGGATTTGGCAATCTCATTGTCACGCTCCCATGCCAAATACCTCATTCACAACTTTTCTATTTTTTCCTTTTTCTCCTTCCCTTTTTTTTTCCCCTTTGCTTCCTCATTTTCATTCATTTCTATTTCTTTTCTTTGAAAGGAGAAAGACGTGTGAATGGCATGGGGAACACAAACTTAAATCACGAATCCCCCCAAACAAGTCATTAGTAACGTACCCAAAGTGAACTAACCTTCAAAACAGACCCAACTCAATATAGAAATGGCGCTCCACTAGACCTTGACAAAGATACAGAGAATATCGATAGGTTCGAGAGTTATAAATTTAACCACTACTTCGGTTATTAAACACTTTTTATAGCATAGAAAAGTAGGGATCGATCCACGAGGAAAGATTATTGTAAAAAGCTAGCTTAATCCTAATTGATTTTACTCATCCAATTTATTAAGTCTAATCTCGGTAATTCTAAAATAATAAAAATCTAATGAAAACAAATCTAGAAAAGTACCCAATGATATTCCTAAATATTCTGAATCATATTCTGGAAATAAAATAGTAAAAATATTTCCTAAATAATCTAGAAAAATAAACTCAGACTAGTAACTGAAATTCTAATCAAAAATCAAAACAGCAAAGAATAATAAGAAAATAAATACTAAAAATTTCAAACAGTAACCTAAAATATTATTCTTCAGGTATATAATCTTCTAACTCCTCAATTGTATCCAAATAATTTCAGAAAAATCAAATCAAAAAATTATCACAGAATATCAATGCAGAATATTAGATCTGAAATTATAAATAAAATAATCTGCATAAATATAAATACGAAAATAATTAAAAAAAATTAACCTAATTCTAGGACACAATTTTTTGGACTTAAAAATACCTAATAAACGTGAATTAATAATTAAAATCAAAATTTTCAGAATTAACAACCTAAAAACCTGCATTTATCAATTTCACAAAATAATTCTGAAAAAAATATCAAATAATTTCCAAAAATTACGAAATTGAATATGAACAAACTAGGACACAATATAAACCCTAGGAATTAATACAAATAAAAAAAAACAAAAATAACTGTTTTTAGTCTAAGTTCTAACAAACCGGTAATTAAATACTAGAACTAAAAATCAATCTAAAATTATAACCACTCTAAAAATCAAAATCTAAGCTATCTAAAATTACCTAGACACTCCTAAAACACTATACTTTGGGGGGGTCTATTGAAATTATATTGAAACTAATAAAAATAGAACAAAAATTAACAAACTAATCAAATTAACTCTAAGCAACAACTAATGATCAAAAGTTATCAAATTTATGAAGGATGCTTAGTATAATCTCAATCCACCATGCAAATTAATATTTATCATTAATACACAAGTTAATTTCATTCATGAGTTAAACTGTAGAAGATATCCACCAGCGGTTCTTCCCCGTTTTTCCTTAGATCTAAGTTTACTTAGGTCCTGTAACGCCCGAGATTTTATCCCCTTATTCCAGAATTTTATATCATTGGAAATTGAAATAATGTCGACGTGCCTGTTTGGGTGCTGTTTTTATTGAAAAGAATAGTCTTCCTATTTTATTGTTATGAAGGATTTTATCGGGCACTACATTGAGTAGATTCCCGAATATAATTGGAACTGATTATAGTGACTTGAGGAAACTGAGGAAACTGTAGCGTAAACTGAACAATGCCTGGTATATATATATCTTGATCGTATTAAACAAAGGTTTATCGAGTATATGAAATCTATTCGATTGTATATAGTTTATTGAAATCTATATTGAATTATAATCGGTTATTTGAGATTATGAGGGTTACTCGATTATATAACGTTTATCGATTTATATGAAATTTAGTGATTTATCGATTTATATGAAGTTCAGTGATTTATCGATTTATATAAAGCTTAGCGATTTATCGATTTACATGAAGTTTAGCGATTTATCGAGTATATAGTTTATCGATTATATAGAGTTTATTGATTATAGAGTTTATTGTTTACATATATATAGTTTATCGATTATATGACAGTTATCGATTATGTGAAGTTTATCGAATTTAAAGTTTATTGATTTATACGTGGTTTATTGATTATCTAGAGTTTAGTGATTTATGTGTAGTTTATTAAGTATAAACTTTGCACATTAATTCATTATGGTCTATCGATCATATAAAGTTATCGGCTATATAACGTTTAGCGATTATATATGTAGTCCATCGATTACATGTATTCATCGTTTATAGTGATTGCATAGAGATGATATAGCTATGAATGCTTATTTACCTGTTTCCTAAGCGTTTCTAAATGCTTTATCGGTCGCTTGTTTTAATAGACAAGTCATTGGTAACGAAATAACCCTGAGTCATCAGATTGATCAATCGAATGAGTCCGGTGACTAGTTGATAAGTCAAGGGAACCTTTTGAAAAGAAACTAAGTAATAAGCATGGGTTACACTGCATCAATTGGATTCTTAGCGCGTAACCAACCCAGTACCCTCCGTCAAAGTTTACATGAAATTTTAAAGTTCAATGTTCATAGTTCAGCCAGCAGGCAAAGGATTCAAAGTTCAATATTCATTGTTATGCCAGCAGGCAAATGACTCAAAGTTCAATATTCATTGTTTTGTCAGTAGGCAAAGGATTCAAAGTTCAATGTTCATTGCTTTGCCAGTAGGCAAGAGGATTCAAGTTCAGAGATTCATTGTTCTGCCAACAGGCAGAGAACTCAAAGTTCAGTGTTATTTCATAACTCTTCCAATAGGCAGAGGTTTCAAAGTTCAGTGTTTCATAATTCTGCAAGTAGGCATAAACTTTAAAGTTTTATGTTTCATAATTTTGTCAATAGGTAGAAACTTCAAAGTCCATATGTCCCATCGTTCTGTCAACAAGCAGTAGAGTCAAAGTCATACGTGAGCAAAACCCTTTAACTGGTAGAAAAAAAACCAGGTCAATAGAGAATCATATGATGCTTTATAGAACGTTATACTTTAATAAACAAGCATACGAAGTTAAAGCATTAGTATACCATTCACATGGCATAGTTATATGCTTCACTTTATGGTTATCCTTCCATGTTTTAACAAGAGATCTATTTCTATATATGACCGGCATGGTGTATTAAAATCATCAGTTTAGTGACTCTATCGCACTAAACATGATGGTTATTCGAGTGTAAACGCTAAATTCATATAGTCTGTCACCTGACAGCATCTTCAACGAAATTTCAATACTTATATACAGCATAAATTATATGATATAAAATAAGCCTTTCATAACGGAAATCCCAACAAGTGGGGTTTAAGGGTTAACCCCTTTCTTTTCATTGAATTTATGAGTTTATATGAATTTCTTATGGTAAGTTTATTGAGTATGGCTATTTAGAGTGTAAGCGGTGGAAGCGACTGTTTTTCCCCTGCATTGTGGTGGGTTATATCGTAAGGTGGGTGAGTTCTTCAAAGAAAAGGAATTACGAACAACTTTCGTAAGTTAATATAGCACTTTAATATTGTAATATTTGAGTTATATGTATATGTTCTATATAAGTTATGATATACATAGAAACGATATACATAGAAACTAAGGCACTTTAAGTATTGAATTGGGGGGAGAGGATTATCCACTTAGCGATAATTCCTCATTCCCATTTATTACTGTTCCCTTCCCAGGTTTCGGAAGTATCAGGTAAAGGTCTGTCCAAGTAAGCCAAGATAGAGTCATTGCTGTTCTAGGAGCAAAGTTACATGCTCTATATGTGTGAGTTGCAATTGTATTGTTATGAAATTTAAGTCCTTGTGTGCATGTATTGCATATCATCTAGAGTCGCTCTGTACAGCCATCTGAGCCGATCATCGTTTAGCTCAGGTTGTTTATGGTTGGGATGTAACCCCAGTACTCCAGACGTGTGGTATGTAGAGTTGTACTTTTACTGTTCCATTACTTTAGTATTGAACTGTGCTGGTTGATGTGCTCCGGCGGGTGGCCCGTAGAGCCGTGAACTCCGACGGGTAGCCGTTGAGTTGGTTTTATTATTGCATTTAATTGCAGAGAATTTAATGTAAGGCTTTAAGCCCGAAAAATGGTCAGTTTTCACGGGAAACTCTGTCCGTTTCTTCCCAAGATTTAAAGAAAATCAAAGTATAACGTTAACACTCCTAACCTAGAGTTGGGGGCGTTACAGGTCCAGTCCTAATATAAACCCTACTAATTTGATAATCTTCACACTAGCGCAAAAATTTAACCAAATTAGAGCATTACGTATTAGAAAAACATCATTTAACACTTTGTAGCCAATTTACTAGCAAATCGATTTAACAAAGATCTAAAGCGATTACCTAATTAAAAGAGATAGGTTTGAGCCATCCATGATTAATTAGGGTGATACCTAGGCCTAAAAGACTATAACTTTTACGTATTATAGTCTCCTAAACTATCAATCGAAATTGTATCCAATCAACTAGCATGCATTCTAATCGATTTAACACAAATTTCTTAAACGATAAACGTTAATCGCTAAAGAATCATGAATATAAATCAACTAGACAATAAAGCATGAGACTTGTTTCAAAATAGTAAATTTAGCATGGCTTCAAGAAGATTATACTAAGCATAAAAAAAATCACTCACTCATATTAAAAATAAAATTACAATAATAACTCAAATATTTCATGTTCAATAATGAACTAAACACACAAAAATTATCAAAATAAAAATAGAAAAATAAATAGGATTGCCGTGTGCTTCTTTTCCCAGGTTTTAGGCGTGGCTTAGTTAATGATCAAGATGGTGATGAAGGTTGATGTTGATGGTGATTGTGTATGAGGAGATGGTGGGAATGAGATGAAGAAAGAGGTAGGCGTGAGAGGTGAGGTTGGTTCGATGGTGTGGATGATGTTGATGGTGGTGATGGGAAAAAGGAGTACGTGAAGAAGGGGGGGATGTGCGTGGAGGAGATGATGATCAAGATGAGATGGAGAGGTTGAAAGAAGCTGATTGTGCGTGGAGGAGATGATGATGCGTGATGGTAGGGAAGGAGAGGGAAGATGAGGCGTGATATGGAGTAGAAAAGACAGCCTTGGGATTGTTGCATGGGTTTTTATTAAGGTGGGTTAGGGTTTTTGCTGGGTTTTCTTCTCCTTTCTTTCTTAGGTTTCTTCTTCCTCAAGACTTCTAGCTTTTCACAAACTCTTGAAACCTTAGCCCAATATAATAATTATGAAAATAATATTTTTCATAATTATTATTTTTGGACCGTCTAGTAGCCAAGTGTGTAAAACTCGAGCTTCTACGTCCTCTCTTCTCCTCTTTATTAAATTAATACTAACCCTGAAAAATATATAAAACAAAACAAATTAAACGAAATAATATATATATAATATACTAGAAATAATTATAAAAATAATGCATGATTTTTGGCTTAACAATAGGCCAAGTGTGTAGTGTGTATGGGCAACAACAAAGGCAAGGGGAAAGGCATAAGGGGCTAGCAAAGAGGGTAGTGCATATCAATGGGTGGCTTTTTGGCTCATGTGGCTAAATAGAACAAAAATTGCCTCAGTCATATCAACACATGCACATGCTAAATGCGATTTCAAAGAGAACAAGACCAAGTTCTAGAGATGCAATCATGGATGAGTCACACATGAAAGAAAGTATGAGACTATATGCAATGAATAGTCATTAGGCTCAAAGTCTCACATGTAAGTCTACCATAGTCCAACAACTTACTCAAAGGTATATCCCACTTATCGAGGTCAATAAAGCCAAGTCACATGAATCTCAAGGGCAATATGACATACAACATAGGGTATGGGAAACACGGATGGCAATATTAGAGCACAATTCATAAAAGTTCACACCATAACATGCCACATTTCAACACACAACTCAACCAGATCAATCAATCATCACCCCTTGTGTTCTCCTCATAAGAGGGGTTTTCGCACACATTTATTAAAAAGCAATAAAGCTAACTAAGAAAAGCAATAAAAGATATAAAGGATAGTGAGAAGAAAGGTAAGAAGTAGTACCTGGAAAGCTTAGGGACGCCCAACTCGATCACTTCTCCTTTTGAGATGCGACATGTAACTTATATGCTCTAACCTACATGCTCTATTAAATAAAATAAATGCAAAGATACCCTAGGAAAACTATATGTCATCCTATCTATATGATGCAAATGCAAGTGATGTCATTCAATCAATACCCCAAAATCCACCATTCCATCCAAAGAGCAATAAGCTTACCCCCCCTGCTTGAGATTTTCATTGCCCGCAATGAAAACGACGCAGAAAAAGGGCAAGGGAAAGGGGAAGGGAAAGGAACGAAGAGGGAAAGGGGGGGAAAGAGTGTGAGTGACATGTTTTTTTTTTGTTTTTTTTTGTTGTTTTTTTGAAAGCGATAAATGGCTTGGGTTGCCTCCCAAAAAGCACTTGTTTAAGGTCCTTAGCTTGACCCTTACCTCTTAATAGTAGACGGTAGTGATGCGGGAGGTGGCCTAGGGGGGTGTAAAAATGGAAAGGATGATCCCCTACCCCCCCAGGATATACAAAAGCAGTCGCGAAACGAAGCGGGACGGCCGCAGAAACAGCATAAGAACCTTCAAACAACAGGTGGGGTCCCCCATTTTCATCAAATAAATTGACCCCGGGAACAGCATCAAAGTGGGAGATGGGGATAAGATCCTCAGAGCGTGGGGGAAGAACATGCGCTAAAGGCTGTGCAGGGAGAGGGAAATTGAAGTCCACCCTCTCCCCACACAGTTGGAAGAGTAGAGTGCCTACCTGAACATCAATCACTGCCCCGACGATCGCAAGGAATAGGCGACCTAAAATGAGTGGGGCCGGAAAGTCCTCATCCATGTCAAGAATGACGAAATCGCAGGGGATGATGAACTGGCCCACCTGAGTCGGAACATTCTCCAAAATGCCAACAGGCTGTCTTATGGAGCAGTCTGCTAGCTGAATAGTCATGCTGGTGGGCGTGAGGTCCCGTAGTTGCAGCTTCTTACAGAGAGAGAGAGCGGCATAAGGCTCACGCTGGCGCCCAGATCGCAAAGGCCTCTCTCAATCTGTGTATCCCCTATGCAGCATGGGATAAAGAAACTACCAGGATCCTGCAGCTTTGATGATGAATGTCTCGGTAGAAGTGTATGGCATGACCCGAAACTGGGGTGTACTGGAGTAACCCCGGGCTCTCCCTTCTTGGACAGGAGTTCTCTTAAAAATTTAAAGTGCGCAGGTGCATTCTTGAGAGCTTCCAGGAAGGGGCTACTGGCATAGATTCGACGTAGGGTTTCCATGAATCGTGCGAATCTAGGTTCAAGGTGACATAGCTTGGGCCATGCCAGTCGCTGAGGGTAAGGCACTGGGGGCTGGTAGGTGCGAGCGAGAGGTGGATGGCTAGGCTCCCCAACAAAGCTCAGATTCTCTTCTCGCTTCTTCCCCTCAGTTCCTGCCGAATCAGGAACTGGAACTACCTCCTGGAGAACCGTCACTGGGCTCTCCTCTAACCCCTCTTCCATCGTAGAGATGGCATTAACGTGACCTCAGGGGTTAGTCTCGGACTGGCCTGGCAGATGCCCTTGAGGTCGGGACAGGAGACTCACCTATTGAGCAATCTGAGCAATCTGAGTGTCCATCGTTTTCTGATTAGCGGCCATAGCATCTACCCTGGAGGTCAACAGATGGATTGACTCCTTAAGAGTTTCATTGGTCGTGGTTTAGGTCGCTATGAAACGCTCCATAAGACTCTCCAGGTGAGATGTAGGTTCAGGAGGTGGGGTGTAGGGAACTCGGTTGTGGAAACCGGGTGGCTGGATGGAGTTCTAAGGGTGAGGATTGGGATTTTTGTAGAGAGGATTTGGATGACTCTTCCAACCCTGGCTATAGGTGGTGGGGTGGGGGTTATTTTGTGGTGGTGGGTTGTAATTGTGGAACGCGTTGACGTGTTCGATGCTAGGGGGAGCATTGTAACACTCAATGGAGGTATGTCCCTGTACTCTACAGGTCTTACAGTATGCATAGGTCCCCATGGATGGCCCCACAGAAGTGGTCGAATGGGTGACCACCTTATCCAGACGTTGTGCGAGGGCGTCCACCCTACTCGCCAGGAATGTCACAGCGTCTACCTCGTGTCAACCACTGCCTCTCTTGGGGGTGGCCCGCTCGCTTGCCCAGTGATAGTTGTTGGAAGTCGTCTCTTCCAACAATGCCCTTGCCACTTCAATCGATTTGTCCATTAAAGCACCCCCTACTGCGGCATCAACCGAGATTTTCACTGACCGCTCCAACCCATCGTAGAAGGTTTGCATTAGGAGCCAGTCAGGAACTCCGTGGTGGGGGCACTGTCGCTGGAGTTCTTTAAACCTCTACCAGGCCTCGTATAGGTATTCTCCATCCTGCTGAGTGAAGGAGGTGATGTCCGTCCTCAGTTTGACAGTCTTGCCAGGTGGGAAGTATTTGCTGAGGAAAGCCTTTGAGAGAGTCGTCCAGGTTGTAAACGAGTTGGGCTCCTCGTTCTCCAGCCAGTCACTGGCTCTATCCCTCAGTGAAAAAGGGAAGAGTCTCAGTCGAATCGCGTCGGCGGACACACCATTGAGTTTGATGGTGTTGCATTTCGCAAGGAATTTGCGAAAGTGCGCGTTGGGGTTGTCCGAGGGATATTCGCTGAACTGATCACGCTCCACGAAACTGATGAGCCCTGGGTTGAGCTCGAAATTATTAGCCTCGATCGCCGAGCTAACAATCGATGAGGTGATGGCAGATGCCTGCGGCAGGGCATAGTCCCGCAACACCCTATTATCTTCCTGGGCCATCACCGCTGCCTCCTTCTTCCTCTTTCTCACTTCTCCACTACGTCGGCGTGCGACTGCTTCCATCTCAGGATCAAGGGGGATAAGATCTTGATCCCTCTGACTCCTCCTGCGCATACACAAGTAAACAATACCCCGGCGTAAACAGTTTCTAGCAAGAAGAAGAACAATGATAAACTAAAGCAAAAGAACAGAAATGCCTAGTCTAGAGTATTCGAATCGGTTCTAATATTGAAAGGCGCAAGTTCCCCGACAACGGCGCCAAAAACTTATTGGGTTAAAAATATACCACAAGTGTACGGCGTAACTGTAGCTAGCAACCGGCAAGTACGGGTCGTGTCCACGAGGAACTTGGCTTCAACTACTAGAACGATTTTAGCTACTCAAGCCAGGCAATCACAATTGGGGTTTTGGAGCCTAACTAAAAGAAACAATAACAACTAAAAGATGGAATAAACAGCAGAAGAATAAACACCTAGGTTGGAATTAACAACACAAATATGCTAGCGAATCAATTACTAGCCCTACCAAACATCTCCCAGACATGCATTACGAATGGATAAATTATCAATTAAGTCCATCTTCTCCCTCTCTCAAGGGTCAAAGACTAATCCTAGAACTATAGTCGCCTATTTTCATGGGATTAAAGGTCGAAGGATTACAAGATTTACAATCTCAAATCTCAATTAGAATCTTAACTATTTTCATTTTAAAACCCTAATCGTCTACTAACGCGCACTAGGTAAAGGTTTCGTCTCTCAATGCTCCCCTAAACCCCAATAAAAAGAATGAATGTTTTTTCGAGCATTTAATCGAGCATGTGGTGTGCATAGTAGAATTCATAATCGCAAAATAAAGGGGGAGCAGGGATTGGGCCAGTACAAGATTCAACTACACATATTCGGCGTCAATCCCAACCTCAGTTGAAGGATTTAGCCACATATCACTTCACAATTAACAACCATAATCTTAATTCTACCAAACAACATTCAATTCACAAAAAACCTAAAATAACAATAAAGAGAAGAGAAGGAATCGGGAAAACGAACTTGAATTGATTGTTGCTGAAAGGTAGATCGAACTTCAATGTCAATGAATTCAATACAAAGCAATGGAAATCAAAAACTTGAATGTAAAACCTAAAAATCGCCTAAGAACGTCTGTGAAAAGAGAGAAAACTCAATGAAAACCCCAATGTCCTTCAAAATAGCCTCGAAGGAAATTTAAGTCGCGATGCGGAAACGGGGCGGCACGGTGTGACCGTGCCAAAACTCTGCCCAAAGCACCCCAGAACGGCGCAAGTGGCACTTGCCACTTGGCAAGGCCCAACCGTGCCACATGGCACGGTCGTGTCACTTGGCTGCCTGGCCAAGTGTGCCGTTCTAGGTGGATTGGTCGTGCTACGCAGGTCCGGTTCCGTGGGACTTCTTTGCGACGCTTCTCCGCAACTTTTCTCGCCTTCTTGGCATTCCTTTCTGTTAAATGTTGTTCATCTTTCCGTTTCTTCAATAGGGTTCCTGAAAATGTCGAAAGATGTTATATGAGTTAAAAGTGCGCTAAAGGAGGCCGATTTGACTCTTCCTTAACACGATCGAACGTGAAAACGCATGAGAAAGTGAGTCAAATAGGGGCTAAAAATGGGACAAATATAGGTTCATCAATAACCTCTCATAAATATTAGATAAATAATTCGTTCATCACTTTGTTACTTCTATAATTGACATTCTATGATCTCTGAAAGAATATTTTTGACCATTGTTTTCTCCCAAGAATATATATGTAGGAAAATTTATTACATTAGAGCATATTTTTTTTTCCACTTATCACATATATTTATCCCCAGCATTTGGTTAGCACCAATCAGCACTCATCAGCACTTGTCACCTTTCTTAGTCACAATTCCAACCTTGATCAGTACTTATCAGCATTGATCGACTCTCATCAACAAGAAAGTACTTATGATAAATTGAAGAGAACACAACATTCATCAGCAAGAAAGTACTTATAATAAATTGAAAAGAAATCAACACTCATCAGCAAGAAAGCACTCATCAGCACTTGTCGTCTTTCTTACTCACAATTGAAACCTTGATCAGTACTTAAAAGAAATCTTAGAAAGTCTAAAAGAAATATTTTTAGTTAGAACTAACTAAAATATAAAGTTAATTAGATTGATTAAATTTCTAGTCAAAATTCGCAACATTTGACCAATAAAAATCAATGACAATGAGATGGAGGAAGTACATGAACAAGAAAACTAACACTGATCCTTTTCTTGATGAGTTGATGATCAAGGTAACGTCCATTGGATACCGCTGCATGAATACTTAGTCATCAATTATGCGCGCGTTAATGCATTTGGCAATCACTGTCACCAGCGCGGCGCGCAGTGCAATAGCCAATGGGGAGTACCATCAATTATGCTGGCCATTGCAAAGTCTTCCCATTCAAACACGACTAAACACCACCATCATCCCTTTGACATCAATATTCCTCCCACGCAAACCTACAATACCACGTACTTTTCTTCTTTGATGAACACAATGGCCATCTCTTAATCTGTCAAAGAGATATTGGCGTTACTCCTTAAAAGACCCCTTTAATTACATCAAATCCTGGGCATCTCCAAGTTGAGAGTAAAAATAGTCTCCCTTACGACTGAATACCAAGTCCTTTGTTTTATATTATTACTATTGTGTATTCAAAGTAAACGATTTTAAAATAGGATGTTTTTGCAGTCTTTCTACTTTTGCAATATTTTACTCTTTTTTGTTGAAAAAAATTTATGTGCTCTTAACTATTTTTTCATTATATTTTTTTTAAAAATACACTATTATTTATGATGTCACATAATTTCATTATTTTCTTCCTCAAAATAAAATATGTAACAAAATATTCCATTCATAAGGATGTCAAAGATGCGAGTGACAGCTGGACCGCTACTCACTCTACCTTCCACCCTTACCCCCTTGAGTTCGAATCGAGTGCACAAAAAATACCTTGCGTATGCAAGTATTTGTGTGGTTTGACCGGTGAGTCTGTCTATCTGAACTTTAGTATTACGCTCGTCCCCGACCTAGTAAGGCCCATTGAGATGCTCTCAAATACAGGTCCAATCGTTTAGGCTCGGTCAGCAATTAAAAAAAAATCATTTTAAGGAACAAATTATGCCATACTACTGATAGCTTGCTAATTTGCTATAGCCTATATGTAAGTGAGTCTATGGCCTACCTTGTTAGGTAAGGCCCAAAGATCCTTTTTTTTTTTTGGTTTTTGTGGAGCATATGTGAAAATAGGGGACGTTTTGGGTAGAGTTGGGAAACGGGTCAGGTCAGGTAGACTTAATAATAAACGGGTTAATTTTGTATCGGTATTAAAAATGGCTTAAATTTACTAAAAATTGAAAAATAACAGGTTTTTAAGCTAAACAGTGAAATCGTATTGATTTCTGGTCAAAATCAGTTTGGTTGGATTTTGGTGGTCAGATTATCGAGTTGGGGTCAGACTTTTCCAAGTGTAAGTTTGTGAATAAAAAGAAAGAAAAAAGAGGGATATATCTCTGAACCTATCCTAACTAACGTATAAAATAGGGCAAAGACTATGGTATAATATTACCACCTTCACTTACATAATATTCACGCTATAGAACACTTCCCTTGATATCTGCAATATTAATTTGACTTGAAGAGCACATACCCTGACCAGCAAAGTGATGGTACATTGTAGGTGCTGGATTAATGGAATATTCAGATGGCCCGCCACAAGGGCAGGGCCCATTACACGAAAGGGGCCCATTTGTCAATATATAAACACTGCAAGACAGGTCATTATGACTTGGACCAGCCACAACTCATTTTCTTTTCCTTTGTTTTTTTAAAGAAAAACCCTTCCTCCATTTCCTCTCTCCGCCACTCCCCCTTCGAATCCCACCTTCCTCCACCAATGGCGTCGGGTCATACCGCCCCGATTTCCCTACACAAGCCCGAGCCAGCGCCGCTGCTCAAGCAGAAGTCCTGGGCGCCGGACTCATACCGGGAGGAGGCGTGGCTCCGCCAGAAGAAGCGGCTGTCACGGGGGAGCCGCCGCTCCAAGAGCCTCACCGACGAGGATATGGATGAGCTCAAAGCTTGTATCGAACTTGGGTTCGGGTTCGACTCGCCCAACTCCTCGGGGCCGGATCAACGGTTGTCGGATACTTTCCCTGCTCTAGGGTTTTACTACGCTGTCAACAAGAACTACAGCGACACCATTTTGAGATCAAGTTCGTCGTCTTCTCTCACTAGTTCCTCTGAGAGCGATTTTTCTCTCTCCTCCCCCGTCGGCAGCCCTCTCACCATGTTCAACCCTGGTATGTTGGGGGGCGCCGCGGGGGGGGGGGGGTGTCTGAAATTCTGAATTCAGATTATTTTTGCATGTTAATTCATTTGCTGATTTTTTTTCCTTTCTGAATTTTGGAAAGGCAAATTAATCACGTTCAGTGTTTTTTTTAGCCGTTTCGTAACGTCTCAATTTTCAGTAATTTGGTGCAATTTTGGCCTGCATATGAGATTTAAAATTTTACATTAATGTCATCTCAGAACTAATATTTATTAAGTGTAGAAATTTGATGAATTTAAGCTAGTTAAAAGGTATCATCATTGCTTGTCTCATTGAGATTTAATGTACATTTGCTTTTGTGCTGATGGACAATTTTTTGTATTGTTTTTAACTAGATTTTGTTATTATTTCTAAGGATCTGAATTTTTACATTAATGCCATCTTAGAACAAGTATTCAATTGCTGGTCTCTTGGGATTTTAGTGTACGATCACTACTGTCTTCACCACCCCCCCAAAAAAAAGAAACTATTGGTGTTGTTCGATACATTTTTATATATATTATCTTTAAGCCGATTTTAATATTCGATTACTTTTTTTAAAATTTCAGAAGGGATTTTATTTTATATATACTTAATCCAAGCTAGTATGAATTTAAACTTTTGTTTAAAGTTCAAGTTTTAATGAAGTGGTATTTATACTATCTGTACTATTATATAATAGCAATGTTGTAATGATATGGATTTTCCTGAATTCTCATAAATTAGAATTTTAATTAGATCGTTGGATGCAATCTCTCTCTTGATCTCAACCGTTGATTCAATTTTGATTATATTTAAATAAATTTCAAAACTTCCTAAATTACAATTGCGCACTTTGCTATGGGTTTTTTTTTGGTCTGTTTTCAATAACAAGAAATAAAATTGCAGGATTTTGTTGGAAAAGGCAACTTTATTCATTTTTTGTTAGTTTTCTAGATTTTATGCTATTAATAAAATAGACCTTCCAAAGAGTTTTTTTGCTTTTTAAAGAATATTAATAATTTTATCTTTCTTTGTGACAAAGAATATTAATACTTTTCTAAATTTGAACAAAGCACGGGCAACAAATTGCCTAATTTGATAGGGTCCAGACCTTCCAAACATTGCACAGTCTAGACCCTATAGCATTTTCATAGTTGGTCACTGGTTTTAGGAATTTTTGTTTGCTTCTTAAAGTATATTGATTTATTTTGCTTTTAAAAGAATATTAATGGTTTTAGGTTGTTTCGATTATTGTGAGTTATTGGGTTGGAAAAAAATTGTAAAACTTCTAATATAGAATCTACATGTTATTTGAAATTTTTTTTGTAAATTTTTACGTATTTTGGATGTTTAATTTGGGACATATGAACTTTTTATTGGAATTGCCCTATTTTAGTGCATGATTTCATCTACTGTTTCAATTATTAGGAGTTATTTGCCTGGAGAAAAATTGTGAAAATTTTACTATATATTATCTATGATACTTGGATATTTTTTCTGTAAATTTTCATCAATTTTTGATGTGTATCTTGTGATTTATGCATTTTTGATTGAAATCTCCCTGTTTTAATGTATATCTTCGGATACTGTTTTAATTTTTATGGATGAGTAGCAATACAACATCGTGTAAATAAAAATGGATGAATTTATAAAATGTTGTGATTTCTCTATCCAATATAACTATAATTACATCATGTCTTTCATGTTTAGTATTTAAATATTAAATTTTGATACAATAAATTTAATATAATTGTAAGATCAAACCCCTTTCCATCTCCGCCTAAAAAAGGAAATCGAACATAAAAATACAAAAGAGAGCAAAAAAAATAAAATCAAAAGAAAATAAAAATAAATCCATTTAATTCACTAAGTAGGATTGAATATGGATGCAATCAAAGTAGCAATACAACATTGCATAAAAAAAAAGTGGATAAATTTATAAAGCATTGTGATTTCGCTATCCAATATAACTATAATTAGATTATGCATTTCATGTTTAATATTTTAGTATTGAATTTTGAAAGTACATTAGATACAATGATTTGTCAAACATAATATATTTAAGGAATAAAAGAGTTATTACCCAATGAAATATTATTACAATATAAAACTCTCTTACCTTGCCAAATGGGTTTTTATTGTTAAGTACTCTTGATTATACGTTTTGAGTTGTATGTTAACTCATAGAAGGTATGCCTAACGAGTTTTCATTGTTAACTAATCTTGATTATACATTTTGAGTTGTGTAGTTAACTTAGTTAATGGTTTATTTTGAATAAGTTTATTATTTTAATATTATTATTTCTTATCCAAAACGTTCATTGCAAAACAAACATATTTCGTTTCAATTATATTAAGAAATATTTTATTTACTGATAGTATTAAATTTTAGTCGTAAATATGACTAATATATCATAATTGTTACAAATTATACGATACAACTCTTCTATAATTCAACAACTCCTTACATCTATTCTTACAGTTCCTTAAATATTCTTACAGTTCCTTAAATCTTCTTGCAGCTCCTTACACTTTTTTTACAGCTTACAGCTGTATCCTATCACGAAATAAAACAGGACCTAATAAATTTGTGCGTGTGTGTGCGCGCACACGTGTATATATATATATATATATATATATATATATATATATATGTGTGTGTGTGTGTGTGTGTGTGTGTGTGTGTGTGTGTATTTAAACTGTCTATTGTAGCATACACCATGCAAAGCACGGGTTCAGACTAGTACTATAATAATAAGAATGTAGTCAATGCACAAATTAACCTTTAAAAAGTTAGTGAATAATGATGGATTATGATGGGCATATGCATGCAGGGGATGATCCGAAGACCATGAAGACAAGGTTGAGACAGTGGGCACAAGTTGTTGCTTGTTCGGTGAAGCAACTACGCTGATAAAACAGTCCATCCATCCATCATGTCATGACCGTCCGTCCATGTTTAATTAATCTTCTTTTTGATGTTTAAATTCACAGGGTTCTGTTTGTTTAATTGCTTGTGCATAGCTGTTCCTACTCTAGGAGTAGGTGTTGTTCTAACATCACCCACATATATTAACCCAAACCACAGCATCCCCCCCCCCTCACCTTCCAAACAGTAAGTTTTGTTAATATTTTTGTATGGAAGTTATTTAAATTTTGATGTTTTGTCATCTATGATCACTTCACAAGGATTATTTATTTTGAATGTACAATTTAGGATGAGACTATCTGAAATTAAGTTATTGTGAGACAGTTGATGTGACTCTTAATAAGTTGGAATTCTTCCAAATTCCAATAAGTCTCATGATAACTTGTTCACTAAATGCAAACCGTGAACGAAATATTACATTGCACAATATTTTTTATGTGTGTGTGCGCGCGTATGTGCGTCCTCGGACTTTTTTTTAAAAATTTTGTTTGAAGGGAAGGAAGGGGGTATACGAAAGGGGATAAAAAAGAAAATAAGAAATAGACAGCTAATTTTCCTATATATACGTAAAAGGGCAGTGGGTTTGCACCTGCGAAACTGATCAAAGCAAGGGATTCAATTATATTTTGCTTTGGCTCTGCATAGTTGTTTGAGTTTAGCTTAAACCTCTGCTTCTGCAAGCCCATATGAAAGCGTTACATATATTGTCAAAAATGTGGGAATTGTCAGCGTGTTCTGCATGCTGGCATCCACCAGGAACTGAATAGAAGAATGTACAGTTGTAAATAAATGTCACCAAAGAAAGAAACAAGAAAATGTTCCAATAGCTAGCCCACTGAACTGAGGCATAGTACTGAGGCATAGTAATAGGTGTCAGTTCATTCAATCGGTAAATTTTTTGGGAATTGTTATAAAAATTTTAGGTTTGAATCCCGCATAGATCAACTTTTATCCCTCTTATTTGCCAAAACTTATATCATACACTCGAGAGTATGTACTCTTGCAAGTCAGGTGAGTGAAATATAAGTTGATAACCGCTCACATGACAATACATGTTGAAAAATGCATGTAACTAAATGTAACCTAAATTTTCAACCGGAAGAATGATGATAAGTTTTTTAGTCTGGGAGGAATCAAGGCTATTAAAATGAAGGGCGTGTTCGGTAAAAATAGTTGTTTTAGTAATGGTTACCTGTTTTACTACAAAAACAATGTCGAACTCCGACGGAAACAGCGACGCTAGGGATGGGCGTGGGGCGGGTTGAGCTATACCCGCACCCATACTCATTTTCAAAAGTCATACCCATACCCATACCCATACCTATCGGGTTTTGGATGGTTGTACCCATACCCATACCCATCGGATTTTTCGGGTTTACGGGTTTTATTCGGGTATATGTAGAGTGTGTAAAATGTCACCCATATTCAACCCATATTTGCATACACGGTATGTTTGATTGGCAATTTCAAGCGATGCTACTAAAGTTTATGCCGGATAAACTCATAAAAGTTAAAAATGTAAAAAAACTTAATTTTTCAATTCTACATAAATAAATAATATACACTTAGAGTTTCATGCCAAATATTTATTTTTGAATTTTACCGTATTTTGGTCCCGTTTTATTAGCAAATCGGGTATGGGTTTTAAGAATCCATACCCATACTCATACCCATTTTCAAACGCAATCCCCATACCCGCCCCATACTCATTTTCCCCCAAAATTTCGTACCATACCCGCTATAAATGGGGCGGGTTCGGGGCGAGTTTTTCGGGTTCGGATGCAACTCCCATCCCTAAGCGACGCACTGAATTGTCGTCTGAAAATGTCAGAAGACCCAACGGAAAAACAGATGGGCCCTAATGGATTTCAGAATTTCCAACGGAAATTCCGACGAAAGCTGTTTCCGTTGGAAATTCCGATGAAAATTCCTACGGAAATCGTCGTAATCCGTCGCTTCCCGTCGGTTTTTCCATCGGACATTTTGGGTGCAGATCTCGAGGCTTCAGCGTGTGGGTTTTAAATTTTGGGGGGTTGTTTTGGCCGGGCATTTGAAATTATAGAGAGAGAAGGTGAGGTTCAAAGAGAGAGAGAGGGAGGAGAAGGAAGAGAGAGAAAGTGAGATTTGAAGGTTTCGGTGGCCGGAAAATTGAAAGGTAAGTGATTTTTTTGGTTAATTTGTTGTTTAAAATTGAGATAATTAAGTTAATTGATATTTTTTACAGTCTTAAATTTTCAAGTTTGGCTGTCACCAGTGCTGCCGCAGTCGGTAATCCGCTTGATTTTTCGGGTGTTTAAAGGTTAGTAGAATTATTGCGCTTTAAAATTGTGTTAATTTGATATGTGATGTTCATTTTTGTGAATTTTAATCTTGAAGCATGTTTGTTTAGTTTGATTAATTTATTTTTTCCGTAGAATACGAATGTGAATTGCGTTAGTTTTTTATTTAATTTGTAAAATATATTTATTAGAATAAGTGGAGTAAAACATGTTAAGTATGTACATCTGAAATAATTATCTAATTATTTTAAAATGTTAAATATGTTAAGCATGTATAATATGTTTTATTGATGTGAATAATTTAAGTAAAACAAGTTTGTTTATTATAAAATGTTAAATATGTTAAGCATGTATGTTTTTTGAGGTATGTTTAACTTTTTTTATGATTTGTTTGATATGTTCAGAATTTTTGTTATATTTTTAAAATATTTAGGTATGTTAAGTATATGTTAATTTAAGTTTGCTAAGTATGTTAATAGTATTTTGTTATTTTTGTTTGGGTTTGTTTAATTAGATGAAGTGTGAAATAAGTAGTTTAATTTGTGGTTGATGCTTAATGAGGCTTATGTGGATAAATAATATTATTATGTTAAATTTATTATTTTTAGCATATATGTTTAATTACATTAATTGTTGTATTTTAGGTTTTGTGAGAATTTTTTTTGATAGGAAAAAAGTATAATGTAACTCTAATTTAATATGTAATGTATGTTGATTTGAATAATTGAAATAGTTGTGAGTACGTAAGCATGTGTAATATATGTTTTGTTTTGTTAAATGGTTTAAGAATGTTAAGTATGTTTATTTTTTGTTCGATTAGTTGTGTATATTAATTTTTGGTAAGTGTGTGAATAATATTCTTTTTTTTGAGATATGGTTAATTTTTTGTATGATTTGGTTGGTTTAATATCAAATTTATTTTTTTCGTAAAATATGGATGTGAATTATGTTAAATTTTAATTTTATTTGTGAAGTGTATTTATTTGAATAAGTGGAGTAAAATATGATAAGTATGTACATTTATAATAATTATATGATTATTATGAAATGTTGAAGTATATTAGACATGTGTAATGTGTTTTGTTTTAGAAAATACTTTAAATTTCCTAAGTATGTTTGTATTTTGTTTGATTTGTGATATATATTAATGTTTTGTAAGTATGTGAAGTGTATGTGTTTTTTAGGTATGTTAAGTATATATTGAAGTGTGTTAAGTATATATTAATTGAAGTTTGCTCATTATGTTAATTGTATTATATCTTATTAATTTTGTTTGGATTTATCTATTTGGATGAAGTACGAAGTAATAATTTTATTTGTGTTTGATGCTTGATTACATTTATTTTCACAAATAATGTAGTGATGTGAAATTTTGGTTGAATTGTTTAAGTATGTTAAGTATGTTTATTTTTTGTTTAAGTATGTTAAGTGTGAAATAAATTATGTAATTTATGTTTGATGCTTAATTAGGTGTGTTATGATATATTTAATAGTTCTATTAAATATATTTTTATGTAATACATACATATATATATATATATATATATATATATATATATATATGTTGAACTGGCTAAATAGATTTCTAAAAGATTTTTATTACAATTAATTGTAGTTTACATAACAATTAAGGAAATCATATTAGCAACATATGGATGGGCCGTTGCATCGTCAATGGATGTATAGGAGAAGAAATCCTAATAGACATGGACTTAGAGATTAGTGGTTCATGGGAGTTAATATGGTTGATGAATTTGCATGAAATTAGGAGAAGTACAGAATTAATAGAGTTTATAGATGTCCATGTGTGAAGTGCAAGAATATGCAATATTTTGCATCTGACGTTGTAAAGTCTCATTGGTATAGAAAGGAATTTGTGAAGAATTATTGGTATTGGACAAGTTATGGGAAGAAGATAATTCAGAAGCAGGGGGTGTAAGTAGTTCACATTCTATGAATTTTGATTACGATCACAACGATCATAATCATATGGAGAACATGCTTCATGCTGCCTTCCAAGCTAATGAAATGAACATGAGCAACCATCATGACGTAAATCCTAAGATATTTTACACTATGCTTGAATCTGCCCAAAGACCGTTGTATGACGGGTGTAACATAACTGAACTTGAAACATCTGTGAGGCTACTAAGTATTAAATCGAGGCACAACATGTCTCAACGTTGTTTCAATGAAGTTGCTGGCCTGATGAAAAATATATGTCATTCTGAAAGTGGCATTTCAAAAAATTATCAGCAGCAGCTCAGAAAAGTGAGAGATTTAGGTACGAATGTTCAGAAAATTGATTGGTGTCCGAGTGGTTGCAGGCTTTATTATAAACAGGATGAGGGTTTGTCCGTATGCAAATTTTGTGGACATGCAAGACAATTGCCAAAGAAATCCAACCAACGAGGTCATAAGGATGTTTCATATGCTAAAATGCACCACCTGCCTTTAATCCTAAGATTGCAACGACTGTATACCTCAAAAAGGATTGTCGTCCATATGAGATGGCATCATGAGCACCGCCAAGAATCCGGTGTTCTCCGACATCCGTCAGATGGATTAACTTGGAAGCATTTCAACCAAAAGTATCAAAATTTTACAGTAGAGCCTCGGAATGTAAGGTTGGGTCTTTGTGCTGATGGTTTCACACCATTTTTCATATTTGGAAGATCATATTCTGTGTGGCCAATTGTTGTTACACCTTATAACTTACCTCCAGATATGTGTATGACTACTCCATCCATGTTTTTAAGTTATATTATTTCGGGTCTAACAAATTCGAAGAACAGGATTGATGTGTACTTGCAACCCTTAATAGATGAGTTGAAAATACTGTGGGATGTTGGGGTGGATACATTTGATATTTCATGCGGGAAAACTTTTAGATTATATGCTACGTTGATGTGGACAATTAATGATTTTTCCGCATATGGTATGTTATCCGGTTGGAGTATTCATGGGTTGTTAGCATGTCCGGTTTGTATGCATTAAAATTGTGCATTTTAATTACAGCATTGTTGAAAGTCATCTTGCTTCGATTTCCATCTACAGTTCTTGCCTCGGAATCATTGTTTTAGAGCTAATAAAGTTGCTTTTCGTAAAGGAAAGAGCATACACATTGGCCCTACCCAAAGAATTTCTGGTGAAATGTTGTTTGATATAGTATCGACATTGCTTAAAGTGAGTACAAATATCCATTTTCAAATTCTGGAATTTGAGGAAAATGAACATAATTGGACAAAGCAAAGTATCTTTTGGTAGTTACCGTATTGGAAGCATCAACTTCTGAGGCATAACCTTGATGTTATGCATATTGAGAAAAACTTCAGTGAAAATATTATAAACACAGTGATGGATGTTCCCGAAAAAACAAAGGATGATATCAAAGCAGGGATGGATATGTCTATTCTGTGTAGTGGGCAAGAGTTGAACTTAGCTGCAAGAAGGTCAACTGATAGATTGTGTAAGCCAAAAGTCAAGTTTGCACTGTCATTACCTCAAAAAAGGGTTGTCTGTCAATGGTTCATGTGCCTGATGGTTATTGTTCAAATGTGGTGTTATATTGTATATGGTTTTGATGATAACAAATCCAAGTGTTGTTGTTGTTCCAAACAGGTTCTTACTACTGTTCTCAATGCCTTAAAATGTGCTTGGTTAACAATGTTCAAGAACAGGTCTTAAGAACAGGTGCTGAAG
>JACYFF010031958.1:101896876-101993358 GCA_017589665.1 Selenicereus undatus
AATAATAATAATAATAATAATAATAATAATAATAATAATAATAATAACAACAACAACAATAATTTCTTAAACCATAATTATCGAGGTCATCACCCGATATTTAATCAATCAACGAAACTTCAATTAACAATCGATGAAACTTGAATTACAAAATAGGAGCCAAATGAAATATCCCCTAATCGGGATGATTAAATACAATAAATGAAAGCAAAAAATTTAAGTGACATCAGGTAATTAGGTAAATATATAAATTGAGTGCAATTGAATTAATAAAGATGATTTGGTTAAACAAATAACTATGAGTTATTAAATCAATAAATATGATTAATTAAATGAATAAATATGATTAAAATGAATAAACATGATTAATTAAATAAATAAATATGGGCTAGGGTTGGGTTATTACAAGTTGCCTACATTTGAATCTCCCAAGACCCCGCAAAAGCGGGACTCACACTGGGAGATGGTGTTGTTGTTGTTGTGGGCATCTTTGGATTCTGATGTTTGGGTTAAAGGATGTTGACATATTGTAAGAGTTTTTATTTCAACATCCTAGGGTCTCGAAATCTTATTCGATCAGCTTATTGTTATCGGACATTTTATAAAAAGGAGACAATTTTTAGGTGTCTACAGTGTATTGAACTATTTTGTGAAGTATTAGGTAGTGAACCAAGATATTGTTTTGTTCCTTCCCAAAAAAAAAAGGATCTTGTATTATTCATTATTTCATCTTCAAAATGATATCGAGACAAATTTGCATCACAGCAACAACATTTGAAATAGAGAATAAATCTACCTGTTGGGTTTATGGCCCAAACCCTTTTTTTCGGCTACTTGGAATCTAAGATCATATTGTGTGTTTGAGATCTTCTATATTATGAAAATTATATTTTGGGTTGAAGATTTTCTTCCTTTTTGGAAAGATGAGATTTGGTGACCAAAATACCGTGGTGGCTAGGGTTTCCTCATCCTAGCCTTCCTGCTCCTATATAAAGGGGACATACCTAGGATCTAAAAATAAACTTAATCACTCCAGTATTCGTAAACACATTGAGAGGTAGAAGTACTTTGTGAGAGATTACAAGAGAGAGGTTGTAATTTTGTTCTTAGATCAAATCACTATGGTGACTGTGATCGTGTTGTATTCTTCCTACTCATAGTGGATTGTTTTGGTGCTGTCGCCGTCCGTGGTTTTTCCCGCATTGGGTTTTCCACGTTAAAACTCTTGTCTTCTTATTTCTGTTTCTGTTATTCTACTTGAATTTCTGAATCTCTAACTCATCCTATCGCTTCCGCTATTGTTGTTGCTCTATTATTTTCCTAACAAGTGGTATCAGAGCTTTGGTTATAGGATGTCTTCTATCATAAAGGTAGATATTCAGAAATTCGATGGGGAGATTAGCTTTAATCTCTGGAAGGTGCAGATGAGAGCGATTCTCATCCAGCATGGGTTGTGGAAGGTTCTGAAAGGACCTCATGTTAAACCTGAAAAATTGACAGAAGAACAATGGGCTGAAGATGTAAAGAAGAGACAGGGTCGTTGACGGAGGACGAATGGGAGGAACTGGAGCTGAAAGCGGTTTTAGCCATACAACTATGCCTGGCACCTCATGTTCTCCGAGATGTACTTGACAAGGTAACTGCTATTGATCTTTGGACTCGGCTAGAAGAACTCTACGTGACAAAGAGTCTAGCCAACAAGATCCGGTTGAAGGAAAGGTTGTACACCTTTCATATGGCTGAAGGTACCCCTATTAAAAAACACTTGAATGAGTTTAGCTCTATTCTCGTTGATTTGGAGAGTCTGGATGTGAAAATTGAGGATGAAGATAAGGCTATTTTGCTTGTTGTGTCGTTACCCCTTTCTTATAAACACTTTAAGGAGATTATGCTATATAGTAATTCTAATACTATATCGTTTCAGGATGTTAAGTCAAACTTGTTATCTAAGGAAAAGTTTGATCTTTACATTCATGCTGATTCTGCTGAGGGATTAGTAGCAAGGGGTAAAATTGAAAAGGGGAACGGTAAGAATCGTTCTAAGTCTAAAAATCCTTACACTGGTAAGACCTGTAATTACTGTGGTAAATTGGGTCATATTGTTGCTAACTGTTAGCAACTGCAAAAGAAAAGGGAGAAAGAAGAAGAGAATTCTCGTGAGCCTGCTGAAACTTCGTTTGCTGAATCTGATTCTGATTGTGCGTTCTGTTTGCTACCTCTACTGAAAGGGAGAGCGATTCTGATTAGATTCTTGACTCTAGATGTACCTATCATATGTGTCCTCACAAGGATTGGTTTTCAACATATGATCCAGTTGATTCAACTATTGTTCACATGGGCAATAATGCCCAATGTAATGTAATTGGAATCGGTACTGTTAAAATCAAGACCCATGATGGTGTTCTCAGGACTTTATCAAATGTTCGTCACGTTCCTGACTTGAAGCGTAACCTCATCTCTTTGGCCACCCTTGAATCCAAGGGGTGCAAATATTCAGTTGAAGGTGGAGTTCTGAAGGTCTCGAAGGACACTCGGATTCTACTGAAGGGTTTGAGGCAAGGAGGCCTCTATGTCTTGTAGGCATCTACTACGACAGGTTATATGAAGAAAGGTTCATATAAGTCATCTCCCAGAGCTAAGTTCAAGCATTGCTTGGACTTAGTTGGTATTCACAGTATTTGAGCGCCCTTTGGGGCATTGCCCCTTTTGGGGGGCATCACCCTTCGGGATGCGATGACGGTGATTGAGGGATGGTGTTGAATTTTGGTCCAAGGTGGAGATTGTTGGGTTTATGGCCCAAATCTTTTTTTTCGGCTACTTGGAATCTAAGATCATACTGTGTGTTTGAGATCTTCTATATTATGAAAATTATATTTTGGGTTGAAGATTTTCTTCCTTTTTGGAAAGATAAGATTTGGTGACCAAGATACCGTGGTGGCTAGGGTTTCCTCATGCTAGCCTTCCTGCCCCTGTATAAAAGGGGACATACCTAGGATCTAAAAATAAACTTGATCACTTCAGTATTCATAAACACATTGAGAGGTAGAAGTACTTTGTGAGAGATTACAAGAGAGAGGTTGTAATTCTACTCTTAGACCAAATCACTATGGTGACTGTGATCGTGTTGTATTCTTCCTACTCATAGTGGATTATTTTGGTACTGTCCCCATCCGTGGTTTTTCCGCATTGGGTTTTCCACGTTAAAAAACTCTTGTCTTCTTATTTCTGTTTCTGTTATTCTACTTGAATTTTTGAATCTCTAACTCATCCTATCGTTTCTGCTATTGTTGTTGCTCTAATATTTTCCTAACACTACCGTCTTCCAAAGGGAATATTAGGCCATGAAGTCTTATAGAATGATCATTTTTGTGCGCCTATTGACATTAAGAACCCTTACACAGGAGTATTTTACAATATGTACATGTGAGAAGGGGAGTTCAGATCATCGTTCATCTTTCACAACTCACGTAGGTGTACGGGCGAGAGTTGCACACGTGCGTATAAAAGCGAGGCAATCATTGCCTTCTACCAAAAGAACCAAATTCTTCAAGAATTTCATAATGCGACTGAAAAGAGGGGGAAAAAAAAGAGGAAGCTATGAAATGAGAGAAACATGTAAAGATTGCCTCTTACCAGGAAAGGTTCGTAGCCGTGGAGGTGAGAGAGAGAGAGAGAGAGAGAGAGAGAGAGAGAGAGAGAGTGAAGGAATGGCTCACATTCTTTGCCATCTCCATCTAACTTCATCCCCTTTATCATCATCACCATCATCATCAAAACCAAATTGGTGTTATCCAATTCTCTCACTTCGATCACGGTCTAGCAGGATCCGCTGTGCAGCTCCACCAGCTTCCCAAATGGAACCGCCGACTGATGAAGGGCCCAGATTCAAGGATTTTCCATGCATATCAGCGCCCATCAGAGATCTGATGCTGGAGTCGTTATCAACGGTGGAAAGCCGCCTGAAATCCCAGCTGCTTCCGTACACCCTGCCGCCAGACGTCGAGTACTACCAGAATCAGAGTGGGACAAACCATGGATCCATCTTTGTACTTGCTGGTTCACCTTTATCCCCGGTAATGCCTAGAACTCACTACGGTACTTTTACATTTTATTTAAGCAAAATGATAAATGTTTGATTGCAAGACACTTTGTTTAGTGGATCATATTTGTAACTTAAAAATCATATTATCATATACTAAATTTAAAAAAATAGTACAATTGAATAACATAAGGATATTACCACTTATAAATTGTGTAAAATCAACTTTTTTATTTACAATATCTTACAATTATGAAATTACGCACATAGTAAGTTGTCGAAAATTAGGAAGATCTAATTAGGGCATCATTTTGTACTCGTTGGCATAATCAACGAATCCTGAAACTTTACAATTGATAATTAATTATAACTATTAAAAATTTGATGATTCTAAGTCATATATCATACTAATTATACTAAAACAAGACACTATTAAGAAGTGTCTTATAGTTACACATATATCATCACCTATATTTAAAGAGTTGTAATCAAATTTAATAATTTTGGAGGTCATCGAGCAAAAAATAGGCTAGCTACAGTAAGCCAATGATTTTTAAGCATTAATTGAGACTGACTATGGATCGGGTGAACCATCATTCGCATCTATCACCTGCTTTCATCTATTTCATCCAATCCATCTATCATCTACAAAAATTCATTCTATTTATCCAATCCATCTATCATCTAGGAAAATACATTCCAGTTCATCCATCCACCATTTGAGGGTGAAAATGGGTAGACTAGGTTGTAAACAGGTGATGAAATTTTATGTGTAACGCTGTAGCAAATTTATAAGAAAAAATAAGCTTTGCCTTTTGAAAAGTTTACAAAAGATTTTTAGGCACAAGAAACACATAAGTGTCATATTTATTATATTAATTTGACAAAACTCATATAAAATTAAAAATTTAATTGTCCAAAAAAGGCAAAATTTAAAGTACAAAAATATATATTAAACTAATTGCAAATAGGGATAAATAGGTGGATGAAGAAGGGGGTGATGGATTAGGTGGCGGGTCGGATGGAGCATCACCCGGATCCTACCCAATCCATCAAACCATTATCCATCACCCATATATTTTGGATTTTCACTTGTTGGATCGGATAAAACGAATATCCATCAGGTGCGAGTGAAATTCCTCCCCCACCGACTATTGCATATATTGTAGTTATCATTACTACTTGCTATTAGCACAATGGAATATGAGAAGTGCTAAATTTGTTTGCAGATAGACATAGTGTTTGGCAGTTGGCTACATTGCAAAGTACCCACAGGAGCAGCACTAAATATAACAACATTCTTATGCTACATGAACGACTCAACCGATGCTCCCCCATTTCTGATGGAGCTCATCCAAGGCAGCCCAACATCTCTGGTAATCCTCCTAGACTTGCCTCCGAGGAGAGACCTAGTTATGCACCCTGACTACATCAAGACCTTCTACGAAGACACCGAGCTCACAAAGCACAAGCATCTTCTTCTTGACTCGATCCCTGAGGCTAAGCCTTACGAGTCTCCCTCCCTCTACATACAGTCTGCATTCTCCCCCACGGCCATATTGGCTCGAGTGGACACTTCTGGGGTGGAGGGAGGGGAGACAAGGCTCGAGGAGATTGTCAGGGAGAAAGTGGCCCCTGCAGCCAAGGCGGTTCTTGAGACGTGGTTGGAGGTGTGCGCTAGTGGGGATCAAAAGAGAGAGCGTGAGTTGGAAGAGGAAGACAAGGCTTATTTGAGGAAGAGGGATGCCATGTTTAAGAGCCAGAGTATTGAGATTGATCTTGGGGGGAACTTGCCTAGGCTCTTTGGTCAAGATGTTGCTGATAGGGTCATTGGAGCCCTCAAGGGCTTAATGGGTTGAAGTGGGCAAAGCCCTGACTTTTTTTAGTTGGAGTAGTCATTTTCAAACTTACTATACTCAGGTTTTCAGTTGCTTTTGAATGCCCATAGGCCATAAGCTCATTGGACCAAATGGGTTGATATCTGTCTAGGTCTAATATGGGCTGAACCAATTAAAACAAAATATTGAATGTAATACCCAGCCCCAATTTACAATTGAGAATCATTTTTCTTTTGTGTTTCGTTTACTTGAGGCTCGAAAATTATGCGCCTTTTCATTGGACCAATCTCAACCAATTTCAATTATGTTCAACCTATTTTTATCTACTTTATCAATTTTAATAAAAAAAAATATCCACTTCAACCAACTTCAACGTATTTTCTACTATTTTAACCAACTTCTATCCAGCATACAAAAAAAAATCCAACACATTTTAACTAACTTTAACCCATTTCAACTAAAAAATATCAATTTCAATCTACTTCAATCCACTTTTATTAATTTCAACCAACTTTACTCATATATCAATTTATATTTTTTAATAAAAAGAACAAACTCTAAATGTATAGGATCTAAAGTCAAGTTTTGGACAATAAATTTTAAAAATTTTACTGTGTTAATTAATACCCAGTGGATCAGAATCATTGTGCTTTAGATTTTGATTACCCTAACCCAAGGCACAAACAATTGAATGAAATAAACACATAGGCGGAGGTGGAACTGTATAGAAGGCGAGAGGAGTGAGGAATTACATTGAATTGAATTGAATTGAATGGCTCATATTGTCTGCCAACCTAATCTCCTTTCACCCCTGGTTTCTCTCTCATCATCATCATCATCATCATCATCAGTAGCAGCATCAAATTGGTGTTACTCAGTTCTCTCACGCTCTAATCTCATATCCCTGTCCACCAGGCTCTGCTGCACAGCATCACCAGCTTCCCAAATGGAGCCCCAGCGTGATGAACGGCCGAGATTCAAGGATTTCCCGTACGCACCCGATCCAATCAGAGATCTGATGGTGGAAGCGTTATCAACAGTGGAAAGCCGGCTGGATACACAGTTGGTTCCGTATACCCTGCCGCTAGATGTCGAGTACTATACGAACGAGAGTGGGACCAACCATGGCTCCCTCTTCATCCTTTCTGGTGCTCCTTCCTCTCCGGTAATTTCAACATCTTAATCAACTTTGCCTACTACGTGTGTGGTGCTAATTAATATCCCACCACTTTAATCAAGAGGTTATTGGAGCTAATTACTCTGCTTATCAACGTAATTATGTGCCCTTGCGTGTCACTTCAAGGCATTTAAATTCATACTTTATGTCACTCTTGCTTTCTTAGGGAACTGTAACTAGGTTTGATAATGTTTTTTGAGTCTTGAAACCCAAAAAAAAAAAAAATCAACTTAATTATAGGCAGTTCATGATCTCGGATGTATGCTAAAAAGAACAAGAGAAGGTGTGAGGATATCGGTTCTTAGAATTATGCTAAAAATTTGATCTTGCTTTCCCTTTTTTTAAAACTTTATTGGGACTATTTTATAATAAACTGAGTTGCTCACGACTCACCAGGGTTTTTTATATTACATTTTGTATTGGACAAGTTGGAATCAACTTCTCTACAGTAGGGATGTCCATAAAGGTAAGGTCGCCTATATTTAGATCTCCCGAAAGCCCCGTGAAAGCAGAATTCACACTTAGAGGTGGTGGTTGTGGTGTTGTTATATTTTGTATTGGACGAAATTAGTGCATGGACCTAAGCTAAGACAGTTGTAATTTGTAGTACACCAGAAATTGGTAGTTATATTGTATCATAGTTAAAATGGTTGTCAGTCTAAAAAACCAGGGAATCAAGGCAATAAGCTTGAGTTCAAATTGCGCATTTAAATTGAACAAATCACCAAAATTACAATTAGTAGGATGATGTATTACTTTAAAACATTCCAAAAGGTATGTTTGAGGTTCAAGTAAGGGGGACAGAGGAATTTTATGTATGATATATGATAAGATGTTTACAAATTAATGCTCGAAGCAAATGGAAATTGAGTATTCAATTCAAAATGGTTGCAGATAGACTTCGTATTGGGCAGTTGGCTACATTGCAAACTCCCAACAGGAGCAGCAATGAACATAACAAGCTTAACATGCTACATGAACGACTCAACCGATGCTCCTCCTTTGGTGATGGAGTTCATCCAGGGCGGCCCAACATCACTAGTCGTCATCCTCGACCTTCCCCCAAGGAGGGATTTGGTTCTACACCCCGACTACCTCAAGACATTCTACGAGGAAACAGAGCTCGAGAAGCAGAGGCAGCTCATTCTTGACACCGTCCCTGAGGCCAAGCCTTATGTATCTCCCTCCCTCTACATTCGCTCCGTCTTCTCTCCTACAGCCATCATAGCCCGTGTTGACACCTCAGGAGGTGACAGTGAAGGGGAGACAAGGCTTGAGGAGATCGTGAGGGAGAAGGTCAGCATTGCAGCTAAGAAGGTCCTTGAGACATGGTTGGAGGTGTGCTCGTGTGGGGAGAAGAGGGAGTTGACTCAAGAGGAGGACAGGGCTTATTTGAAGAAGAGAGATGCCATGTTTAAGAGCAAGACTATTGAGGTTGATATTGGGTCTACTTTGCCTAGGCTATTTGGTCAGGAAATTGCTGATAGGGTTCTTGCAGAATTAAGGGTCTTGATGGGTTCAAGAGGCTGAAGTTGTTCTAATTTGAGGTTCTCTAAGTGAATCATTATTGAAACTAGTAGTAGTTGACAATGTAAAGGGTTGTACTCAGTAACAGCTGACAATGTTAGCCTGAAATTGAGGTCTTCCCTGTTATCATGAATGCTGGCCGTAACTCCAGCGTACGATCACTGATCAGCTAGTTACACCCTCTTGGATGACTGCGATTAGTAGAACATCCAAGGACGGCCCTGTTTTTGAATCTTCGATATCTTAACAGAGAGTTATAATTAAGCATTTGATGCATGATTTGCTCAACTTGATAATGCTTGTTTCATGCTGATTTCGACACTGACCCATCCCAGGTTTAATATGAAACTTTACTGCAAGTCTCCTACAATAATTGATGGCAATATGGCATCCTGAACAATGTTAAATGACTTCAGTAGTGAGCAATTTCTTATATGCTCCCAGAAACACTTGCTCTTATCCTTGGAGTACATGCTCTCAGGAGTATGATGTAAAAAAAATATAAAAAAAAAGGGCAGCCCGGTGCACAAGCATCCCGCGTTCACGCAGAGTCCAGGGAAGGGCCGTACCCTAAGGGGTGAATTGTGGGCAGCCTAACATGACTTTGTCAGTGACTGATTCCACCGCTCGAACTCGTGACTTTTTGGTCACACGGAGACAACCTTACCATTGCTCCAAGGGTTCCCTTCTCTCAAGAGTGTGATGTACATATTGACAAATACACGCTAAAAAAATGTATATACATAAAAAGTAAGAGTACACGCTCCTAGGATTAGTAAGTACAGCTGGCAAGCGAAGTAGCCTATGGTATCCAAATAGGTCTTACTAGGTCAAGCCTAGAAGATGTATGTAATCAATAGAGCTGACCACACCTTTTCTTTTCTTTTCTTTTTTTAAGAAAAAGGACGGTAAGTAGGGTTGATCCAGTGGACTATGGACCCTTCTCTCCAAGCAGCTCGATGGGCCACAACAAGCCTAAGGGGAGGAGGGTAGGGTATTTGCACAACTGTCACAAGGCAAATGTAGTTCATCAATCCAACAATTTTCCTCTCACAGAAAATGTATATTGCTTCCCCTAAGATTGTATTGTTTGAACCCTAGTGAAGAGTATAGAAGATGAGGATGAGAACCAACTACGCTATCACCTCTTCAACAAGGGTTGATCACTAAAGAAGCACATTGGGTCCTTTTTTGGAGAGCTGAAGGAGGTTAAAAAATAAAAACACTTCTTTTATGGATTATTAAAAGCACTGACATGACAAGTGATTTTCTAGTTCTGTAAAGTCCGTCCTATTTGGTTCATCCAGTCCTTTAACCAAGCCACTTGGGTAGACTTGCAACTCGGATAGGGCAAGGTAGAATTTAGGTTGACTGTAGACCTAACTCAAAGAGCTGAATTTGTAACACATCCCCTTGATACCCCACTTGGGTGACAAGCCCAAGTTACCGAGCTCGGCAAATTGTCAGTATCACCAAGTTTTTAGGCTTGGATATTGTAGGGTTCGGCCATCCCTCCTACAGAAGGCTTGTTAGTTGTCCTACAGAAGGGACCAATAATGAGTTGGACAACTTATCCTTCATAAAAAAAATAAAAATAAAAATTGTTGTCCCTTGGTTAATTGATAATCTAATTTATGGATCCTCAAGCTCAACAAGTCCACACATTCAGGTGCAAGATAATTCATTACTTAGCTAACATAAGGCAAACTTCCCAAACTTTCTGAGAGTCATTTTGTTTCCGTGTTAGTATTCCACTTATTATTCTTTATCATTTACAACTAGTTGTTGCTACTTTTACACATAAATTTACTACTACTTATCCCAAACCAAACCATTTCATGCCATTTACTAACTTTCTTATGCGTTTACAGCTTACACTAGTTCTAACAGTCGAAACAAATGGGCCTATTGCATATACCCACACTTTGGATACTAATAAATCAGGATTGATGCATGCATTAGGTCATAGAAGTACTGTCGAAGAAACACACATACATATCACATAGGCATATACTCTCCTAAAGTTACCATGTGGCCAAGCTTGTGACAAATCAGGAAGCCTCACAACCATGCAACTCTTCCAAATTTCCCGTGTACGTCTATTACATTTGGTTATGGTGTCACCTTTTGGAATAAATCATGACACGATAGAAGAAGACAATGAATATTCATTGCGAGTACCACAAAAAGCATAAAAGATGAATGAAGAGGAAGAATATAAGTGGAAAACTGAAAAATCTGATTGGTGGAAGGTTGACGAAATGGGAAACCAGTGATAGCCATTGGAATATTATTATTAAAAAATCCAAGCTGGCAATAAGCATGGAGATAAAATCCCCACTCATAATTCTCCTTCGGGATTCACCACTCGATCAGCACAAAGTCAAAGCTTTGAGGAGGACCAGTTACTTATCCTGTGTGTGCTCACCCCATCATCCGGAATGGGTCGGCCGTGGGCGCACTAATTAACTCTCCAACACGAGAGCAGGGCCCATCTCATGGATTCAGAAATCTTTGTGTGCGCTTCAGGCGTTTTTCTCAGCGTCATTGTACGGTCGGCGGGGGCAGCTCCCTTCATCATTACTTGTAGACCTTGCCATCCATGCCACTTGTTTTTTTTTCTATACCCTTTTCTTGTTCTGGGCAATCTGGGGGGGGGGGGGGGGAAATGTAGGTCATAGCCTTTAATCACACTATTATGAGATTAGAACTTTTTTTAAATGTGAGATCTCGAATTTGAATATCAAAAACTTCTGTATTAATTTATTGCAGAAGACAGGGTGAGTCTTTGTGGTATTCACGGTTTAAGTTAAAAGGACATTTGTGTGAGGGACGTATTAGAGTATAAACTTATTTCTAGAGTAATATAAACATATATATAATTGTTTAACCTAGTTTATCTGGTAGATTTATGTTAGAATATAAACCTATTCCTAAGCCTTCAACCATCAACTTAAGTTTAAGCTCTTGATTGAGATGGTTTTTGAAGATGTTATCAAAGCTTTTCTGAGCGAGAGGTCTCGAGTTCAAATCTCAACAGCCCTCATATTTATTGCGCAAGGTATTGAGGACCTTTACAACATCCACGCTTTAAGCCCAAAGGGCATTCGCGTGAGAGGGCGTGTAAGAGTATAAACCTATTCCTAAGCCTTCAGCCATCAATTTAAGCTTAAGTTTTCAATTGAAATGGTTTTTGAACAATTTATATCCCACCTTGTACTGAGATCTTATGTGCCTTTTGCCACCCTTATGAGAGTTAAGGTCTTAACAGATTCTCCATTATTATATTTAACTATTTTAGTTTAGGTTGAGGGAGTTTACGACAATTTTGTTATGAGAACACTTAGAGCAATTGCAATGGGGTTTCTTAGAACGGGATTTAGTATTGGAAACCTTTTTTAATCCTCCCTAAATTCTCCCTTCTCGTTAAACATGCTTTTAGCTGAGAATCCCACCCCAAAGTTCTGAAATTTAGAAACAATGTCGGTGCGTGTTTAAGCTGCAGATTCCTCCCCGAAATGCAGCACTTGGGTATATTTTTACGTCGGATGGTGCTGTTTCTGCTCCAGAACTCTGAATAACGGACAGGCGTAAAGGTGTTTAGAAATATCTATAGCCAATTACCTGAAATGAAAATGTGCTATCCGGACCAAAATTTTGAGTATCTGAACTGAAATATTTGAAAATTTTGGTTTGCGTACCTAAACCGATATTTTCTTCGGGTTATTGGTTCGATATGGTTTTGAACTTTTTGAGAGTTTGGGTACCCAAAAATTGGAAACTTTTTTTTAAAAAAAAAAATCGAAGCTTTTTTTAATGTTTCCTTCTTTAAATACTTTGTACGTCAAATATCCTCAAGGCCCAGGAAGGTAAGTAGTTTGACTTCATTGTAATCTGTTCTTTGGAAGTCTAGGTCCTCTAAAAGACGTTGTTGCATCTAAATAATGAGTTGGACATGAATACGATGTTAGTAAGCTTAAGAGTCCTTGAAATGTGAATTGTGATATTGACATATTGTGTAATGATATTAAGTGCAAGTTGACACAATACGATAATGTTCTACAGTATAACAACAACAACAACAAACTCCCAGTGTGGGTTCCGCTTTCGCGGGGTCTGGGGAGATCCAACTATAGGCAACCTTACCTCTACCGGTATATTATGGATACAAAAAAACTTCTTAAGAAAAATAGAAAAAAATGTAAAAAAAGTAAGTTATTGAGTAACCAAAAGCCCAAATTAAAATTTTCAGGTGCCCAAAACTTTCAGTTCGAATACGATTCATTATTTTGCCAACCCAAATTTTCGGATACTCCAATCGAAATCTCTTTTGATTGAGGTATTCAAACCATGAACACCTAACGGCCCACAATCTCCACTGCTCTACTGATATGACAAGCAGAGGGGCCCACTTGCTTTCTTTAGAGCATTCCCAACGCTGGAACGCATGGGGCAAATGGGCCCCGCGTGTCCCATGACTGGGAGAAAGCTGCTGACAGCCTTGGGGAAACCGAGGGGCACGCGTGGCAGCACGTCTGCCCGTTCCTCCCCATTCCCACTTTTTTTGTCCTTATCTGATTTTTTTATCGTTTTTCTGTTGTTTTTTTAATAAAAAAATATTATTTAGATAGTTTACAAAAATAAGTTATAAAGTGGGTCCATACAAAATATTTTATTGTATAATTTAAATTGGAGTTCCATTGGTTGAGAAAGTGATGAAATGCAAGTTTTGAAAATATAGACCTTTTGATGATGTGACATGCATCAGTTCCAATTTTTAAAACTCAAATTAGGAGTGCTCTTACTTCCTATCTCCTTGTTCAGCTTTTTAACACAAGTTTAAAATTGTTATAATTTTTATAAGAACTAAGCATAGATGATTACTAAATGAAAATTAACAATTATTTCACTTTTAAAAATAATTTTTGAATCATCTCCCAGAAAATTTTGTCAATACTATAATTAAATTTCAATGTTGAAAATATTTCCTGCAAAAGTAATATTTAATATGTATTGGGAAAATAAATTGAGATTATAATTAATTAACTAAAAGTGATAGAACATGTGGGCAGTGGCGGATCTAAACTTTTATATCAGGGGTGTCCACTTAAAAACATTCGGTCAGTGTGCAAAGAATAGTGCCAACAAAAAATTCAATTTTCTCAGCATAGTAAAGAATTCGATTTCCCAACAAGAAGCCAACAACAAAATGCATTGCCAAAGTACCATATTTTGTGGGGCTGAGGGGCAAGGATTCAATTCAATTTCACACTAATTCTTGGCACAACAAAGAGCAAGTGCTCAACTTTCATGTATTTTGGACCAATTTGAAGCTTAATTATCATCGGTGTGACCAAGTAATAAGTAATTTAAGCCCAAAAAACAATTGTTCAAGCAAGTAACCCTAACGGAAGAGACTCCCTCTTTCTTTCACCAGATCTGGTTAGAGTTCCTCCTAAGGCTCTAACCACGGCGTTAACTTTCAACGTTGCCGATGTTTGCTGTTTTCTCAATCCAAATTTATCAGGTCTCCAATTGAATTTTAATCTGAACTTCAAATCTGTTGCTAATCCAGAAGCTCACTCTATCTAAATTCTATCTTTTCATAATCTTTTTAGGCTTTTAGGCCCTGTTTGGACCTTGAAAAATAAGGTGGAAAGAAAGTTGAAAAGAAAAAAAATGACAGGAAAAGTCATTTTTTTTCTCTTGTTTGGTTTAGAGAAAAAATACAAGAAAAAAAAATAACTTTCTACCAAACTTTTTTTCCTTTGTTTGGACTTGAGAACATGAATAAAGCAAAGAAAAATATATCTTGTAAGATTAAAATGTGATCTCATTCCAATGCAAATTTCTACTTCAAACTCCCTGGTTTTGTTACAATTCAAAAGTTTACAACTTCAAATCAAATTATCCATAACATTCGGAGTTCTACTTGAAAATAACAAAAACATAAGCAGAACCAATAACACCAACGAGTTGAGAGGAATAAGAGTTCCAAATTTTTGAAATCCCAAGCTACTCCAAAAACTCATTACCGAATTTGACTTTTAACCACAACTCACGACGAGCAACTGGGCAAGCAAGAAACGCTCTAACTGAATTAGGGTCCGCTGAAAGAGCTTGATAGACCTTCATTTGTGATATCTCACTCAAACCTTCAACCTATAAACATAACATCAAAGGAGATTAGATTTCCGAACTTGTAGGTGTAGCATGTTGCATAATGCAGGCAAAAGGTTTCCCTCCGAGCAGTAACATTGCCAAAGCAAACAGGCTGACCTATAGATAAAATTCACTCTCCCCCATGTTCAATTAAACACGATCATCATTCGAGATAGGGAAGATCAGACCAAACACAAATTAAGGCAAATTTTTTATGGAAATTATAGGGATGATGTAAAAAGTTACCGCCAATTGGAAGTCTACATAGCTCAAGTATTTAAAGCCCGGTTAGATAGGCGATTAATACTAAGACAAAACATAATGATTCACATTTCACCTTCAGCAAAACATACATATCTCAGTGATACATACTGCGAAAAATCAAGTTCGGACTTACATTTTGATTGGATGAATCACGTAACTACTCATAAGTTGGACAAACTAACCTAGACATCATCAAATTTGGGTTAAATTACTAACTACTGATACTCAATTACAACAGAAGACTTCTCCTGGAGATTCTCATTGATATGCCCCCAAGAATTCCCAAAAGAACAGTAGCATAGATTGTTGACATCGATTTGCTCAGCTAGTAAAGCTTTCCCAGGTTGGTTCCATAACTAGATTTAAATTCTGCTATATTTACAGGTTGTGAAAAAGCAAAGAAGGCATAAACACATCACAAGCATGATAAAAACGCTGGAAAATTAGCAACAAAGGGACTCGAAAAATGAAGCAGATAATTAATGGGAGCAACATCTATTATGAGCCAATATACATGTCGGAAGAGTGACACGAACTCTCAACAATAGATCCTGTTCTCTTGTTCATAATCTTTGTATCTGTAGTTTGCAAACTACCAGCGAAATAGGATTGGATGCGGACAGTAACTCGCTAAGTCGTGAAATTCCATCAAATATATCCAGAGAAATAGGATTGTGCGTATCTGTAGTTTGCAAACTATCAGCGAATGAAGCAAAGGACAGAAGAACATACCTTCTGTTTGCAAATGAACAGCAAGAACATCAACAGCAACCCACTTCGTGAACACTCTCTTCAATCAAGCCATAACCTCCAAGAAGAAGAAATCATCAAAATCCTCCTCTCAATCAGTCAAGGAAGAAGATTTACTCATTTATAATGCATCCAATTTTAATACCTTAAACCACATTATTTTCCATCATATTTTCGATGTAATTTTTTTTCTTTCTAATTTTCTTCACTCCAAACATAGGAAAAATTCTTATTTTCCAAAAAAAAATTCTTTCCATGAAACTTTCCTAGGTCCAAACAAAGCCTTAGTGGCTAGATGACATCTATGTTTTAGATACTCTTATGCGACTTGTCTGATTTTTGCTCTGTACTTTGGGCAAATATTCAAGATTGAAGTCTCAGACCAAAAAGTCAGAAACCCTAATTTGTGTGTATATGGTACAGGCTGGCGTAAGCTTGAGTGCGTGGCTGTCAGGTTGTGGCAGCACCGTGATAGCGTCAACTGTTAGCGATGGGCGACGGCTGCTCAGTGTTTGAGACGGATGAGAGTCTGAGATGGTAAAGGCGAGATGGAGTATAAGGGTGTGCAAGAATTGAGAGGCAGAGAGGGACAGGGCAACGAGGGTTGATAGAAGCGTGGCCTTACTATATCATTTTCTACTAATTGCACATATTTTCTTTTTAAAAAGAAGGGAAAAACTTTAGTGGCTGATAGGGGTGTTCATGGTTCGGGTACCCGAACCAAAGGAGATTTCGGTTCGGGTACTCGAAATTTCGGGTCGGTAAAATGGTGAACCGTATCCGAACCGAAACTTTCGGGTACCCGAAAATTTCGGTTCGGGTTTTTGGTTACCCAATAACCCATTTTTTATACTAGTTTTTCAATTCAAATACAAGAATTTTAACTTCAGCTATTAAGTCCACATAAGAGTTTCATATATGATTTCCTGTGATTATAGTTGTATCCATTTTTTCCCTTATACAACAACAACAACAACAAACTCCCAATGTGGGTCTGTCTTTCGTAGGGTCTGGGGAGATCCAGTTGTAGGCAACCTTACCTCTACCGGTATTCCTACCCATAGAGAGGTTGATTCCATAAGACCCACAAAACAATTTTGTGAAAAAGGCTTGTAGAGAAAACGATTGCAAAAACCATTTACCGAGTAAGAGAAAGAGAAAGAGGAAGAGAAAAGGTTCCGGATAGCAAATAAAAAGGAAGTGGAGACATACCTCAACAAAACCAGGGGCGCTTGGTGCCGTCACATCCCAGAAAAGCATGACTTGCAGACAAGCAAATCGAAACCCTACCCGCCCCACACCGCCTAAACTACTGTCACCTACAGAGTCGGACCCCTACAATCAGAAACTTTAATCCTATCCCGCCACAGCCTCCTATCCTGAGCCATGTCCTCCGTGACACCAACAACTCTCAGGTCCTCTCTAACCACTTCTTCTAGACTCTTCTTCGGTCTACCCCTCCCTCTCTTACCACCGGGGGGGGTTGATCCTCTCACACCTTCGTACTGGGGCGGCTGCACTTCTTCTCTTCACGTGGCCAAACCATCTGAGTCTCGATTCCCTCATTTTCTCCTCTATGGGGGCCACTTCAGCTAAGCCCCTAAACACTCCATTGCTAATCCTGTCCAATCTCGTAAAACCACACATCCACCTGACCATTCTCATCTCCGCTACCATCAACCTTTGGACCTGCGTCTTTTTTAGAGGCCAACACTCCGATCCATAGAGAACAGCTGGTCTAACTACCATCCGATAGACTTTGTCTTTCAAACCCATGAGCACTCTCTTGTCACACAGCACCCCTGACGCTGCCTTCCACTTTTGCCAGCTCACTCTAATCCGCTGGCTAATATCCTCGTCAATGTCCCCATTCTGCTGGATGATCGAGCCCAGATACTTGAATTTCGACCTTCGGTATTGCCCTCCCATCCAGTACGATTTCTCCCCCCTCTTCTATACTTCCGCTGAAACAATAGTGAAGGTATTCCGTTTTCGATCTACTCAACCGAAAGCCCCTAGCCTCCAGCGTATGCCTCCAACTCTCCAACCTGTCATTCACCCCCTACCTGGTGACATCGATAAGAACGATGTCATCTGCAAATAACATGCACCAAGGTACCTCGTCCTGGATACCTCTAGTGAGTCCGTCCAAAACTAATGTGAAAAGAAATGGGCTTAAAGCGGAGCCCTGGTGCATGCCCAAACTAACAACAAAGTCATTGGAGACCCCTCCCGGAGTCCTAACCCTCGTCCGCCCTCCCTCGTACATATCCTTGATAACACGAATGTACGCGGGCGACACCCTTTTCTTTTCCAAACACCTCCACAATACCTCCCTTGGAACTCTGTCATACGCCTTCTCCAGGTCAATGAACACCATATGGAGATCCACCTTTCTGTCCCTGAACAAGCCCATGAGCCCTCTAAGGAGGTAGATCGCTTCAATGGTCACTCTGTCTGGCATGAAACCAAATTGGTTCTCTGAAATCTCTACTTTCCCTCGCAGCCTTCTCTCAATCACCCTCTCCCATAGCTTCATAGTGTGGCTGAGCAGCTTGATGCCCCTAAAGTTATTACAATCTTGGATATCACCTTTGTTTTTGTACAGTGGGATGACTGTGCTGACCCTCCACTCTCTGGGAATCTTGGCAGTCCTAAAAATAACATTGAAAAGCTCTGTGAGCCACTCTAGACCTACTTCCCCCATAAACTTCCAAACTTCCATAGGTATCTGGTCCGGGCCCACTGCCTTCCCCTTCGCCATCTTCTTCAAGGCCTCCCTAATCTCCTCCTTTGTTATCATATCGCCCGCACGCTGATCACTACACTCTCCGCCCCGACTACAGTCGTCTCCCCCCCCCCCTTCCCATTGAGGAGTTTCGCAAAGAACCTTTGCCATCTCTCCTTAATTTCAGCATCCTCAATCAACACCTTACTCTCTTCGTCCTTGATACACCTTACCACTCCCAAATCACTAGTCTTCCTTTCCCTTGCCCTAGCCAGTTTAAAACCTCCTTTTCCCCTTCCTTCGTCCCCAATCTATAATACAGTCTATCAAACGTCTGGCTCTTTGCTACTGCCACTGCCCTTCTGGCTACCTTCTTGGCCGCCTTGTATCCAATCTTCTTATGCGCCCTCTCGTCCTCCGAACTGCTGTTCATGAGCTCCGCGTAAGCCTCTTTTTTTGCCTTAACTTTCTCCTTCACCTCTTCATTCCACCACCAGGCGCCCTCCATCCTGTTGCCACCTCCCCTGGACAGACCTAAGGTTTCCTTAGCCGCCCTTCGGATGCAATCCGCCACAGCATCCCACATCGAGTCGGCGTCTTCAGCCCTCTTCCAAGCTCTCTCCTCAGCTATTCTTTCTGCTATTAACCCCCCCTTCTCCTTTGTGAGGGTCCACCACTTAATTCTGGAATCTTCAGCTCTCCTCTTCGACCTCTTAGGATACTTGAATTCTGCATCTAAAACCAGCAGCCTGTGTTGAGTTCCCAGCAACTCGCTGGGAATCACTTTGCAGTCCTTACACGATCTCCGAGTTTCCTTCCTCGTTAGGAAGTAGTCAATCTGGGTCTTGCAATAATTTCTCTTGAAGGTCACTATGTGGTCCGCCTTTTTCTTGAAGAAGGAGTTGGCCACCAACAAATCAAAGGCCACCGCAAAGTCCAGCACAGAGGCCCCTCCCGCATTTCACTTTCCGAAACCAAAGCCCCCGTGGACCCCATCATACCCTGCTGCCTCCGCGCCGATATGGCCGTTAAAGTCTCCTCCTATGAACAGTTTCTCGCTCTGAGGTATCTCCTGGGTGACCTCATCTAGGTCCTCCCAGAAGAGCTTCTTAGTTTCCTCCGGCATGCCTACCTGGGGCGCATACACGCTCACCATGTTCATGAAAATTGAACCCACCAAAACCTTAATGGCCATAATCCGGTCGCTCTTATGCCTCACTTCGACCACCTGGTCCGCCAAATCCTTCACGACTAGGATGCCAACTCCATTTTTCGCCTTGGCTGACCCCGAGTACCAAAGCTTGTACCCATCAATCTCTCTAGCTTTCGCCCCAACCCACTTCGTCTCCTGGACACACGCTATATTAATCTTACGCCTTCGGAGAGCCTTAACTAATTCTATCGACTTACCCGTGAGGGTCCCAATATTCCAGGACGCTAGGCGTACCTTCCGCAACCCTAACCCCCTCCTAACCGCAAAACTCCTCGGATGACAGGCTGAAACAGCTACATGGCCCGCCACAGATGTAGGTGTCTACGAGGCCAACGAACACCCTAAAGATCTACTAACTAAAAGACACCCGAAAAAGTCACACCCAACCACAAACAACTAACTACAGACTAAAAACAAAAAAAAAACGATAATACTAATACACCCAACATAGCACCAATAAAAAACACAAAAGGTGATTTAAACTAATACCCCAAACAACAGTACCAGTAAAAGCTAACAACCGAAGAAAAACACTAAAAAAACCACCCACAAGGATACTAATAAATAATTTAACCAAGAGACTAACCAAACCAACTAAATAGCCAAACAAACTAAATAACCAAACAATTCTACTAATAACAATTCTAATAGTAAAACAGAAAATACCAAAAATACTAATACTGCTAATAACAATTCTAATGCTACCAACCTAACAAAATATAGAGAAACTAATAATAGCCTTGATAACAAAGCTAAAACTAATAATACCAAGCGGCTTACCAAACTAAAAGCCTAGATAACAAAGTAATACAGAAAAATACTAATAAAAATATTACCAAGAGGCTTACCAAAAAGTTAATAAAAAAAGCTCAAATTAAAAACCTTAAAACGAAAAGGCCTATCACAAACTAAAGCCACACAATAAAAACAAAATAGAGCTGGAGGTAGCCTCCTGAGGAAGCTAACCCGAGCGCGAATCAACAATCACAAGCTCTCAATTCACCTTGACACCAAAAACACACACCGACACCGCAGGAATCTAACGTCGAATACCAAAATGCACTCAAATTGGCACAAAAAAGCAACCAAAACAACCTTAAACAAAAAGAGGGCATAACTTCAATAATTCACCTCAAATCTCAAGCAAACTGAGAGAGAGAACTTACAACCGGAGATCTAGAATTGCAACGGAAGCAGGTCTGAAGAGGTAGCCGAGAGCTCCGGCAGCCGACTCACACTAGCGAATTTTCAAGCCGGTCGCCAGAAAACACGAACTTGAGGTCGACTTATTAACTGAGGAGCTTACCAGAAACGCAATTCAACGTTGCTAATAATCTTCCACAAAATACCTAGCCGGCCACGGATTTAAGCAAAATCAACCCTTTTTCTCTAAACCCACTCAGAAACACAGAAATACACAATACAGCAAAATCAACCACCGGTGACCGCCTCTTCAAGCCACCAAACTCTCCACCTGAAGTCGACGAAGCGTGCTGATGAGGTACCGGTACACTAGGGTTGTCGCTGGCGGGGCACCCGCTCACTGCCCGTTGTCGACCGTTCTGAGTGTTCTGCCGAGCTGCAAGCTACGAGCCAATGTTGATAAATGGGATAGAGAAAACGATTTTCGATGAACTCGAAGCTTTTCAATTTTCGGGTAAACAAAAGAGAAGTGAAGAGGTCAGGGTGATGGTGGTGCAACTGGTGGGACGGTGGAAACCGGTGAATTGGTGGCAACGTCGGCCGATTTGCCAGGCAGCGGTGATGTTGAGTGGTCGGCGAGCGCAGAACAGAGGAAAACGCAGAACAGGGGACAGACCCGGTGGCTAGCTCTGGTACTCAGGGACCCCAAAACAAAACAAACTCAGGGAAGGACTCACCACCGGCAACCGACCGTGACCGACTCACTGCCGGGCTGCTTCCGAGGTCTGTGCTCGGTGACCGTTCTGTGCCTTCAAGTTAGAGAGAGCAGCTAGAGAGAGAGAACGGTGACGTTAAATATTAGAGGTGGGCAAAATCATTTTTTTTTTATGTGAATAAAAAAATAAAAACAAAGTTTTATTTTTTCTTTAAAGTTTGAACCATACAGAAAAGTAACAAGGGAGGCCACATATGCCTTGATCAACTAAGTTGTCGTAACTAGGAGCATGCTTGTTTAAGGCTTTAAGCACTAATTCCCGGGCCAAATTGTATGGTAGTCCAAGGTTCATAAATTGGGTCATCAAATATGGTTAATTTTTTTGCTTAGCCACCTCTTATTTCATGGGTTCTCTTCTTTCAGCATAAATTGGACACATGATTAAAGTTTTGAATCCGAATATACGATATAAGTGTTGAAACCTCATGGCCCCACCCACTCCTCTACGTGGGGTCATACCACCTTTATACGCATACCCCACGGATCACTCGTTGCTACCTCTCACCTCATGGCATTCGCTCCTCGTCCTCCAGCTATATAACTCGGTTCCTTCAGTCCACCTGCTAGCAAGCTTAGCACTTGCATTCAAGCAAAGAGAAAGAGCATCCAAAAGAGAGCGACAGAGAGATGGCATCCATCCTCCTCACTCTTACAACACTAATCCTCCTACTGATTGTGATTAGCAATGTTTTCTTGAATAAGTTGAAGCAATGGAGATTACTATGTAAATATGGAGCCAAGCTTCCCCCTGGCTCTTTGGGTTGGCCTTATCTCGGAGAAACTCTTCAGCTCTTCTCTCAAAACCCTCATGAATTTTTCTGCGCCTCCAGGCAACAAAGGTATCTCCCGATCTCCGTGCTCAATATAAGCTCATCATATACTGACATATGGTAGATATATTGATGGACATAAAACTGTTTATATCTAGATATCTTCAGACCTCGCTAAGAAAAGATCCACATTAGGTGTTGTTGTTAATGCTGCATGTACTTATGTACCTTGGAAACATTCAATATTTGAATATGATGCTTATGATGGTTTATGATTTGATAGGTATGGGGACATATTCAAGACCCACATCCTAGGGTGCCCATGCATCATGTTGGGGAGCCCAGAGGCTGCGAAATTTGTACTGATGACCAAAGCAAGCCTGTTCAAGCCGACATACCCAAAGTGCAAGGAGAGGTTGATTGGTTCTTCAGCCATCTTCTTCCAACAGGGGGCTTGCCATGCTCAACTCCGGAAACTGGTTCAAGCTGCTTTCTCCCTCGACGCAGTTAAACCTCTTGTCCCTAAGATTGAATCCATTGCCATATCTACTTTGGATTCCTGGGCTACTTATGGCCAGTTCATTCACACCTTCCATGAATTAAAGAAGGTAAATGTCATTCACAAAACCAGTAAACTTGTTCTAGCTACTTAATAATCGGGTTTTTATTTTGTATTAGATCTTATTCCTTTGGGTTCTGTACTTCATTATATCATTGTAATTAGTTAATGACTTTTGTTCAAGAATAATAATATTGATTAACAGGGTTGTGGTTTTTGAATATGAGCTCTGCAGTTCGCATTCGATGTCTCTGTCCTGTCCATCTTTGGAGAGTTAGATAGCTGCTACGAGAAGAAACTCAAGGAGAATTACATCATGCTGGATAGGGGTTACAATTCCTTCCCTACCATGATACCGGGAACCTGTTACTTCAACTCTGCCATGGTAAGTTTCATGACATATGCATGCACTATGTAGTAATTCAAGTATGCAATATGGGGTATTAGAGAGTAATATACTTTCTTACTTATTTCTTAATTCCAAATTAACCTTGGCATATTACACAAATTAATTAGGCAAGGAGGAGAATGGGCCATATAATAAGAGAGGTCATGAAAGAAAGAAGAGAGAAAAGACTGGCAACTAGGAATCTCTTGGGTTGTCTTGTGAATTTTAAGGATGAAGATGGGAAGACCTTAACAGATGATCAAATCGTCGACAACATCATCGGTGTTCTCTTTGCTGCTCAAGATACCACAGCCAGCATGTTAACCTGGATTTTGAAGTACATCACTGATCATGATGAAGTGCTTGAAAAAATACAGGTAAATTTTGACTGTTCTACTATTAGTATAATTAGTAACACTGACATGAAGATTAATTAGCTCCATAGTTTTCAGTTAATTCTCTTTAATAAGCTCTAACTTGACTAACTTACTTCAGGCTGAGCAAAAGGCGATCTGTGGAGCAAACGAAAAGGGAAGGCAACAGTTGACATGGGCACAAACTAGAGAGATGCAATTCACACATAAGGTAAACTTCATTGATAGATTGATGTACTTCCGTATAATAATTTGCTTTCCAAGGATAATATGAGTGTCTGACTTCTTGATGGGTGAATTCATTGAAGGTTGTACTTGAGAGTTTGAGGATGGCTAGCATTATATCTTTCACTTATCGAGAGGCAACTGAAGATGTTTTATATAAGGGTAAGAAATATATGTATGCATGCATCTTAACTTGGTTAAATTTGAAGCCTAGGTTGTTTTGTTTAATTACTAAAATATACCTATATATATATATGTACTTTATGAATGTGATTGTGTGAGACAATCTTGTCAAGACAGATTCAGGAAAAGTTGGTCACATGTATTAAAAAAAATAATCATGAAATCTCAACATCAAAATGTTACAACGAAGCTTATAACATACAAAGTCTCATATGTATCTTAATTTACTAACTCCAGCACAATGGCCTTATGACGCTGACCAAGTACTTAATACATATTGAATTATTTCAATAAAGGTTTGTTTTTATCTCATTTTGATAAAATAAGTGATCTAATCGAGCATACATATAAACCAATTAATTGATTACTCCACATGCACATTATTAATTAATTTCAAGATGTAACCTCAATTTAATCGTACCTACATAGATTGTGTGATGCCCGTCAACAACAGACACACGCCTTTGTTCAATTGATAAATTCCGTGACCAAAATTCTTTTAAATTTTGTATTTCTAACTTTTAAATTTAATCATTTAAAAAATTAAACTAAAGCAAATCTGTAACAGTGATACTTAGACTCAGTATCTTTCATATAAGTGAGACAGTGACATATACAATATATAGGTATAACTTTAAATCAACTTATTAGCTTTTTAATTAACGTGACCCACTTAAGATTTTGTATGCAAAGGTTAATTATGGTCTAAATAGGGCCTTTGATGCTGGCGTCATCAAAATTAGCAGATAACCGGCTGTGATCCACTTATGTAATGTTTGGTTAGATGTAATCAACTTTATAATACAATCAAATTTGTAATTATATTTTCATTACCTTGTTTGGTTGTACGAGAGTATTGCAATATAAAAACTATCTTATAAATTGTTATTACTACAAACTAAGTGATCATAATTTCATTGCAAAGTTGATTGCATTACATTGTCATTACATTGTATCCGACCAAAAATCACATTAGTCTAATAGGATTCCTTCAAGAGTTAGAACCATGGCATGTCACTTTCTCGGTGAACACGTACAAAGAATAATGAATGAAGATGGCATGAAGAGGAAACTACAAACTCTAAATAGAACATTCGATTTGCTTAATCTTCGCAATCTTTTTGAAAACTTCAAGTAATTTCTGTGACTGTTGATGCAGGGCACTTAATTCCAAAAGGATGGAAGGTGCTCCCTTTGTTTCGAAACATCCATCACAATCCTGCCTATTTTGAAGACCCTGAAAAATTTGATGCGTCAAGATTTGAGGTATTATTTTTAATTTTATGTATGTTATATTATAATTAATTTATATATATATATATACATATATATATATATGTTATGATTATAATCAGAGCTCATGCATATAGTCATATACTAAAACTTGTTGTTGTTATTGTATAATTTTTGAAACGCTTTAGCAATTTTTAAAATTTGAAAGGGATTATAAATTTACGCGTTTATTTCTGTGTGCTGATAAATTTCAGGTTGGTACAAAGGCCCACACATTTATGCCATTTGGGCATGGAGCCCATGCATGCCCTGGAAATGAATTTGCCAAACTAATAATGCTCATTTTCATCCACCATCTTGTCACCCAGTTCAGGTAGAGCATCTCTGTCAATTCCAACTTAAGATCCTCCCCCACCCCATAGAAAAAATGCGCGCACACACATGCACAGAGGATAAAATTAACATCATTGTCTCATATTCATCATTATTGTACGGCATAACCTCATGTAATGTGGTTTGTTTGAACTGAATTCATCAATGTTCATTGAAATTGTTGCCAAACTAACAATGCTCATTTTCGTCCACCATCTTGTCACCCAGTTTAGGTAGAGCATCTATGTCAATTCGAACTTAAGATCATCCCCCACCCCCTAGAAAAAAATGTGCACACACACATCCACAGAGAATAAAATTAACATCATTGTCTCGTATTCATCGTTATTGGTACAACACAACTCAATGTAATATGGTATGTTTGAATTGAATTCATCAACGTTCATTGAAATTGACCAATAAGAGTGGCTAATAATAAATTATATATTAAACTTAATTTGGGATGAGAATACATTGAATAAAAAAGAATTAACAAGTCACTAATCTTGAATTCATTAACTATAATGTTCACAAGATTGTTTAATATCTATTTTACTGTCTCCTCTAACTTATAATGTAAATTATATTTTGCATGTGTGTATTAGTTAGTTTAATTGAAAAATATTAGTCATAAATAAAAAAAAAGAATTTAAAATTGCACATACGCATGCCAAGCTTGCTGAGTCTAGTATGTATGATTTGGTGTTAATCACATGGACCCATCCTTTTCGTGAAAGCGGTCCAGAAAGGTGACCCCACTCCCCTCAAATGAGGGATTTGATTGGTATTTTAAAAAGAAAGAAAGCTCAGAAGGAAATATGCCAGAACTACATTTTGTCGTGTATATACTGAATCATATAGCAGCCTCATAATTTCTATTCCTACTGTTTATGTCCAAATTGAAAATGTTATAAATACAAAATTGGATGATAATACGTGTCTTGCTGTAAGATACTCTTAAATATCTTGTTTTAACTTAAAATAATAGATTTTATGATTTAAAATCACTAACTTTTTTAATAATTGCAACTTATTATGATTTATATAGCTTAAATATTTGTTGATTATGCTAATAAATACAAACTAACACACTAACCAAATCAACTCCATCTGCGAAGGCATATTATATGTGTAACTTTGTAAATGTGAAAGATTATATATAAAATGATGATTTTACACAATTTATAAGTTTTGACATCCTTTCACTATTCAATCATACTATTTTTTTCAATTTAATATGTGATAATAACACATTTTAAGCGAAAACAAGACACTTAAAAAGTGTGTTGTAGTAAGACACTTATCATTTTGCTACAAAATTATGCTGTACTATAAGTGGAAAATGAAAGTGACAGAATTTTGTAAATTTTCGTGTTACAGATGGAACGTGGTGGAATGTGAAAGTGGGGTTGAGTATGGACCGTTCCCAATACCTCGGCATGGACTCCCAGCCAAATTTTGGAGAATAACTTCCAACAACTCATCATCAGAGACCTCAATTTAGGCTTGGAGTTAATTGGATTTGCCAAAATAACAACATTTTTTTAATTGCGTAGAGAGTTTTAGGTTGTAGGCTTGGCAAACTATGTTGATACCAACATCGAGTCATCAAATGTTGCGGACACGAATTATTCTTTTAATTTATAAAGTGCATATATGTAATTGTTCTTCAATTACAAACTATATGACCACGAGAAAATTCAAACCAATGAGTAAATTGGTGTCTGCATAATTAATAATGTTAGTCATTAATGATAGTTGATAAAGAATTCCTAGATTGTACAAATGTTATTATTTGTCTTCTTCCTTCATTTTTGAATGAAATAAAAAGATTTCTTACTTCTAAGTAAGCAATAAGTTCTTATCATTTTCGCCACCCAAGTTCGAATTGATGTGACCTCCTTTTGCTAGATTTATTAGAATTTTTGGGGGGTTGGTTGGGGGGGGGGGGGGTTGCGCTCTTTGGGCTGGGTGGTTCTGCTCTCTCCCTTCCTTAGCTTGTTGTAGCTCCATAAGATTGTCTTGAATACGGGCCCAATGCGGTGCTTTACTTACCATGTAAAAAAAAATTCTTTTCTTAAAAAAACGATATTCAAGAATTGAGTGGTAAATAGTAACATTTTTTACCATGGTAAACTGCACTAGCAAAGATTACAAAAATAAACTACATGTCGCTAACGCATAATGTCACATGTCAATAATCAATATGTTGTCTTGTGATAATCAATTTTTTTATATTTAACTGCAATCATAAAAAGAATATTGAAAACAGAGTATTCTTAAATTACGTAATATAATTTTGTAACTTTAAATTCATTGGTAGATGGTAACAAATAACCACGCAACCCTAGCAAAACTACTATATTTGTGATAAAACATTCTGTTGAAGTCCCAAATCAAGACATCAACAGATATGCATCTTCTGTTTCCACTGCAAGAGAGGAAAATACTGAATGTATTATTTTCATATTATCTCCAAATCCCTTCATGTTTGTTTAGTCAAAGTAGTGAATATTCTCTTGTTAAATACAAAAGTTTAGAGTTAAAATCTCATCGTTAATAAACAGTAGCTCGGTTCTCATGAAACAGAGAATACCCCCAACCCAAAAAAAAGGAGGAAAGAATCCCACCATTTCTAAACTTGTGCCTTGCAGAAGCCTCTTCCCCCTTAGGCTTTGGGGAGGCCCATATAGGGTTATGGGCTCCACATCTTAACCAGAAAAAAGAAAAAGAGGCCCAAAGTAAAATGGAGATAGGCAGAAAGATTTGGGGTGGGGGGTAACTGAAATTTGCTAGTTGTCTTGGATGACATGGTTTTGAGGCCTCTGCAAAGTTCATTTCGCCTTCGTCAGCTTGCCAAATTATTTCATCCCCATTACAGAAATTTCACCACTCTCTCTCCTCTCGAATCCCGTATTCGTGCTACAATCAAACTCTGCAAAAGATTTGAGGACTTAAAGCCCCTCAACTCGCTCTTAATTGTTACTGGGTTAATTGATTTAAAGCTTGTAATCACTGAATTCATTCAGCGATGTTTTGATCTGGGCTCCCCGGAATTAGCACTGTCTACTTTCTGTGTTTCGAGGAATCGCAGCTTGCTTTTGCAGAATTTGCTGGTTAAGCGTCTCTCCAACTTGGGTTTATACCAAGATGTAATCTTTGTGTATCAAAAATGTCGCCTTTCGGGTTGTCCTGGAGGTGACTACACATTTCCTTATGTCATCAAGGCTTGTTCTGCTATGCGAGATGTAGAATTTGGGAAGGAGGTTCATTGTGTTGTTTTGAGAACTGGGTATTCTAGAAATGCTGTTGTGCAGACTGCTTTGGTTGATTTCTATGCTAAGATTGGGCGAGTAGATGTTGCACGCCTGCTGTTTGATGAAATGTCTGAATGGGATGTGGTTTCTTGGAACGCGTTGATTTCTGGTTATTCACTTAATGGACTTGATTATGAGGCCCTTGATGTTTTCTTTGACAAATGGATGAAGGGCGTGAAGCCTAATGTCTGCACCTTGGCTATTATTGTTCCTGTTTGTACCCATTTGGGATTACTGAATTTGAGCGAGTCTTTGCATGGCTATGCTGTGAAATGTGGGTTCAATCGAGATGAATTTCTGACTCCAGCTTTAATTTCAATGCATGCTAATGGTGGGGATATTTGTGCTGCTAAGCACTTGTTTGAGTTCTCACTTACCAAAAATGTGATCATCTGGAACTCTATGATCTATGCTTACACACAAAGCCAGAGCAGAGAACGAGCCTTTGAGATGTTTTCAGAAATGATTTGTGCTGATTTACGGCCTGATATGGTCACATTTGTCTCTGTGATCCCATGTTGCGAGAAGATGAATAGCATATGCCATGGTGAATGCATTCATGGACATGCAATAAAATATGGGCTCGACAAACAAGTCTCTGTGGCTACAGCTCTAATATCCATGTATGCCAAGCTCGGAGATATTGATTCAGCAATACACATTTTCACTTGGATGCCTCAGAAAAATCATCTTACTTGGAATTCAATAATTTCAGGGTATGTGCATAATGGGCTTTTGCAGACAAGTTTGGATGCAGTCTGTGAGATGCAACTGGCAGGATTTGAGCCTGATACGGTGCCCATAATCAATATTCTTTCTGCCTGTTCAGAGATGGAGTCATTTCTGTTGGGAAAGTCTGCTCATGCCATCAGTATAAGGAAGGGTTTTGATTCAGATATTAATGTGTCAAATCTTCTATTAGCATTTTACTCAAATTGCAATCAGGTTCACTCCTCTAGGAAGCTCTTCGATAGGATGGCTAACAAAAATACAATATCATGGAATACAATGATATCTGGATGTGTATATAATGGTGAAATGGAAAAGGCAACAGCCCTTCTCCAGAAAATGCAGCAAGAAGGTGTGCAGCTGGATATTGTAACCTTAGTTGGCATCCTTCCTGGCTACAACCACCCTCATGATTTGTTACAAGGGATGGCTCTTCATGGCTATGCTTTGAGATTTGGCTGGACTTCTGATGGTAACTTAACTAATGCCCTAATTAGCATGTATTGCAACAGTGCAGACACGGATTCTGCTGCGGTACTTTTCCATGGGTTGAAAGAAAAAAGTCTGATTTCTTGGAATTCTTTGATCACTGGTTATCGATGTCGCAAGTCACACAACGAAGTGATGTTCCTGTTCAGGCAATTGGTGGATGATGACAGGAGACCAAATTACATTACCTTACTCAATGTACTGCCTGCATGCTGCACGCTGTTGCAAGGTAAATCAATTCATGCTTACGCCATCAGAACAGGGGCTGTACAGCAAACTCCACTCCTCACCTCTTTAATTTCTATGTATTCTGAATATAAGAATGTGGCTTCATGCCTCTCAGTCTTTAGAGCTGGGGGAAAATGGAATATTTCTTTGTGGAACTCGATGATTTCAGCACTTATTGAGGCAAGAGAGGCACAAAGGGCATTTGCTTTTTTTGGTGAATTGCTTCAAACGGAAGTGGAAGTGGACCACATAACAATTTTGAGTTTGGTGTCAGCTTGCATCCCCATAAACAGCATGTCTGTAACTAACTCGGTGCTGGCTTTCGTGATTAAGGCTGGTTTTTTCAGTGATACAACCATCTCTAATGCCCTCGTGGACTTGTGTGCGAAATGTGGGGACATTTCGATGGCGAGGTCAGTCTTTGACACCATGGTCAACAAGGATGCTGTCTCTTGGAGTGTAATGATAAATGGGTATGGGCTGCATGGGGACGGTGATGCTGCTATTTTTCTCTTAACGCAGATGGAAAATTCAGGGATTCAGCCTGATGCTATCACATATCTTAGTGTCTTATCAGCCTGCAGTCATGCTGGGTTAACTGAGGAAAGCAAGACTATCTTCAGTTCTATGCTTGTTCACGGGATCCAACCAACAACGGAGCATTATGCTTGCATTCTGGACCTTCTTGGAAGAACAGGTCAGTTGCACGAAGCTTATGCCATTGTTCAGAGATTTCCCGGTGGACCTTCTGCTAGCATGCTTGAGTCCCTCCTGGGTGCTTGCAGGGTACATGGAAATACCAAACTCGGGGGGGAAATTGGTGATTTGCTTATTGAGAGGGACCCTGAAAATTCACAAGTATATGTCATGCTTCATAATATCTATGCTGATGCCGGGAGATGGCATGAAGCTAACAAGATCAGGATTGAAATGCAAGAGAGAAAACTGAAGAAAATGCCAGGGTTTAGTATGCTTGAAGGGTGTAAATATAAATAGACCTGCTAAACCAAACCATACTTTTGATTATCCAAGAGAACATCTTGGAATTGGATGTGTGACTATGTGAGACCCCATTCTTGCCTCTTAAATCTTAAACATGGTGAGTTTTGGGAGTGCCTCTTAACCAGATTGATTTCCCTTTTTTTTTCCTTCTCTTTTTCTTAAGAAAGCTCACTGGTTGAATGTTAAAGCCAGAACTAACTCAAAAATTGACTGGACCCAGTGCAGAATGTATGGGAAAAGAAAAGAAAAACAAAATTGTTTTTTTAAAAAAAAAAAAGAAAGGGAAAAAAAGAAATTCAATGGGTCGAAGTGGTTGACGAGCCCAAACAATGAATTTTTTTGTGAAAAGTCAAGTGGTCAAATTTGGGGTGGCTGGCGTTTCATCGGTTGCGTCATATGTGAAAACTGACCCACTTCGTTGACAGCTACAACCCGAGAAGGCTCGATCCAACCCAGGAAACATCAAAAAAACGGAAATAAAAATGGAAACAAGAGTGGATCACGGATAGTGGATAAATGAGTGGGCTGGGCTGGCCCATGCAATTGAAAGCAGATGGTAGTCAAAATCGGGTCGGGTGGACTGGGGGTGGTCGGTTAACTTCACATATGTGCTGACGTTGTAGTGGTAGCTGTCGTCTACCTGGAACCCCAAAAGATGCCCCCACACGTGACATAAAACCTTAAAAATAAAAAAAAACGACAAATCCGGAATTTTGGGATTTTCTCTCTCCTCCCCGTCGTTTTGAAGTTCATCGTATGTGGGTGGAGGGACAGTTGCACTCATACAGTGGCACCGTGTCTGAACTGTGTTCGCCACTTTTTCTCTCTCTTCGCACTAACGTATATAAGCAGCGCAGCCACTTGGCCACATCAGAACCAAACCAAGCTAAATTTTCACTTCTCCTTCTTTTAGAAAGAACCAAAGAAAGAAATCTGATTTATGGAGGCAGCTATATCCGCAAGTGAGATGGAGTTTGGAATAGGAAGTACTGGTGCTTGCTCGTTGACCCCAGACCAAGAAATGGCGGTTATGGTTTCGGCGCTTCACCACGTGATCTCCAACAACTCGCCTCACCCTCACGTGGCTCCCTCCGGTAACACTCTTCATGATGGGTCGCACCTCGTCTTTCAGGCCCTCCACGGCTCCTCCACCTGTCCAGACTGCGGACTCGACCGTTGCTTAGGTTGCTCCCTTTTCGCGCCAAAAAATTCCAGGGGAGAGCAACATGGAGAAATGGCGGCGCCGCCAACCAACGTAAACAGTAGCAGTAATGACAACAACAAAAGCGGCGGCAGCAATAACAATATTAACGACAATAGCAGCGAAAAGCCGCCTGCGAGGAAGAGGAGGAGGAGGAACAACAAGTACAGGGGAGTACGGCAGAGGCCGTGGGGGAAGTGGGCAGCGGAAATACGCGACCCCCACCGCGCCACCCGTGTCTGGCTGGGCACCTTCGACACCGCCGAGGATGCCGCCCGTGCTTACGACCGCACCGCCTTCAGCTTCCGCGGGCCCCGCGCCAAGCTCAACTTCCCCCTCTCCGACTACCTCCACCACGACTCTCAACCGAACCCCGACGGCAGCGCTAGTTCTCAGCCACCAAACACCACCACCGTAGTCGGCGGCGGTCCTGCTGGTAATGATAGCATCAAAACAGAGGAAACAAGAAGAGGGTCAGGGTCAGGCGGTGGATTCGTGGAGATAACAGATGAAAAGGAGTTGGAGGATTGGATGAATATGATGATCGATGATGATGCAATAGCCCCGGCTCTTTCTGAGCTCTTGTAAACATTGGCATTGCACTATATATTGTGACTTTCAGACATATTCGTTTCGAGAATCCCAATGTATACTATTACTATCTGCAAAAGCAGAGCGGAACACCGTTTGCATTCTGAGTGTACTATATTTTTTGTCCAGATAGAATATATAATACAGATTGTCAACTATTAATTGAAGTGTCATTTATGTATTGTATATAGGCAGATGAGAGTTTTTTGTTTTTTGTTTTTTCATGCCGCTGTTTCTGATTCATTTTCTGTCATCCTCTGTTTTCCAGAACAGGGAAGAGAAAAAAGAACAGAGCGTTATGCCATACGGATAAAAGAGGTGAATTCGAGGTATTAAAAGATTGTGCATGCTCCTCCGATGAACAAATTAGTAAATCACAAAACTGCAAAAACAGGTGCACGTGTTTTTGGTGCAGAAATAAACAGCATGTAGGAAAGCGAATTCGAGCACGTTTTAGGGGTGGAGAAAACAATAAAGGATATAAAGGAACTGAATCATATCTTATTGAGTACCTAGTATTATGACTCATGGTTAGTCAAGTATATAAGAGAGGCCACAAAATGGGGGGAATTAAGCAACATCAAACAATACTCCATCGAAAAAGTTCATACTGCTCACATGTGAATTCAATCTTAATCTAATTTTAAAGTCACAGAGATTGATTCTGTAGTTGTGTTACTTCATCCTTCACTTGCGAACCGCCCAACTTCTTCTTCTTCGCTGCTGGTCATTTCTAGACCGGAAATGCGTGTTTTTCAACCGTTGTTCGGTCTCTTTTATTCTTTTATAGTAGTTTATTATATTGTTATTTTCTATTTTTTAGATTTAACGTGACAGTGTTGATCCAATTTGTTCTTCAAATTCAATCGTATCTTTAGAGACAAATTAGTTTCATTGTTTCAAATTCTAGGCTTTCTAATGTTTTAGATGCGTCTCTTTCCCTAATTGTTGATCATGTTATTTGAATTTTTCTCTACAATTGTTCAGGAGCTTTTTTTGTTGTTGTTTTTGTATTTATGTTGTTTGTCTTTGTTGATTATATGCCAGATAAATTCTTTCAAGATGTTACTATGGATCTTCAATGGCTGCTAATGCGACAAGTACAAGCTTTTGTGCCAACAATAAATCTCCTACACAAAGTCTAAGCAAATCTATTTCATGAGTATCATAGATCTATAGATCTCTTTCTCAAATTGTAGTAATGGGAAACAAAATTTTACGTGAAAAGACGAGCATTCAGTATGTGTTAAGTTAGATTTTTTTTTTGTAGTCCATATTTATTCTTAACATTCAAGATTGTATCTGTTGAAGACACATTTATATTATAGATGCCGAAAATCTAATTGATATCCAATGAATTTAAAGGCCTATTATTTTAACTTATCATAAGTAATTTATTACTAATAAGTGTTTATTAGTATTGATGAGTGCAGTCTTCTGTGCCACAAACAAATCTCCTCCACAAAGTCCCAGCAAATCGACTTCCTAAGTATATAGATCCATGCATGGATTTCTTCCCCAAGTCATAGTAATAGGAAGCAACATTTTATATGAGAAGATGAGCGTTCAACGTGTATTAAGTTAGATTTTTTATAGTCCATATTTGTTCATAAAATTCAAGATTATATCTGTTTGAGTCGTATTTACATTGTGCATGCTGGAAGTCTAATTGATATCTAATGGATTTACACGTTCTTAGAAAAATAAGAAAGATTGATTTATTTTTTTTTTAGACAACTAACTTGGTCATATCAAAATCATCACTCTAATACTCCTACTCCTCTATGTTCAACCCTTATAATTTCCAATAATTTATTTGAAACAATATACAAAAATAAAAATATATTCTATAAATTTAAATTAACAAATATTATTATTTGAACCCATATTTACTATCTCACTAAATATCAAATGGATTTTTCAAAAATAAAACGATACCAAATGACAACAACAACAACAACAACAACAAACTCTCAAAATGGGTCCCGCTTTCGCGGGGTCTGGGGAGATCCAGCTGTAGGCAACCTTACCTCTACCGGTATTCCTACCCATAGAGAGGTTGATTCCATAAGACCCACAAAACAGCTTTGAGAAAAAGGTTCGAAGAGGAAACAATTGCAAAACCATTTACCGAAGTAAAAGAGAGGGGAGGAGAAAAGGTTTCGGATAATCAAATAAAGAGGGAGCGAAGACATACCTCAACAAATCAGGGGCGCTTGATGCCTTGATATCCCGGACCGCGACCTGCAGACAAGCAAACCATAACCCTACCCACCCCACCCCACCTAGACTACTACCACTTACGGAGTCGGTCCCCTACAATCAGGGACCTTAATCCTGACCCGCCACAACCTCTTATCCTGAGCCAAGTCCTCCGTGAGACCGACAACTCTTAGGTCCTCTCTAATCACCTCTTCTAGGCTCTTCTTTGGCCTACCCCTCCCTCTCTTACCACCGGGGGGTTGATACTCTCGCACCTTCGCACCGGGGCGGCCACACTTCTCCTCTTCACGTGGCCGAACCATCTGAGTCTCGATTCCCTCATCTTCTCCTCTATGGGGGCCACTCCAGCTAAGCCCCTAATAACCCCATTCGTAACCCTGTCTAATCTCGTAAAACCACACATCCACCTGACCATCCTCATCTCAGCTACCATCACCCTTTTGACCTGCGCCTTTTTTAGAGGCCAACACTCCGATCCATAGAGAACAGCCGGTCTAACGACCATCCGATAGACGCTGCATTTCAAACCCATGGGCACTCTCTTGTCACACAGCACCCCTGACGCTGACTTCCACTTTTGCCAACCAACTCTAATCCGCTGGCTAATATCCTCGTCAATATCTCAATTCTGCTGGATGATCGAGCCCAGATATTTGAATTTGGCGACCTTCGGTATTGCCCTCCCATCCAACTCGATTACTCCCCCCTCTTCTATCCTTCCACTGAAACAACAGTGAAGGTATTCCGTCTTCGATCTACTCAACCGAAAGCCCCTAGCCTCAAGAGTATGCCTCCAACTCTCCAACATGTCATTCACCCCCTGCCTGATCACATCGATAAGGACGATGTCATCTGCAAATAACATGCACCAAGGCACCTCGTCCTGAATTCCTCTAGTGAGTTCGTCCATAACTAAAGTGAAAAGAAACGCGCTTAAAGCGGAGCCCTGATGCAGGCCCAACCCAAAAGTGAAGTCATCGGAGACCCCTCCCGGAGTCCTAACTCTCGTCCACCCTCCCTCGTACATATCCTTAATAACACGAATGTACGCTAGCGAGACCATTTTCTCTTCCAAGCACCTCCACAATATCTCCCTTGGAACTCTATCATACGCTTTCTCCAAGTCAATGAACACTATCATACGCTTTCTCCAAGTCAATGAACAAAACGATACCAAATGAAACTTATACTAAGTTTATTATCATTTAGTCGCTTTTTTTTTCATGATCCACAACAAAACATAAATGTCTATACGTGCATGAATCATACTCAAACATTTGACAATAATTCTTAAATCTTTTGCAGGCTAAAATAGTACTTTTTATTTTAATCCGTAAAAAGAATTAAAATAAATTTTAATGACTAAAACCTTTGAATGCCTAGGTAATTAAGGAGAGCTTAATATAAAATAAAGAATGATGATATGTGTCTTACAGCAAGACATCGTTAAATGTCTTATCTCATCATGAATTAACTATTGCGTAATTTAAAATCACAAACTTCTCAATGATTACACTAAATTCTAAATGGATAAGTTTAAATATGAATCGGACATGCCGAAGAAATATTAAATAACATCTTAATCAGATCAACTTTATCTACGAAGGCATATGATACTTATATTTTTAAAATGTAATAGATTATGGGCCAAAAAAATGATTTTATATCATTTATAATTTGTAATATGATTCTACTATCTGATCATATCTTTTTTTAATTTAAAATTTTTATACTATAATTTTTAACCTAATACAAGATATATTAAAAGTATCTTATAATAAGGCATTTATTATTTGACTCAAAGAATTTACACCAGTGAACGTAATTTACAAGATCACACAAACAACAGTACTGGTCAGTTGTAAAAGAGTGGCCCCCTAATGGGAGACAAGGTTTACTGGGGCCACGTCATTGCTCTTTTCCCTTCCCCTAATTTGCTGTTTACAGTGAGTTACCGCGGGTATTTATTCGACGACGAAATCCCCTAAACGTTTCTTTGACGAAATCCCGTAGACGTTTCTTTGACAATGACACCCGTGCTTTTACTCGGTTACACCTTCACTTCCAGACTGAACGCTTAAGAGAAACCTTGCTGGACTGTTTCAAGTAAGGAAAGTGGGGCCTGACCTTTCTCTCATGCTCATAAACGTCATGACTCATTGACACTTGTCACATCTAAGTCAAGTTGGATGGACTTTGATAAGTTGTATAATAAAGAAGATAATTTTGCCCCAAACTCGGCCAACTTTTTAATATTTTGATTTGCTATTAACAATTAGTAAAAGCATGGAGCAAAACTTATTCGAAGATTAGAATTTGAAAACATGCTAGGATAAAAAAATAATTCAATCAGCTTGCAAAAAAATAAAAGACCAACCCTAACACGGAATTAACTATTGGGAATAACTTACGTACTCTGAATGTTGCTGAATGGCTACGAAGTCAAATTTTACCAAATATTAAAATTTGAAAACATACAAGGACGGAAAAATAATAGAATCAACTTGTAGAAAAATAAAGGATTAACCTTGATGTTGAATTAAATATCGGGAATACCTCAAGTACTTTGAATGCTGCTAGACGACTGTAGGCACTCAAAATTTGTTTGTGTCGTACCAAAATTAAATTTAATTAATTAATTGGGCCAACTCTTTTAATTAATTTAATAAAGCCCAAAGACTTGCAGATCAAGCCCAAAACGAAGCCCACATGACTACCAAGTCCGGGTTCAGTTAAAATTCGAGTCAAAACCCAAATCGAGACTCAAGACGACTACCGAGTCAAACCACGACCTAAAAACCCGAACGACGTTCAAGTGATGGCGCAGTCAAAAGTCAAAGTCAAAGTCAAAAGTCAAAGGTCAAAGTCAACATCGACTCACAAGTCAAAACATCAAAAACGACTCTCAAGTCAACGTCCGGTTAAAGCTCGAGGCGACTTCCAAGTCAATGCTCTACTCAAACCCGAGAGACTCCCAAGTCAAAGTCAAAGTCAAAGTCGAACAAACAAAAGTCAAAATAGTCTAGGGTAAAGCCTGATTAAAAGACCCAAAACCTAGGTTAAGGCCCAAAACCTAGGTCAAAGCCCAAAACCATAGTCAAGACATTTCAAGGGGGAGGCTTTCCTATAAATAGGTCCCCACCCCCTTTGTTTCAGGGGTTGAAAAATCCGTCCTTGAGAGATAAAGAATCAGAGGATTTTGTATCCATAGAGATTGTAACTCATTCAAATCAATTGAATTTATAAAAATTTAATCTTTGTAATTTGTGATTACAAATTTGGCACGTCCGGTGGGACATCTCTACCTTTCATCTCTTTCTCTTAAAAATCAAGACTTTCAAGTCACAAGAACATCATCTTCAACGAAGACATGGCTACAAAGAACATTGTCGCGCAAGCTTGGAAGGAGAAGAGCACAAGATCTCTTTCGCGCACATCATGTGGAGCGAGCGTCACTTCTAGCAAGTGCGCGCGCACAATGAAGACCAGAAGTATGGCGAAAACTGTTGCGCCGATCGCTCCTGGGCAAACTGCACTACCCCCACCCAAACTCCAAGACTGGAAGACGCAGCAAAAGGCGTCCTCTTGGATGGGTGAAATTCAAAACGTCCAACTTCAATCTCCAGTCTGCGAGGTTGAAGACTAATACAGCAGTAACTCTTCTTCGCCCTCACCGAAGGGGGTGCGTATGTCAGAGACTGAAGTTGAGTCCACCAAAACTGTTGTCATGCCAACCATGATTATAGGTACAACCACTCTGGAAGAGGAGATGGCTAACATGAAAGCCATCCTAGAAAAACTCACCAGGGACAACGAAGAAAAGGAAGCGCGCATTAAGCTTCAAAAAGAAAAGATTTCTAAGCTGACCAAGAAGTTAGAAAAACGGTCAGCTCAATCTTCCACAAAGGACTCAGAAAGTGATGACTCAGAAAAAATGTCCATCCACATTAAAACCTCTGACAGCGAGAAGCAGTCAAAGAAAGGCGCCACCCCTAAACATGTCAAGTCCTTTGGATCAATGACCATTGAGCAAATGCAAGACTTGATAGCAATGCTGTTAAGGTGCTGCTAGGTAAAGGTTCGCGCAGAACTCACCTATACAACAAACCTTACACTAAGAGGGTGGATGCTCTTCGCATGCCCCAGGGCTACCAACCCCCCAAGTTTCAACAATTTGATGGGAAAGGCAATCCAAAATAGCATGTCGCACACTTCATTGAGACGTGCAACAATGTTGGGACTGACAACGACCTTATGGTGAAACAGTTCGTCAGGACATTGAAAGGCATTGCTTTTGACTGGTATACCGACTTAGAACCTGAGTCCATTGATAGTTGGGAACAAATGGAGCAAGAGTTCCTCAACAGGTTCTACAGCACTTAGCGCGTTGTCAGCATGACTGAGCTGACAAACACAAAACAGTGTAAGGACGAGCCAGTTCTTGACTACATCAACTGCTGGCGCGCACCTAGCCTTGACTGCAAGGATCGACTCTCTGAAGCGTCCGCTGTCGAAATGTGCACCCAAGACATGCACTGGGACTTGTTGTACGTCCTACAAATGAGCAAACCTAGGACTTTTCAAGAATTGGCGACCAAGGCGCATGACATGGAGGTGACGATAGCTAGTCGTCGCGCCAACTCCTTCTATTCTACTGAATCAAAGAGGGACAAAGTTGAGTTCGAGAAGAATGTTAACTTTTTTAAGGGAATGACCAAAGAAGCGATGTCCACCTCTACAAGTCAGCCAATTCGCATTCTGGAAAAGCCAAAACTAGGGGGCAAGAAGAGCACGTCGTTCAAGGTTGTGTCAAATAAGCGTCCCACGTTAAAAGAACTTCAGGAAAAGAAGTATCCATTTTCTGACTCAGATTTGTCAGGCATGCTAGATGACTTACTCGAAAAGGGTGTCATCGAATTGCCCGAGCCAAAGCGCACAAAAGAAGTTGGGAGAACCGCCGACCCTAAATACTGTCGATACCATCGAATCGTTAGTCATCCTCTTGAGAAGTGCGTTACACTCAAGGAACGCATCATGCGACTGGCTGAGGAAGGGAGAATCATTTTAGATTTGGATGAAACAGCAAAAGTTGGCCACGTCACAGTACAAGAGGCTGGTGAGTCAGATTCTGAAATGGATCATGCTGAAGTGCTAAAGGGCTCAGGAGAATGCTTCATAAAAAGCTTCTTTGATAGTGTGACTGTCTATACAACCTCATGTTTTGAAATTGACGATGACGAGACAAATGAAGAGCAGAATGTCCCTCATGAAGAAAGTGGTGATGGCAGCATCCAGCCACAACAACGGAAAGAAGATAATGAGATGACAATTCCAGTTTCGCCCGTCAAGCAAGCACATGTCGTGGCAAATTCAGTGGCGCCAGTCTTCAAATGTACAAATGCTAAAAGTGCAACTAAGGTTGAACGCAAGTTCAATGAAGCAAGCGGTTGCATTCTTAAAGAAAAGGGTGTGCTTCCAGTTCATAGGGCGAACCCAAATAAATTGACCAAGGTTTCTCTCCCGGGTTTTGTTACCTCTTCTAAAGGCTTGCTCCAAGAAGACGATGAGCTGTCAAAGATGCGCATCAATGATGGGTATAATCTTAATGTGCACCAGTTAATGAAGAGGTCCAGCCATGACTTCAGCCAACCAACGTCTTTGGGTCATGAGATCGAAGCTAAGCCCTATGAATTTGACAGCATGCAAAGGGTTGTACAAAGTCAAGGGGGCAACTCTGGAACACCTAAAGTTGGTCTTAGCTACGGATTGCCCCAACCTGTGAGGATTTCGAGGCGACGTAAGGACAAGCAACCCCTCACACAATATATCACAGATGAAGAGGTTGATGATAATGAGGGTGAAAATGCCAAGACCAGCCCCAACACGTCAGTGTTCGACAGGTTGCAGCCATCAACGTCGCGCCAACGCCCTTCTGTGTTTAGAATGATTGGAAAGGGTAAAATCCCAAAGCCCTATGTCTTCCATAGATTGAAGAAGGGTGAGCAATCTAAACCCTCGGTCTTCGCCTGAATCAAGATAGGCAAAATATCGTCAAACTCCCCGTCTTCCCAAAAAAAGGATTCAGTGTTCAACCGCTTTGGCAAAACAAATGAAGTCCAAAGTTCAATTCCTTCACGCATGAAGCGTGTTTCCACTTTGGATGGGAAGGTGGATGACTCGCTGAAAGTAAAGAGGCGCGTCATAAGTCTCACCGGCCATGGGGCCAAGGCTAGTTCAAAAAAAAAAGAACTAAGGAGCAAGCTTCTTCCAGTTGCGACGCAAGCCAGGATGTCAGCGACTTCCCTTGAAAAAAAGAGAGCTCCTGGGCAAGAGCCTAAACTGTTCACACATCCTCAACTGTTAGCACATTAAAAAAAAAAGGATAGCTCCTGAATAAGAGGCTAAACTGTTCGCACATTCAAAAAGAAAGCTCCTGAACAAGAGGCTAAACTGTTCGCACATTCAAAAAGAAGACTCCTGAACAAGAGGCTAAACTATTCGCACATTCAAAAAGAAAGCTCCTGAACAAGAGGCTAAACTGTTCGCACATTCAAAAAGAAGACTCCTGAATAAGAGGCTAAACTATTCGCACATTCAAAAAGAAGACTTCTGAACAAGAGGCTAAACTATTCGCACATTCAAAAAGAAAGCTCCTGAACAAGAGGCTAAACTGTTTGCACATTCAAAAAGAAGACTCCTGAACAAGAGGCTAAATTATTCGCACATTCAAAAAGAAGACTCCTGAATAAGATGCTAAACTATTCGCACATTCAAAAAGAAGACTCCTAAACAAGAGGCTAAACTATTCGTACATTCAAAAAGAAGACTCCCGAACAAAAGGCTAAACTGTTCACACATTCAAAAAGAAGACTCCCGAACAGGAGGCTAAACTGTTCGCACATTTCAAAAAAAGAAGACTCCTGAACAAGAGTCCAAACTGTACACACATCACGAAAATGCTAGCTTCGAGCAAGAGCATAAACTGTTCACTCAAGCCAAATCTATGTACTACTCCTGGCCCGCAAGAGTATAAACTGTGAACGGCAAAACAAATGAAAAAATGATGCTTAGTTGAACTACTTAACAACTTGATCTTATTGGGAATTGCAATGTTCCCATAAGTACGTAGGCAGCCTCAGCAAATCATCTAGTGCAGTTAAACACATCACACAAAAAAGGGGGGGCATGAAAGAGAAGAGATCAAAGACATCACCTTTCTACCGCCAAGCTTCTCCTAGCGGCTTGCACCATTATGAATCACCTGAAAATTGAAGAAAACACAAAGTTAAATTCTTTTTCAGGAAAGAAATCAGTAAGCAAAGCAGCATCTAGACAAGATAAATGCTAAAGAAGGGAGAAGTGTAGAGCAAAATCAATCAAAATGTTGGTTGACGCCTGCGCTAGCTGCTTCTCGCTGCCCACACCACTTTTGTGCGTATCAGTTCCGTTCAAGGCCCATGGCCAAGCAGCGAACCGTGTCGCAAGTGGTTCTTCAAGTCTTCATACCACTCATGTGCGTATCAGTTCCGTTCGAGGCCCGTGGCCAAGCAGCGAACCGTGTCGCAAGTGGTTCTTCAAATCTTCATACCACTCTTGTGCGTATCAGTTCCGTTTGAGGCCCATGGTCAAGCAGCGAACCATGTTGCAAGTGATTCTTCAAGTCTTCATACCACTCCTGTGCATATCAGTTCCTTTCGAGGCCCATGGCCAAGCAGCGAACCGTGTCACAAGTGGTTCTTCAAGTCTTCATACCACTCTTGTGCGTATCAGTTCCGTTTGAGGCCCGTGGCCAAGCAGCAAACCGTATCGCAAGTGGTTCTTCAAATCTTCATACCACTTTCGTGTGTATCAGTTCCGTTCAAGGCCCATAAGCCAAGCTGCGAACTGTATCGCAAGTGGTTCTTCAAGTCTTCATACCACTTTCATGCGTATCAGTTCCGTTCGAGGCCCATGGCCAAGCAGTGAACCGTGTCACAAGTGGTTCTTCAAATCTTCATACCACTCTTGTGCGTATCAGTTCCGTTCGAGACCCGTGGTCAAGCAGCGAACCGTGTCGCAAGTAGTTCTTCAAATCTTCATACCACTTTTGTGCGTATCAGTTCCGTTCAAGACCCTTGGCCAAGCAGCGAACCGTGTCGCAAGTGGTTCTTCAAATAACTTTTCAATCTGCACAAGCAACAATACAAGCGCAAAAAAAAGGAGGGGTCTCTTACAAAAAAAGTCGAGTCACTACATTCAGCTAAAGGAAGTCAAGCAAGCTTCTCTCAAAAATTATGAGCATTTTTGTGGGCACAAACCAAGAGATTCAAAAAAAACACACACACACAAAAAAAACGCCAATCGTGCCTAGCTACGGGCAAACATTTCTAATCTGCATCATGTCAATGACGCCAAGCAGTTTTCAAGCAAGTGGGCACCAAGACCCCAACACGATCAATGGCAATAAAGGCATTAAACAGCGAGCAAGGCACTAATGTGCAAGAAAAAGAGCAAAACAACACTCTAGTGAAATTTAGCAACAAATCTTCATTTCGCGCGAGAATTCCAGCAGAACGAAAACAAGGGACAAGCTTCATGCTTCATCAAACAGAAACCCTCATGAATCGACTGCCTTCCGCAATCATTTTCATGCCCCACTCACCAAAATCAACAAAAAAAAAAGAGAACAAGCATGCTCTTTTACAAAAAAAAAAAAAAAGAAACAACAAAAAACGAATGAAAGCAAAGGGAAGAAGATTGGGGAAAGGTTCACCTTTAGAAGCCACATGATCAACAAGAATGGCACAAGATCAACTTTTAGGAGTATGCCACTGTTGAAATCGACTGTGCAGAGGAGGTTGGTGGGTGTTCGATTGCGGTTGAGAAATTGCTCCCTTGGGTGATCACAAGTGCCAAACCAAAAGATGATGCTTTTTGTTACTACAGTAGCCAAAAATGGTGACTCCATGAATAATAGTGGCAGCAGCAGGGGTCGTGATCTCGAGCTTCAGGTTGTGTACCCTGGTGGCTGAACGAAGACTAGTAAAGGGGGTACCTTTGCAAGCCACGAGAGGGGCAACAGGCTCTGGGTTGCTGGGCAGTGGTCCAGTGGATGCTCTGCTTCTAGAGTTCTAGGTTTTGAGGCCTCGGGTTTCAGCTGGTAAGAAGAAGAAGAAACCGTAGCATAGGTCACGTGCCTCAGTGTGTGCAGGCTAAATGAATCACAACCAAGCAGAACCAAGCAGTAAAATGGGAGTTTGGGCTGGGGCAACGAGAAAAGAAGGGACCGAGAGGCAGACCCAGGCACAAAAGAAGAAAAGGAAGGCCGAGCTCAACCCGCTGTGCAAACAGAGAAGGCAAATGGTCACGTGATAATTTAAGTGAAATGATCAGCAGACCTGTCCAAGAAAGTGAAATGTAGCCCACCCCAAGCGAAAAAGAGGAAGGGAGAAAGGCGGGCCACGATTAACAAAAGAAGCTAAGCCCACATAAAAATTAAGGAGAAGCCCGGCTCAACCCACACGAAAACAAACCCCCCCCCCCCCCCAAAAGAAGAAAATAGACGGGCTTCATGAACAGGACCAGTCCAGGCCCGGAAGCAAAAAAGGAGGGGCTGAAGAAAGAATGGGCTTGCTGGGGCCGTCTAGGCCCCGCCCAAAGGAAAAGATAGGGTGCATAAATTCAAGCCCGGGCTTTTTTAAAAAAATAAAATAAAATAAATGGGAACAAATCACGTGCTAGGTCTGCGAAATGGGCACCTGAAATGGCACGTTCAAAAAAATTCGAGACATCGGTCACCCCTCAAACGACAAATCTCGTATGTGACATTGTCTCGAGGGGGCAATTTGTAGGTACTCAAAATTTGTTCGTGCCGTACCAAAATTAAATTTAATTAATTAATTAGGTCAACCCTTTTAATTAATTTAATAAAGCTCAAAGACTTGCAGATCAAGCCCAAAACGAAGCCCTAATGACGACCAAGTCCGGGTTCAGTTAAAATTCGAGTCAAAGCCCAAATCGAGACTCAAGACGGCTACCAAGTCAAGCCACGACCTAAAAGCCCAAACGACGTTCAAGTGATGGCGCGGTCAAAAGTCAAAGTCAAAGTCAAAAGTCAAAAGTCAAAGTCAACATCGACTCACAAGTCAAAACATCGAAAACGACTCTCAAGTCAACGTCCGGTTAAAGCTCGAGGCGACTTCCAAGTCAATGATCTACTCAAACCCAAGAGACTCCCAAGTGAGAATCAAAGTCGAATAAACGAAAGTCAAAATAGTTTAGGGTAAAGCCTGATTAAAAGGCCCAAAACCTAGGTCAAGGCCCAAAATCTAGGTTAAAGCCCAAAAATCAAGTCAATGCCTGTCTTGACTTTCAAGGGGGAGGCTTTTTTATAAATAGGTCCCCACCCCCTTTGTTTCAGGAGTTGGAAAATTCATCCTTGAGAGAGAAAGAATCAGAGGATTTTGTATCCATAGAGATTGCAACTCATTCAAATCAATTGAATCTATACAAATTCAATTTTTATAATTTGTGATTACAACGGCTACGAAGCAAGACTTAATCAAAGATTAAAATTTGAAAACATACAACGACGAAAAAATAATGTAATTAGCTTTGGATAAATAAAGGATTAATCTTAATGCGGAATTAACTATCGGGAATAACCTACGTAATCGATCTGAATACTGCTAGACGGTTACTGGAGTCATCTTAGGAATTCACGCCCTAAATCCGAATTCCACTATGTGGTAAGAAAGGCGTAAGAGAGAGGGAGGGGAGAATTGGAGATCTCTATGTGTAATTGTATAGTTGGTCAACCCTCTAACCTTCCTTATATAGGTTGAGGTCGACTAGGGTTTTCGCTCATTAGCAACTCAAGTGGTCATCAACCTTGATAACATTACGGTCGCCCAATAGCTCTTATTTGGCCACCTAGGCCGGAAATTACATGCTCTCCACAAATCACAACTCTTCATATCAGGAATGGGACGTGCGACCAGAAAGTAATCAACAGTGTTATACTAAGTCATCATTAAACTAATACAATAGTTTTACTAAATACTAAAATCATCCTAAACATCACCGGTGGCATTTCTAGCCTCTTATGCCATGATATATCATATGATTATATATTCAATATAATCGCTCGGGTTGATATGGTGAATATAGATAGATTTTTCATTAAATGCTCGTATCTCAGCTTAACTACTTTATGTGTTCTCGTTGAGCCGTACATATCGTGGCCCTTAAGAAACACATTAAAGCGTCAACATCAACCTTCGACTTCATATCATAGCTTTAAGTAAAAGAATCATCATTTATAGAGTCACATAGTGATAAGAGATAGGGAAGTTAAGTGTCACTAAGTGTATGGGTCGTATTTTAAGTACGCACAATATAAGACGTTTGTCATGACATAGCTCCCAGTTTACTGGCCTCATCACTCTATATGTTATTCGAATCGTCAGTCCAAATTTTTATCCAAAAATCTAGCTCGAGTCAGTAGATTAACATACTAAATGCTAATCTTGATACTCAATATTCGGCTTTTAAGGCTTCAATATGAATATCATATTTCATACTCGACTCCTTAGGGTCTCATCTTAGACTCACTAAAGTGACTTTATTATTCTTATTCATACATTTCCAGCATAAGTAATCAATATTGCACACTTGGTGCCAATATGATTCAATCTCATCATGGTTGCTACTCAAGAGTGATTGCGTGTGTGACTAGATCAATCAGAAGCCTGTGATATTTTGACATGCCTAATAAATAACAATAAATCATAAAACACTCAAAAAAAAAGAAACCTCAATCCTTATTACATAGATGCTCATTACAATAATAACATATCTATCACATAACAAGATTCATCCAAAGATTGAGTCCTACGAAGTCTTAGACCCAGTGCATGAGCTTTGAAAGCATCTCTAGGAATCAGCTCGAGTGACAGATCAACAATAATCTTGTTAGTGGATATATAATTGATGGCAACTTCCCTTATCTTCATGGTGTTTCACACAAACTGATAACATCTCTTAATGTGTTTGGTCGTCCAATGGGCTTTCAGATCCTTAGCGAACTGGATGATAATTGTGTTATCACATATCATCTCAATAGGATCATCAACTCTAGGAATGAGATCAAGATGTTGAAGGAAACTCCAAAGCAGCGTAGTCTCTTGCATGGTTAGGCTGCATGAGACATACTCTGCCTCCATATTCAACGAAGCTATGCAGCCTGCTTCTTACTGCACCAGGGTGAAAACATAACCTGAGGTTGACCTGGGCTCATCCTGGTCACCACCCCAATCGGCATCTGAGTATCCTCTCAACTTAAGGTCCCCGCCGTGATAGCAAATGACTAAATCAACTGTACCATGAATGTAACACGTGATTCTCTTAATGGTTTGCCAATAAGCAAGTCTTAGGTTGTCCTGGCAATGACTACCAAACCAACCACGAAGCAAATGTCAAGTTATATACATATGTGAGGTTCTACCAGTCGAGCCTGTACATAATTTCTAAGTGGAGTAAAAGATGGTGTATAAATGTCATCAGTACAGATTAAGAATTTCTTGATGTTTATATGGTGTTAATATGTGATATAATTCTTTGGTTACTTAAGTGATGTGGTTGATTAGAATATGTACATACACTTTCCCCGTGTCGTATGTATGATTTTTGAGAAAAAAAATCCAAAAATATTTTCAATTTTCAATTTCCTATTTTCGTTTTCTATTAGATTTTGTGAGTTTATCTTCTGCAAATCCTCACAAGACCTTCCTCGTCTACTAGGAGTAACATAGGGGTTTAAAGAAATTGTTGCATATGCTAAGTGCAGCCGTGATTCCTACTAAAGTGACTTAGGATTTTACTTTCTTTTTCTAGGATATTTAGTTTCATTTTACTTGAGGACGAACAAAATTTAGACGTAGGGGATTAGACCGGCAAAAAAATCCATACTCGCTAGAACTCGCAAAACCCGCCTGAATGGATATGTGTATAGGTGGTGAAAAGGGAAAAAATATGGATATAGGGTGGGTATTCCTGAAATTGGTATGGGTATGGGTGGTGAAAATGAAAAAAATGGGTGTGGGTATAGGTATATGTTCTACCAGCCCCATACCCATTTTATCAATACCCACCCCGTACTCGCCCCACATAAAACTCGTACCTGTTTATTTAAAATTATAACTTGTTGCTTATACTTGGATACTTTACTAGTTGCTTTGAGTTGTATGGTATTCAAGATTTCGGTAAGGCATTTTGTTCGAAACTGTAATTGTCAAGTGCTAGTTTATCGCTTTGATTGACAAACTTTTAGTTGTATTCGACATGATATGATATGTTGTTAGAAACTTGATGTTAATATGACATATTGACTATTTGATGTCGAGTATTGGTACAAAATAGGTTTAATTCTTTCTCATCTACATGTATCCGAATAAAACCCACATACCCACTATACTCAGTGGTATCGGGTCACGGGCCATTGTCTTTATTTATCATAGCTTTCGACAGAAGCCCACGCACAGCCTTACTCTCTTTCACAACTTGCTAACCACCAGACCAACCCCCCCCCTTTCACTTAATAGTCACGCCTTCCTCACGTGACCAATCTGCTCCTTCCCCTCCTTTTTTTTCTTCCCAAAATCGACACATGAGCCGGCTCTTCTTCTACCTGCGAAACAAACCGCACGCATCATGATTTCTTACTTCTTCACCCATAAATTCCTACCTTGATTATTAATCATCATCAATTAACTGTTATTGCCTCTCTCCTCCTTCAATGGTTTGCGCAATTGAGTTTTGAAGGCATCTGTTCATCTCCTGGAGGTTTCAAGGTTTTGAATTTGAGATTAATGAAGCATTAAAGAGACATGAGTCGAGTGTTTTTTCTGGATATAATTAGAGCAAGGGTCGAAGGCAGAGATTATAACACACAGCATAGGCAGAGATAAGAGGGTTATTTTAGTTGTTCAGTTCTCAATTTTTTTTTTCATTTTGTTTTTTTTTTCCGATTGCATATTGAACTTTTGATACTTAGGTTAAAGCACCAATCAGTTTGGGTCGAATCTACAAGTGTTGTGGTTGATCGATTATGTTCTTCCTCAGCTTTTGCTTGCTTTATTTGGGTTTTGCAGAGTCTGACGACGCTTGGATGTGAGGCTTAAGTTGGTTCTCCCGTTCCTTCTTCTTTGCTGGATGTTCGAAAACTCTTACTTTGGGTGTTGCAGGATTTCAGTTACTTCAGATTTCATTAGTTGTTGTTAATACTGATTCAGTTGTCAATATCTGTTTGATATTTATTTTGAAGCTTTGATTGAAAGTGGGAGCTGTTAGTTGATAGCATGTTTTTTTTGAGTTTATGTTAGTTTCTATTAGAACTTTCGTGACCTAATTTCTATCTCATCTCCGTGAATTTACACCCGTAGTTACTACGGTGATAAACAATATGCTTGCGGATTTCACAACCAAAACTAGAAATTTGGAACAAAGAATTCATCACGTGATTTGCTTACACTATGATGCCTTCAATTTGATACAACCAGGCGCTTAAATACATGAAGATCTCCTTGACTTCTCACACTAGCCCTACCCGTGACTTATCCTTCAAGTTAAGGAATTCTACAAGATATGAAAACTAAATAAATCCTAGTAAATGTAATCTAAAAATATGGTGGTAATATAATTTATAATTTTCTTATCATTATTACTCAAGACAGTCTTAATGAGAACCTCATACACTACTTTAAATGTTATTGTTAATATGAGGAAAGTCTACATTTCTATTTGAGCAAAATAGAGGGTTCTGTAATAACAATCGAGAGTTACTGTAGAACCCAAACTAATGAAAGGAAAATTTGAGGGGCCCTCTGCATTGGACAAACCCCTCTTACTTTCCACTGTCAATTCCTTAGCTGTGGATGAAAATCATCGACCATATTTTTCAGAGCGTCATCTCATTCTCCTTGCCTTAATTTGCTGTTCACAATAAGTATTGCTTAGATAAGAAATTCCAAAAACGTTTCCGTCATAGTGAGTAGTGACGCCAGGGCTTACACGATTACACCTGCACTTCCAGAGTCGACATTTAGCTAGTAAAGCCCAGGGTTACTTTCTCTTTTAAGGATTTAATTAATTATTATTACTATGACCGTATACATTCATGTGGGTCCATGGAGAATTTTATAAATTTTTACATGATAAGAATTAGAATCAATAATTAAACAATTTTATGTAAAAATTCTAGAAATTTTTCGAATTATAAAGTTCAATAGCTCTTTCAGTAGAATTCAATGACTTTTTAAATTAACTAGACATAGAAAACTATTATGTATTTATTTTTTAAAAATAAATACCATACGCGCATGCAACTATGGATAATAATCTTACCTATAAAATATGAATGAATGTTGACAAACTCTGCTTAAAGTATAGGATGATGACCCTTTGGATTCTTCTTCTCTCGAAATAAAAAGCAATTTTTGTATCTTTTGGTGGTAATTTATACAGATAATACTATCTTGTATGTATAGAATTCATAACTATCATCATATAATATCTAACACTTAATATTTTATATTTATATTTTTATTCAAGGAAAATGTAGTAAATAAAAAAAGTCAATCTTTATTTACTATTATTGGTATTATTACTATCAATGTATTAGGTGTGGAATGAACGGGCCAATACTTTATCACAATCTTTTGTTACATATATGTTTTTAAAAACAAGGCAAGAACAATACCGTTGGGATCAGAATATTTTAATATGCATGTTTTAAAAAAAATTAGAAATGCAAAAATAATAATAATGAAAATCAAAAATCATTAAGCTTGCAAAAATTAATGCTAACTTAAACATAATTGGATGTAACAACAACTAATATGCAAATCAGAAGAACAATTCAGAAAGCAGTAAACTTGAACCTAAAACGAAGGGGGGAAGAAGAGGGGGCGAGAGAGAGAGAGAGAGATGGAAGATATTGCCAATTAATTGAAAGAAAAAACTAAAAGCTTAATAGAATCGATTAATAGAAATTCAGACTTGAATTAAGCATAAATACTTGAATCATTTCATATATAATTAAACTAAACTAATTACTCATGAGTTCCAAACTAAAATATAAGCAAAGATGATGATGAATTATGATGCCTAAAGTCCCCTTTTATAGTGGTGATAGACATCATTTCTTTTTTAAGTTCTAGTATGAGTAAATATCTTGTTCTTCACTTTTCATTAAGATTAGGATAGTCACCCTTGGCTACAGCTTGTAAAAATTCGATCCAATTAATCTTGCATGTCAAGCTAATAATTGCAATACATATTTGTTCAAATTATTATTTCCTGCACAAACACACAAAACCCAAATAAAATTCAAAAATAATATTGACTATGATAAAAAAAAAAAATCAAACAATTAGGAGCATCTATTTAATCACTTTTGGTAACTAAACATTATCCAACTTTTTTTTGGGGGGGGGGGCTTCAGGAAAGAGAGGCAAATGGCAGCAAACTTTGCGTTCATTCCTTTTTCTTCATTTACAAGATTCAAATTTCAAATCTTATGTATCAAACCACTTATCATAATTTGTGTTAGTCGTTATAATGCTTTTGAACGTCTTTATTAATTGATGCAACTTCATATCCAAGTTAAATTGGAGTGGATTTATATTACTTGCACAATAAAGGATATAGTTTTGCCCCGAACTCCATCCAAGTTCTATTATCTTGATTTATTTTTATTTGACAAAAAAAAGACATTAAACAAAACTGATCGGTCAAAGCTTCAAAAGAGTTGAAACATACAAGGATGGAAAAAGACAATCGCAAACATACAAGGATGGAAAAAGCAATCGCTTTGACCATACCGTCGCCTTTAACGCAAAGGGGAAAGCAAACATTGACATACATTACAAAATAGAGAATAAATACAAATTCAACAAATAATTTTAAGGATATTAGATTAATTTTATCACATGCACGTAATATATTTGGTAAAATTAATTGTTTAAATAGTTAATTATAATTATTTTAGTAGTGAATAGTGGTTGTATTTAAGTTATTACTAGATTTAATGAAATAATTTAAGCATTTATGTTTCCTAAATTTAACTATTAATATGCAAAATAGCATAAACAGGTACAAATAATTTATCAAACAAAAAATTCATTACAGTATTGTGAAATAAACAAACATGAAACGGTGTTTTTTTAAAAAAAAATATAAAAACTAGATGTTGTTTATCGTCTCATAAATGCTGGCCACTTAAAACAATATATGCAACTAACATGCTAGTTTTGACATTAGTTTCCCGAAACTAATATCTACTGGATAATGCCTTGACTTAGGTTCTTTTCTATAAAATTAGTTGTTTGAGTAATAAATTGTTGTTTAACTCATTGATTAAAGAAAATATGTTCGATAAATTAAGTTATTGGGCTAACGAATTATTGTAAATTGACAAAAAAAATATGAGTTGTTTGCCTATATAAAACTAATAACAGTAATTTGAATAAAAAATGTCAAATATACTTTTGAAAGGCCTATCAATTTTTCAAAAATACTATTTAAAATGCTAGACACTATTTAAGATGTTAATTACTATTTAAAACATTATTCTAAACAGGAGTTATTGAACATTGATGTTTTGATAATTAGTGTTTTGATTATGGCATGTTCGGCGGTCGTTATAAGCTTATTATACCTGTTACTTGCTCTAACCCACTACCTGCTCTTTTTAAATGCTTTGGACTGTTCGGCTAATTAACTTCAAACTGCTCAAACAAAATAGGAATTTTTTATTTTTTTCTTTGCATGAAAACGAATTAAAAACCATGACCAAGATTGCCAACCTTGACCAAGATAGGCAGAAGAATTATAATCGTCCAAAAAATATAATTTTTTTAAAATTATTATGAGAATTAAAAAAGGAACATATGGTTTGTTTAGTATGAGCGTCTTTGGGAGTCGTTAGTGTGTTAGATCAGTTTGAAGCGTTTTGGAATGACACGAGTACTGAGAATTAGAGATTATAGTAGGTTGGAGTGGATAGGAACATGATTAACGTACGTTTGCCATTATCAATGACAATTTTTGTGTGCAATGAATTTAGTTTTTGCAACAACATCGTCTTTGTTCTTATTTCAACTCACATTTTTATTTCATTAGTTAAGTCATTTGTTTGCTAAATATTTTTTAAAATACTAAATTTTATTCTTAATTAATAATACTATGTGATATTAACCCACTTTTATGTGTATAGAAAATTGATATTGCATTAAAGTTTGTTTTTTTGAGCTATTGTTTTTTTTTTTTCCTTTTTCATTTAGATTCCGTTAAATTGCATTTGCGTACTACATAGTACATACCGTAGTTATTTATTTACTTTTTTTTAAAAAGAAACTCTAATATCTAAGACAACTTTTCTTTTTCGCGCTGAGCATACGTGGGTGAGCTACTGAGCTTTCTGATGGGTTGTGATGACTGGACCAATCAGCAAGCAAAGCAGGCCAAGTCTGACATTGGCATGCTGACCCGGCCCAATTTATCAAATAAAAAATTCATTTGGTATTTTGAAATAAACAAACATGAAACGGTGTTTTTTTAATATAAAAACTATATATTTTTTTGCGTCTCATAAACGCTAGCCATTTAAAACAATGTATGCAACTCACGTGTTAGTTTTGCCGTTACTTTACCCAAAACAATATCTACTTGATAATACCTTGACTTAAGGTTATTTTCGGTAAAATTAGTTATTTAAGTAATAAATAGTTGTTTAATTCAAGACTAAAGACAATATGTTCAATAAATTAAGTTATCGGGCTAGCAAATTATTGTAGATTGATATAAAGATATGGGTTGTTTGCATATATAAAACTGATAGTAGTAATTTGAATAAAAAATGTAAAATATACTTTTGAAAGACCTATTAATTTTTCAAAAATACTATTTAAAATGCTATGCACTATAAAAGATGTTAGATACTATTTAAAACATTATTCTAAACACGAGTTATTGAACACTGATATTTTGATAATTAGCTTTTTGACTATGGCATGTTTGGTTGTTCCTTATGAGCTTGTTCTAAACGCCGCTCCAACCCGCTAAATGCGTGTTCTAAATGCTTTAGACTGCTCCAAGCCTCCAACTCACTTCAAACCGCTCAAATGAAATATGTTTTTTTTTTTGGCATGAAAACGAATAAAAAACATGATCAAGATTTGCCAACCTCAACCGAGATCAGTAGAAAAATTATAATCGTCAAAAGAATATAATTTTTTAAACAAATAATTATTATGAGAATTAAAAAAGGAACATATGGTTTGTTCGTATGAGCGTCTTTGGGAGCAGTTAGTATTTGGAGCAATTTGAAGCATTTTGGAATGGTTACGAGCATTAAGAATTAGCAGTTAGTGGATTATAGTGGGTAAGAATAGGATGGAGTAAGTATCAAAATGTTGGAGTGGGTAGGAGCAGGATCAGCGTTTGTGATTATCAATGACAAATTTTTATGCAATAAATTTGATTTTTGCAATAACATCCTCTTGGTTCTTAATTTCAACTCACATTTTTATTTCATTAGTTAAGTTATTTGTTTGCTAAATATTTTTTTAAATACTAAATTTTATTCCTAATTAGTAATAAGACTATGTGACATTAACCCACTTTATATAGAAAATTGATGTTGCGTTAAAGTTTGTGTTTTTCAGCTATTGTTTCATTTCCTTTTTCATTTAAATTCCATTTGTGTACTACATACCGTAGTTATTTATTTACTATTTTTTTTAAAGAAACTCTAACGTCTAAGAGAGTGTTTGGCAAACAACTTTTTGAATAGTTTTTTTGTAAAAAGAGTTTTTTGATCAATATTAGTTGTTTGACCAAGTAAAAAAGCTAATTTGGATGTTTTGTGAAAAAGGCTTTCTAAAAGAGCTTTTTGGGTCTAAAAAGCTAACTTGAAAAAGTTAATTCCATGAGTTTTTGGAAGAGTTTTTTTAAGAATTAGATTTTTGTCTCACAACTTTATTAAAAATAGCTTATTTTACTAAACTGTTTTTCAACAAATAGTTGATACAAACAGCTAACAACTAACGAACTAATACAAATAGCTAACAGCTAACAGCTGTTTGACAAACAGGACCTAAGACATCTTTTCTTTTTCTACTTTTTCCCGCTGAGCAAGCATGGGTGAGCTTTTGAGCTGGGTTCTTCGTATTGTTCGCCTCCCCTTTGCTGACTTTCCGATGCGTTATGATGACTGACCAATCACCAAGCAAAGCGGCCCAAGTATGGCATTGGCATGCTGGCCTGGCCCAATTTAGAGGCAAAAGTGCAAGAGGATTGGGCTTTTCGCGTTTTGACTCGTCACACCCCACACACAAGGCTAAATATGAATTCTTGGTTCCTAATTGGTCATGCTCCCAGCTTGTGTACATCAGCAAACCAATCTGTTCCTCCATATTTAGGGCTTGTTATTTTCGTTGGTCTTTTTAATTTATCAGTTTCTATCAATTTCAACTCACTTCAATCAATTTTAACTCACTCTAATAAAAAATATCAACTTCAATAAATTTCAACCCACTTCCTTCAAAATTTTATTTCTCACTATTTTAACCAATTTTAAAAAATATACCAACTTCAACCAACTTCAACAAAAAATATCAATTTCAACCCACTTCAACCTACCTCAACTAACTTCAACATTTTACGAACTCCAATTCACCAACGAAAAAAACAGACTCTTATTGCTAATTCAACATCGGGCCATTTATTCTACATACTCACACAAATGTGTGTCAATCCCTAAAATTATCTCGAATACGGAAAAAAAAAGTATCTAGAAGCATCTATTTAGTCATTTTCAGTTATCAAATACCTTAAATGATTTCTCTATTGCCAGATCAGCTAATTTGCTTATAATAGTTATGCTTATATGGAGCACCTGAAAAACTCACAATGCCATCATTTTTAATAATGACTTGCCTGATCCAATAGAAATATTAATTAGAACAAAACACATTTCAAATGAATGGAAACAACATCCTTCTTCTAGTATTGGTGGAGACAAAAATCAGTGGCACCACAGCAGACGAAGTCTGTAAACAAATAAACTTCGATGGGGTATTCCGAGTGGAAGCACAGGGCTTTAGTGGAGGCATTTGGGTCCTTTGGCTTAAGGATGAGGTACACCTTCAGGTTATCGCCTCATCTGCGCAACATGCCACGATGGAAGTTTCAGAAAAGGATTCAGATTGCTGGATATTATCCGCAATCTATGGAAGCCCAGACGAACAACGGAGAATGGAACTATGGGGTGATCTGGAATCCTTTGCTCAGTATACCTCTCACCCCTGGCTACTAATTGGTGATTTTAATGACACTCGATCAATGGACGAACGCCGAAACTGCAGTGCACAGCTGACTCGACGGTGTACACATTTCAACAATTGGATCGAAAATAATGGATTGATAAACCTTGGTTTCTCAGGCCCGCAGTTTACTTGGGCTCGTGGACTTAACCCAAAAACTAGGAAATACGCAAGACTGGACAGGGGTCTATGCAATCAGTCCTGGAGAATGAGATTTCAAGAGACAGGGATACGACATCTTATACAAAACCAATCCGATCACTGTCCATTATTGGTCTCTCTAAATGGCTACACACCCATGCATCATTTTCAACGTCCATTTCGGTTTCAAGCGGCCTGGACCACTCATGAAAACTTCACTCCTTTTCTTACCCAACACTGGGACACCAATACGCCATTATATCCCCTTCTGACTCGAATGTCAAAGGCGCTAGCAGAATGGAACAAAACAGTGTTTGGCAACCTTTTCCATCGGAAAAATCAAGTGTGGGCTAGATTAGAAGGAACCCAAAAACAGTTGGCACAAGCCCCAAATCGGTTCCTTATCAAGTTAGAGGCACAACTGAAAAGAGAACTTGACGACGTACTTGCCCAAATAGAGCTAATGTGGTTTCAAAAGTCCCGTAAGGATGCTATTCGGGACGGCGATCGAAATACACGATATTACCACCTAAGTACTGTGATCCGAAGGCAGTATAATCGGATTGAGGCTATTAAGGATGTTAACGGGGAATGGATATGGGAAGAGCATGAACTCAAGAAAATGGTGCGTGAATTTTTCATGCAGCTATATTCAGACGACAATGGCCCGTATCAGGCGCATATTCTCCCATGCAATCGATTCCCTAGAATGAGTAATGAACAACTGGCTCATCTAGATAAACCATATGTGGGGCAGTGAAGTGAAAAAAGCTCTATTTGACATGAACCTGTATAAAGCTCCGGGACCCGACGGATTTCAAGCACTGTTCTTCCAAAAGTATTGGGACATCACGGGGTCTAACCTAGTGCCGCTGGTGCTTAACGTCTTAAAGGGTTATAACTTCCCAGATGGACTCAATGAGACATTTTTAGCCCTAATTCCGAAAGCTCCAAACCCGCAATCAGTAACTCAACTCCAACCCATCGGACTCTGCAACGTCGCCTACAAGACAGTTTCCAAGATGATTGTCAACCGTCTTAAACTATTTATGGAGACGTTAGTAGCACCCACCCAATGCAGTTTTGTGCCTGGAAGACAAATTACAGATAACATCATCATAGTGCAGGAGATGCTCCATACAATGCGTCGTAAGAGTGGAGAGACAGGCTATATGGCAATTAAGGTGGATCTTGAGAAGGCATATGATCGACTACGCTGGCCATATATACATGAGACACTTCTTGAGGCAAATCTACCACAACTCATGGTGGACACAATAATGATCTGTCTCAGTCTTGCCAAGTTTAGTGTTCTATGGAATGGGGAAAAAACACAACCATTTACACCATCGCGAGGAGTAAGACAAGGCGACCCACTATCACCATATTTATTCGTCCTCTGCATTGAACGCTTAAACCATATTATTGAGGACATGGTAAGGCAAGGGATGTGGAAGCCAGTCTACGCCAGTAGAGGGGCCCCTCCATTATCAAGCCTCTTTTTTGCGGATGACTTGATTTTATTTGGAGAAGCATCAGTGGAGCAAGCAAAGGTGATTAAACATTGCCTTGACTTGTTTTGCTCAGCGTTGGGACAGAAAGTTAGCGCCCAAAAATCTCAGGTTTTCTTTTCCAAGAACACCAAACAGCAAGTTAAAGATGAGGTGAGTCAAGAACTAGGGATTCCCACTACCGAAGACCAGGGGAAATACCTTGGAATGCCTACGATAAATGGTAGAGTTGACAAACACACCTTCCGAACTATCACTGAAAGAGTGGACAACAGATTATCTGGATGGAAGTCCAAGGTACTTTCCCCTGCTGGACGCGCTACACTAATTAAATCAACAATTTCCTCTATTCCATACTATGCCATGCAAACGGCTCGGTTACCTCGGTCACTTTGCGATGATATTGATCGTAAATCTCGGAGATTTCTATGGGGGGGCAACGCCGAGAACCGAATCATATATAATGTAGCATGGGAGCAGCTAATGAAACCCAAGGAAGCCGGTGGTCTAGGGTTTCGATCGATGAGACAAGTCAATAGTGCTTTCGTAGCAAAGCTTGGATTCCGGTTGGTGACTGAAAAGGAGAAGCTATGGTCACGCATACTTCGAGCCAAATATTGCCAGGGTCGGTGTGACCTACAAATGTTCAAACCCAGAAGTGATGCCTCTAATACGTGGAGAGGTATCCTTGACAATATTAAACGCCTCCAACAAGGATCGAAGATGGAGGTTGGCAATGGTAAACACACACTCTTCTGGCAAGATAATTGGCTGGGCACAGGACCCCTCTGCAATATACTTACTGAACCCATACCCCCCACACTTGCAGATTGGAAAGTGGCGGATATGTGGGATGGCAATCGTGGGTGGAAATGGGAAATGTTTTCAAACCATATTCCACAAGACCTCATAACACTCATCGCCTCGCAAAGCCTCAAGTGTGAGGAGGAATCTGAGGACCAAATTGTATGGAATGATCCAAGCTCGGATGGCTTCACGATAGCTTCAGCGATGAATTTAATTCGCCAGGCCGCTAATGAGCAAAGGGATTCTATATGGGATGCAATATGGAAGACTGTAGCTCCTCAACGGGTTCGGTTTTTCCTTTGGCTAGTAGCCCATGATAGAATCATGACGAATGTAAACAGAATGCGTCGCAATCTTACTACCGACCCATCATGCAAGAGATGTGGCGCAGGGGAAGAGAGCACGCTCCATCTACTTCGGGATTGTGAGGCCGCCAAGCAAATATGGGAACAACTTATCCCAACTAGATATCATGCCACTTTCTTCAACACCCAACTTCGGGACTGGCTAGCAATGAACCTTAAGCAACTGAAGGCTGCCAAACACAAGTGGCCCGTCACGTTTGCCACTACAGTTTGGTGGCTATGGCGGTGGAGAAATATTCGTTGTTTTGAGCGCACAGAATTTGAACCAAGAAGGCCATGTGAGTTTATATTGGAACGCAGCAAGGAAATTGCACAAGCTATGTACCCTTCAAGGATTGTACTACTTCCGCGAATTGAAAAGCTGATCAAATGGTTAGCTCCTTCGGATGGGTGGATTAAACTTAATGTGGATGGTGCCTCACGTCCCAATTCAAGGAAAGCAGGAGGGGGCGGTGTATTGCGCAACCAAACAAGCACGTGGATCCGTGGCTTCACGGCCAACTTTGGTATTTGTTCCTCCGTCAAGGCAGAATTACTTGCTCTTCTCCAAGGCCTTCGGATGGCATGGTCATGCGGGGTTAAGAAACTCCTTATAGAGATCGACTCAATGATAGTGCTCAACAAAATGCAAGTCCCAGCAAGACCCCACCATCCTTACTTCTCCATTATAAAAGAGTGCCAGGACTACATCTACAACCCACAATGGAGCGTGGGCATAGATCATTGTTATCGAGAAGCCAATAGCGTGGCTGATCTCCTTGCTAATTTAGGGATAGAACAACAAGAGCCTCTTACTTGGTATGACCACCCCCCGGGTCCAGTCATACCTAGGGTATTGGAAGATATACTTGGTGTAACTCATTCCCGCCTCGTGCGTAGTCAATAATATAAAACAGGGGCATGACCCCTCTTTCTGACCAAAAAAAAAAAATTTCATTCACTTCCTACTAAGTATATCACATTGTCCAATACTACATGATTAGTCAGGTGTAGTATCCTTTTGAGTGGCTTCATCAAAATCAATTTTGATGAACTTTATTCAGTAGGGGCAGCAATAGCTTTTGTCATTAGATATTGGATACAGAGATTCATGTAGACAATAACCAAACTCATCAAATTGCACCAAGTTTAGTAATAGAAGCCATAAAAATGAGAGATGGACCCAAAGTAGCAGTACATGCAAGATTTCACCATGTTTAGGTTGTAAGATATAATTAAATTTCCATTTAGGTGGTTCAAGGAAATCATTGACATTCCATGGAAGATTAGACAATTGGTTCACACATCTTTGCTATGTTACCCGTCATAGAAAGAGTACAGATAGGTTATAGCTTTATGGTTGTAAGTGTTGCATTGTGCCTCCATTTGTATTCAGTCCATTGCTACCAAAGTACCGATCATGTTAGAGCGAGTCATGAACGGAGGAAGAGAGCAATCCCTAGAGGAGAACGACCAACTCCTACGTTCGAAGAAGAAGATGAAAAGAACAGGCATGGGACGACCCCCTGAAGATGATCTCGTCGTGGATAAAGAGGAGGTGGATATGGAATTGAGGTCGCCTAGGATCTTTGAAACCAGAGAGGTGGACATGGAATTGGAGTGGTGCCCTCATCACAGGTAGGGATGGCAACGGGGCGGGTTGGGGACGGGGAGTATATTCCCCGTCCCCGTCCCCGTTGGAATCCCTGCCCCCCGTCCCCGCCCCGTTCCCCGCTGCGGGGAAAAAATTCCCCCCCGTCCCCATCCCCGGCGGGGATTTAATCCCTGTCGGGGCCCCAACGGGGATTTTTACCCGCTGTTTTTTTCTTACCTTCTAAACTCTTCACGGCCATGAGTACCAAATCCAGTATATACCTAGGATTTTTACAAAGAAAATTACATATATAACATTAGTTGTTTCATTTAAAATTTTTGAAAATAAGGTTATTTTTGTAATTTTAATTAAAATTGGAGGCGGAGGAGGGGGTTTTTCCCCAATCGGGGAATTGGGAACGGGGATGGGAACGGGGCAAAATCCCCGACGGGGAAATGGGGACGGGGACGGGTTGAACTATGTCCCCGTCCCCGTCCCCATCCCCGAGCGGGGATTAATTTTCCTCCCCGTTCCCATCCCCGTCCCCGTCGGGAACGGGGATTTTTCCCCACTTCGGGGCGGGGCCCCGGCGGGGACGGGTATTCCCCAACTTTTTGCCATCCCTAATCACAGGCTCATACTCCAACAATGCAACGACTTGATTACTTGGGAAGGTTGGGAAGGGCAAGTGACTCATTGTTTTAGAAAAGCTAACCAAGTGGCGGATAGGTTAGCGAATATAGGAATTACAACTAGTTTAGGAGTCATTAACTTTCAGAATCCCCCGTTAGAGGTGAGAGATGCTTTTTTTCGCTGATTGTATGGGAGCTGCTTGGCTTAGGATTAGTAAAAGTTAATAATATTCGTTTTGGGACATAGCCCCTCTTTCGCACCCAAAAAAAAAACTTTGCTATGTTACCCTTATTTTGACAAATCTGTATTAGGCATATCTTTATAGAGAAGTTAATATGCTATTGATCAAATTACCAAACACAGATATATATTAAAGTCCGTGGTTCCCTTTTTCACAAATCTCAATTAAACATATTTCCAGGGATGTTATATGGTGGCCAATTGGATTACAAATATTATTGAAGTTTTTAGCTCCATTACATTTCATGCCTCTTCTATGAACTTTTGTTGTACTGATATAATTTAGGTAGGAGCATTGCGATATCGATTTCCTAGTGTCTTATTGTACTTAATATTGAAAAATAATATATGTTTCTAGATTTTGAGCGCTTGAGTTTTCAAAGGTCAAATTTATGGAATCCAATACAACAACAACAACAACAACAACAACACCACCTCCCAGTGTGGGTCCCGCTTTTGCGGGGTCTGGGAAGATTCACCTGTAGGCAACCTTACCTCTACTGGTATTCCTACTCGTAAAGAGGCTGATTCCAAGAGACCCACAAAAAAAAGATTTTGAGAAAATATTATATAGAAAAATTTATGGAATCCAATAAAAAGCAAAATGTTGATTTCATAAATTGTAACGTACAATGTTTGTGCTTGTTCTATCTCTTTTTATTGTTAATTTTTATTGTAAAGTAACTTTCGTTAGGAAATATAGTTTTACTTTACTTTTGGACAATCCACTCAATTTCATTTGGCAATACGGACATCTTTAATTGCGGTAATACATCTGGGTTCCTTAAGAGTAATCCTCCATTATTCATCATTCAACTACCCAAGGTGTTGCTTAACTGCTTTCAAAAATTGTTCTCTCCATATTCTTCAGTTTTTTTAGTTATCCACTGATGAGTTACTCCACGAGTGACTCCATTTAATAACTCATTTTGTATTTATTTAATATAGAGAAGTAACAAATACACGATACTAAATTTTAACATTATATCGTATGAAAAATAAAAGCATTATATATCATCATTTTTTTGATAAAATCATCATCATTGGAATTAAGAGGTATGTTTTTCTTTATTAAAAAAAGATATTTTTAAAACTCTTGACTAAAAATTAAGGATAATTTATACCCCCAAAACAAGGGACAAATTAATTTTTGGAACAGGGGCAATGTCGGTAATTAGATACAAACCAAATCTTATTTCTCCACTCGTGTTTCTAAAATTGCTCTCTCTCTCTCCGTGCCTGTGTAGGAGACCAGTAGGGCTTTTTGCGGGACAATCCGTTTTACGATTTCGATCCTCCACGGACCACCTTCGTCTCCGCCGCCTCCCCGGCCATCTAAGGTAAGCCCTAGCTCTTCCGATCTCATTCTCCCACCCCATCCTCCCCTGATTCACGAAACTCTAAATCGACGACTCCTCAATCGCATTCTCCGCTCGATTTCACTGTTTTCTTACACCAACACTCCTTTTCGTACTTCGATCGATCACTCCGATTCAAATTTGGTAACTTTTTTCTCTGTTTTTTTTCCTTTTTTGTGGTTTTTGTTGGTTGTTTGATGATCAGGTTATACATAGTTGATTAGAATCGGCTCAGTGGAGGAGAGAGAAGAGGTGATTGGGGGATTTAATTTTATTTGATTTGGATGCTTGTGGCGGGGTCTGAGATCCGCCGTTCGGTCGATGGCCAATCCTGGCGCCGGGAACAGATTCGTGTCTGTGAATCTGAACAAATCGTACGGACCATCCTCCTCGCACCCTAACCCTAATCACCACTCTAATAGTTTTAATTATGGATCTGGCCGTGCTCGTTCTGGTGGGGGTGGGGTTGGTGGTGGTATGGTTGTCCTTTCTAGGCCTAGGAGTTCCCACAAGGCAGGGCCGAAGCTTTCTGTTCCACCCCCCTTGAATTTGCCATCTTTGAGGAAAGAACATGAGAGGTTTGATTCATCGGGGTCAGCTGGTGGGGGTTCTAGTGGTGGCATTCCGGGTGGCGGGTCTAGGCCCTCTTCATCCGGCTTGGGTTGGTCCAAACCGGGTGCTATTGTGAGTGTGGAGAGAGATGGAATTAGTGGCGGTGATCGGCCGTTGTCCAGTGATGGGGCTGCCCCTGGAATTCAGGCTGTCGATGCGGTTACTCGAGGAGGTGGTAGTGGTTATATGCCACCCTCTGCTAGGTCTGGTGCAAGTGGACCTGATGTTTCTATGCCAATGTCAATGGAGAAAGCCTCTGTATTGAGAGGTGAAGATTTTCCTTCGTTGCGTGCTACTTTATCTGCTGCAAACGGGTCTGCTCAGAAACCGAAGGATTCATCTCATCAGAGACAGAGGCAAGGTATGAGTGAGGAGCCATCTTCTGGACAGGAGGAGGGATCTCGCACTGATATGCGGCCACAAGTGCAATCTCAGTATTCTGTTGGCAATAGCATCCGAGCAGATGGCAGAGATGGTCACAATTCAGGTAATTCCCGTCCGCTGGAGCACGGCCAAAAGCAGGAAGACTTCTTTCTGGGTCCATTACCCTTGGTCCGGCTGAGCCCAAGGTCTGACTGGGCAGATGATGAGCGTGACACGAGTCATGGGTTGACGGACAGGGGCAGAGACCATAACTTTTCAAGGACTGAGACTTACTGGGACAGGGATTTTGATTTGCCTAGAAGCAACTTTCTGCCGCAGAAGCCAGTTCAGAATCATTTTGATAGGCGGGGTCAGCGTGACAATGATGTTGGGAAGAGTTCATCCAACGAAGTCTCTAATGCAGATCCAATCAACAGAGATGTGAGAGGACCCAGTAGAGAAGGCCGTGAAGGACAATCATGGAAGCGTCCTGCTTCTCGAGAGGGATTTGCATCACAAGAAGGCATCAGCGACAAAAATAGTTTGGGGCCAAGACCAACTTCTGTGAATTGCGAGACAGCCAAAGAGAATAAGTACATCCCATTCCTGCCCCAACTTGGAGGCAATACTCGGGATGAGCATATTGGTGGAAATACTGTGAACCGGGATGTTGGCACTGGAAGGAGAGATCCTGGGTATGTTCAAGGAGGGAGACAGCAATGGACTAACTCAGTGCATGCAAATAATGGCATGGGGGCTGAGAGGAACATCCGGGACCGTCATGGCAGTGAATCCAACAGATACAAGGTTGATGCTCTTCAAAATAGCATGGGATCAAGATCCTCATTCTCGGCGGGTAGTAGAGGGCCAGCTGGAAGTGATCACTCGTCCAATTTTGGCAGGGACAAGCGTTCATTTTCTAGAGGTGAAAAGCCTTATACAGAGGACCCATTTATGAGTAGTGATTTTGATGTGCGGGATCCTTTTTCAGGTGGTATTCTGGGGGTAGTCAAGAGGAAGAAGGATGCAAAACAGCATCTAGATTTCCATGATCCTGTCAGGGAATCTTTTGAGGCTGAACTTGAGAGGGTTCAAAAGATGCAAGAACTGGAACGCCAACGTGTTATTGAAGAGCAAGAAAGAGCTATGGAAATTGCTCGCAGAGAAGAAGAGGAGAGACAGAGACTGGCTAGGGAACAGGAAGAACACCAGAGAAGATTGGAAGAAGAAGCGCGAGAAGCTGCATGGAGGGCAGAGCAAGAAAGACTAGAAGCAATAAGTAGAGCAGAAGAGCAGAGGTTAGCTAGAGAAGAGGAGAAGCAGAGGATCTTGATGGAGGAAGAGAGAAGGCGGCAAGCTGCCAAGCAAAAGCTTCAGGAATTGGAAGAAAGAATTGCGAGGAGGCAGGCTGAAGCAGCTAAGGCTGATGGTGCTGCAGATGTTCAGGGTGAAAAAAGGCCTGCTATAGCCAAAGAAAGAGATGTTTCCAGGGCAGATGATTTTGCTGCTTGGGAAGATGGCGAGAGAATGGTGGAAAGGATCACAAACACAGCTTCTTCTGATTCCAGTGTTAGCAGACCATTTGACATGGGTTCCAGGGCTCTGTCCGTCGCAGAAGGTTCGTTTGCCTTTGCAGACAGAGGAAAGTCTTTTAATTCTTGGAGACGAGATGTATTTGAGAATGGGAGCAGCTCATCATTCTTTTCTTCTGAACATGAGAATGGTTATCAGAGCCCTAGACGAGACACTTTTGTTGGTGGAAGAGCATTTCCTCGGAAGGATTTCTATGGTGGATCAGGTTATATACCTTCAAGGGGCTATTACCGCGGGGGTACTGCAGAACCTCAGATGGAAGATTTTCTTCATGCAAGGGGACATAGGTGGAGCATTTCTGGGGATGGAGATCCTTATGGAAGAAACATAGAGTTGGAAGCGGAATTTCATGAGAGTGTTAGGGGAAAATTTGAGGTGGATTGGAGCCAGGGTCAGGGTCGTGGAAGCTCTCCTTTTTCAGAACGTCTTTACCAGAACTCTGAGCTAGAAGACCTTTATACATATGGGAGGTCCCGGTATCCTGCCAGACAGCCTCGGGTTTTACCCCCACCATCACTTCCTTCTGTACATCGATCTTCGTTTAGAAGCGACAGCGAACAGGCTAGATCTTCAACCTATCAGGATGAGGACATGTCGTTCAATCATGCAATGGGAAGTGAATCTGCTGCGGTGAGTTATCAGAATGCCCAGGAGGAACACTCAGATAAGTTGGATAATGAACAGAATGCCCATGACGAGGAGCATGATCTGAATAGAAGCGTCACACCTGGGTGTGACTCTCAATCCTCACTTTGTGTTTCAAGCGCTCCTAGTTCGCCTACCCAAGTATCACATGATGATTTGGATGATTCTAGGGAGTCGCTGGCTGTATCTGGTTCTGCAGAGGACCATGGTGTTTGTAACTCTGAGAGTGAGGCAGTTCTTCCAAAAGCGAAGGATGGACGGGGAACTCCAAGTTCAATATCTGTGGGGGATGATGAAGAGTGGACGGTAGAAAACAATGGGTTGCAGCAGCAGGAGGAATATGATGAAGATGTGCGTTATAACGAAGAAGTGCAAGATGGAGACGATGACAATGCTGAGCTTAACCAAGAGTTTGAAGCCATGCACGTGGAGGCAAAAGGTTCTCCGCATATGAAGGATAATGTGGTCCTTGGGTTTGATCAGGGTGTGGAAGTTGGAATGCCAAATGATGAGTGTGAAAGAAGTCCGAGGATTGCCGAAAATGTGTATGTGGGACCTCAGGTGATTGGTGGCCCCACGGAGCTAAATGTATCTTTTGATGGAAGCAGAGGTGGACAAAGCCCTCAAGTTGCTGATGTTTCACAGCATCTGAGCACAGATGCTTCTTGTTTGGCAGTTGAGGATAGTGAGAAGGCTGTCCAAGATTATATTCCAGTACCAGTTAATGCACCTCATACCTCAAAGTCATCGGATCTTTTGAGTTCTGGAGATTCTTCTTCTGTTAGTGTCTTAACTGCTCAGCAGTCAATCCCTCCATCTGTCGGAGCAGGCTTGCAGTCATCTAGTCAGTCTGTCATGCCTAGTGTAGCTGCTACACAAGGGACACCTGAGTTGCCTGTTAAGCTGCAGTTTGGGTTGTTTTCTGGTCCTTCTCTAATTCCTTCTCCTGTGCCAGCTATACAAATTGGTTCAATACAGATGCCTCTCCAACTTCCTCCTCAAATTGGTCCATCTTTAAGCCATATGCATGCTCCGCAGCCTCCTCTCTTTCAATTTGGCCAGCTCAGATACCCTTCTCCCATTTCCCAGGGTTTTCCACATTTGGCACCTCAGTCAATGCCTTTTGTTCAGCCTACCATTCCCTCTCATTATCCTTTAGGTCAAAGATATGGGAGTCCATTATCTGTCCAACCTGTTCAAGAATCCTCCACTCAGAGTTCTGTGAGAGATGGTGCATTGTCGCTTACAATGAAAAGCCATCATATTCAACCTCCTAATCCATTGAAAATGCGCCCGGATGCTGAGTTGAAAGAAGCAAATTTGATGGCCGGAGAAGCTGAAATTAATGATATATCACATCAGAATCAAGCAGACACTTCCATTGCCCCTATGGACCAAGTTAGAACTGAATCATGTAAGCGGACTGAAATTATTGGGCATGTGCAGAATGTTGTTAGGAACTCAAAACCTTTGAATAAGACTTCAGAAAACCGAGCACAAGGTGGGCCTCCATCATCTCATTTTGCTGCCAATCATGGAGATACTAGTGGGCCAACAGCTCAAGGCCCATCGGGGAACAAAGGAAGGAGACTTGCATTCACAGCCAGGAATCCTGGTGGCAGATCATCCTCCCTTTCAAATGAGACATATCGCTCTGACGTAAATGGATTTCAGAGGCGGCGACGTGGTATGCAGCGATTTGAGTTCCGCGTGCGGCAGGTGACTGATGGGAAGCAATCTTCTGCTTTGGCATCAAATTATTCTGGGTCAGATTCCAAGTCAAATTATGATGGAGATGGTTCTGGGATGCAGCAGAGAAGTGGGCCAAAGAAAGATGTGCCATATGATCAACCAAAGCTAACTGTTGATCCACATAGTTCAAGATCAGATCAGATTATCACCCGAGAAACTGGTTCTGGGATCAGAGAGGACAGGCCAGCTAGAAAAGAGACATCAACTGGTGGGCTTGATACTGCACGGTGTGCAGAAGGAAGCCTGAAAAGAAACATTAGTTCAGAAGACGATGTCGATGCTCCCTTGCAAAGTGGCATTGTGCGTGTCTTCAAGCAGCCTGGCATTGAAACACCTAGTGATGAGGATGACTTCATTGAAGTCAGATCAAAAAGACAAATGGTGAATGACCGGCGTGAGCAAAGAGAGAAAGAAATAAAGGCAAAGTCAAGCAACATGAGAAAGGTTTAACTTTATTTTTGATGTTTTCAACTATTGAAAAATCTATTGGTCTTATTTTGCTTAGGTTGAAATTTTGATTTACATTGTAGGGCCAGCGAAAATCTCGCTCTGCTCCCCAAGGTACTTCTAATGCCAGGATTACAGGCAGAATATCTGCATCATTGAGTACTCAAGCAACTAAGAACGTTCACAAAGTTGGCATGCCTAAGCACGGGTTGGGAAGCAATGAAGTGCCTGCAGCATTCAACAAGACGGTTTCCCAAACATTAGCTCCGATTGGTACTCCTCCTATAAATTCCGATTCTCAGGGCGGTGCCAAAGCTCAAACTGCGAAGTAAGCGCTGTTTGAGAAGAATTTGTGCTTATCTCAATTTTATGTATTCTCAATTTGCTGACTGTTGGGCATTGCAGGCCACCCCCAACAAGCTTCTGTGCAACCACTGAGCAGACTGTTGGATCTGACCTGAGTTTCCATGCCCAAAGTAATGCCCTTAATGGTGTCCATTCATCTGTAGGCTCCCAGGATAACTCACAGAGTAATCCACAGGTATGCACGGTCATCGTTCTATAGCCCTTGATGTGCTGCATACTTGTTTGAACTGATCGTAGATAATAATTATCTGCTCGTGGAAGTATTCTTTAAATGTTTCGGCCAATTGCTCTTGCTAGCTGTGAGGATAATAGAAGTCTCTGAAAGAGTATTGAGTGGGCAGTTTCTTTTGTGTGTGTGTGTTTTTGTTTTTTTTTTTAAAATTCTTTTAAGTTAGTGTACATGACAGTTGCCTCTTTTCATTTTTGCATCACTGATGTTTTTGCGTTGAATTTTTATTTCCCCTTGTGTACTTGCTCATTGTTCGACTTAGTAAATGTCAGTGAACATGCCTGGATAGATTTAGAAACAAGTTGTGAGCTGTGGGTGGAATTTAATGAGATTTAAGTCTGCATGAAATAACCGGGTTTTGATTTTGATGTGATTTGAGGATTAAAATCTTTTAGCTCAGTGTCATTCTATTTATGGTACATTATGCCATTCTCTCATTGGTCATGGAAGACATGTATGTGAGGATATGGCGAGCTGTACCTCCGTATGCTTTGTTGGAAATGGTAAGAATTTTGAATGTCTTAGATTGACTTCTTGTAGGTTATGACCTTGACACAGACCCAACTTGAGGAAGCTATGAAGCCTGTTCAATTTGATAAGGATGTGGTATCTGTTGGAGATCGTGCTGGTTCAGTCAGTGAAACAGGCATGTCATCATCGTCTCTTGCAAAAGACAACTCCCTTCCTTCTGCAACTAGTCCGATTAGCTGTCTTCTGGCTGGGGAGAAGATTCAATTTGGTAAGTTTAGCAGCCATGCAAGTGTGGCCTTTGAGTAGTGTTTCCTGTCTAAATGTTAATACTCTGTTGCTTTCTAGGTGCTGTCACTTCTCCAACAATTCTCCCACCCAGTACGCGTGTTGTTTCTCAAGTCATGAGGGCACCTGCTTCCAGTCAGTTGGATATTAAAATTTCCCGAAGTATGCTTCCAGCTGAGAATGACTGTGCACTTCTTTTTGAGAAAGAGAAGCACTCTAATGAGTCCTGCCAGCCTCTAGAGGATTGTGAGGCTGAAGCTGAGGCTGCAGCTTCAGCTGTTGCTGTTGCTGCTATCAGCAATGATGAGACTGTTGCACCTGCCATTGGTGGTTGTTCAGCTTCCATCTCTGTCTCCAAAGGCCTCCGAGGTGTTACTGTGGATGTGATGGCAGCAGGTGCGTAGATGATCTTCTGTTTACAAGATGATTTGATTGGCTTATGTTGATGTCTGTGTTCTAATGATGTTCTGGTCGGTTTTGATACTCATCAGGTATGACAGGGGAGCAGCAACCAGTGACTCACTCAAAGGGAGAAGACAGTTGCAGTGTATCCTTGCCTGCTGATCTATCTGTGGAGACACCTCCCATGTCAATCTGGCCGCCTTTACCTAGTCCACATAGTTCTAGCCAGGTGCCTTCACCATTTTCTGGAGGCCCATCTTCCCATTTTCCTTTTTACGATATGAATCCCATGATGGGGGGTCCTGTCTTTGCATTTGGTCCACGTGAAGAGTCTACTGGCTCTCAGTCGCAACCACAGAAAAGTAGTGCACCTACCTCAGGCCCACTGGGGACCTGGCAACAGTGCCACCCGGGTGTATATTCGTTCTATGGTCCTCCTGCAGGATTCACAGCCCCTTTCATTAGTCCGCCTGGAAGTGTGCCTGAAGTCCAAGGCCCACCACATATGGTGGTTTACAATCATTTTGCCCCAGTAGGACAATTTGGACAGGTTGGCTTGAGTTACATGGGAAGCACGTACATTCCTTCTGGGAAACAGCCTGATTGGAAGCACGACCTCTCATCATCTGGCATGGGTGGAGGTGAGGGAGAAATGAACAGTTTGAATATGGTCCCTGTGCAGCGTGGTGCCCCTAATGTACCAGCTCAGGTTCAACATGTAGCTCCTGGATCTCCTCTCCTATCAATGGCCTCACCTTTGCCAATGTTTGAAGTGTCGCCTTTACAGGTATTGAACATTTTCCACGTGACTTTTAACATTTTCTTTACACTTGAGCTTCCCTATTTGTGTCCGTTTATTTAGTATGCGCTCATGTTCATCTCCTCGCTCTTCCTCTTGATGAGGAGGGCAAGTATTTTGGGTGGTGGTTTGAGAATACCAATGGGGAATCCTGTAGGGTCTTTAGATAATGGCTTGAATTTTCCAGTCTTTTTCCTTTAATTAGATGGCCAAGTATTTGGCATATTGACCCTTTCCAAAAAATTAACCGTTGGGATTAAAATTTTTTTTGTTTGCAGTCAGCACCTGATGCATCAGTCCACCCTCGTTGGTCTCATGTTCAAGCATCACCCATTCACTCAATTCCACAATCTATGCAATTGCAGCAACAATCTGAGGGTGCAGTGCCTGTTCAGATCAGTCGTGGAGGTGCTGATCATCATCCACTAACTGCTAATGGGTTCTCCAAGCCCCAGACACACTCCACACTTGCTGATGGCTGTTCTTTTGGTGTGGGTACCAATGCAGTTTTAACCCAAATGTCGGACGAACTGGGGTCTGTATGTCAGCCAGCATCTAGTGGCCCTGAGTCTACCACACTCAATGCTGGTGGCAAGGGCCACCCTGGAAGCACTGCCGGGGATTCTGTAAGAGTTGATGGTGAAGGTTATGGCTGCAAAACAAACTCACAGGTTGGAGCTTCTGGTTCTCACAAGATCCAGTCAGCTCAGCAGAAGAACTCATCTGGGCGACAGCAGTATGGTCATTATCAAAGAGGGGGAGCCCAGAAGAACAATTCAGGGGTCGAGTGGTCCAACCGTAAAGTGGGGTTCCATGGGAGGAGCCATTCGTCCGGTGGAGAGAGAGGCTTTCCTCCTGCCAAGGTCAAGCAAATTTATGTTGCTAAGCAGAGTACCACTGGAACTAGTAAGGCTGTTGAAAACTGAAGGCTATGTTGGAGGATGGGTGCTCTGTGAAGTCTGAACCAAGAAGTTGAAAGTATGCTGAGACGTCGAACGTGCTCCCACGGAATTTGATAGTCGTTTGGTTTTTCAAATGAAATGCACTTGGGGATAGATGGAGGCATCAAAGTCGCAATCTTGGTCTTTATTTAGCACTGTAGTATGTAGCTTGTTTTTGTTCTGTGTTAGATTTTTTCTTATAATTTAACCAAGGATGTAAAATTAGTCATAAGTTAGCTCTACACAGAGTGAAGAAACAATGGCCATTTTAGAACCCTCTTGACGAGGTGGAGGGTTTTGGCCCTCTGGATTGGGATTAATACAGGAAGGTGATTGTTGTTGCGGACTACGCGGGTTATTGTATTGGAAATTTGGAATTGTCCTGAAATTTGTCCGACATTGTTTCTTTGAGTAATGATAAGATCATTCGACTGTCTTTTTCCACCAGATGTGATTTTGCTTTTAATCTTTAGATGGTTTTTGCGTACTATGGTTCTTTTTGGTTGGTCTAGCAAGGATCTCAGTATTTTCCGAAGGTTCTTGGAACTTGTAGAGCAACTGTATGGGTGGCTGACTGAGCCAATCTGTATTCTGGTTGGCATCTCGATTGGGTTAGCCCCACTTGTATGAACTCGAACGTGTCTTTCGACGCTGGTTTTTGTCTTATTAACCAATATTATATTATTTGATTTATATTATTGGATTAATCATCTAATGACCTTAGGGGACTCCAAATTGAAATTGACTCAGCCCGACAGCATGAAACTGAAATTTCATTACATGCTGCGGCGTAAAACCAACCTGATCATAAAGAATTGAATCAGATGATTGACTTATCAGGTTTGAAGTATTGGTGCGGAGGTGGGTTCAAAATTAACTGAAATCGAATACCTGAATTTTTAGACATCCGAACCGAATATTTTGTCGGGTGTTTATTTCGAATATAGTTTGGAGTTTTGGAGATTTCAGCTACCCAAACGTGTGATAAGAATTTTTTTAAAAGATACAAGAGCATGCTTGATTTTTCTTGTTTATGTTCTTTGAAAATTATGGTTGCCTTTGGAAGGTTTTTTTATTTTTTTATTTTTTTTATAACTTTTTCTTTGTGGCTTCGATTTCTCTTATGGGTTTTAATTATGCAGAGGCTGTGGAGGCCTCATAATTAAATTTGAGATTTAGACATCGTTTTTACCCTAAAAAAAGGGTACAAGTTTTTTAGGTGAGAATACTGTAAGTCAGATGTGATGTTACACTTGTACCATCATAGATTTCCTCATAGCTTTGATCTCCTGTACATGGGTTTGTACTTCATCCAAACTGGGACCATATATCATAATTTTGGGTTATTAGATATCCAAAAAATCAAAAATTTTGATTATTTGGTTGGTTCAGTTTTAATTCCAAAATTAACGAAGTTGAAATTTTAGTTATTCAAACCGAAATTTATTTTGATTAGGGCATCTGAACTAGTGGTGTCGTGGAAGAAAAGTTCTTGACCAGTGTTTTCTTTCTCTTTTATTCTTTAATCTCTGCGACAAAAACACGTTTTCCTATTTGCATGTTTTTGTCATTACTTAATTTGCTTCATCACATGAGGTTTCCATGCTCCTTTTGGCAGGGCATTAATTTATGTTTATATAATTTTTAAAAGGAACAAATCAAATTAACTTTTTTTTGGTCGCTGTAGACATTAGGTTAATTAAGAAATCATTTTCCGTGAGAATTTTTTTTAAATAGTAAAAGTCATAGAAAACGAACGCTATATTTATTCGATCTAGTATTTACAAATATTAAAGAGTTTCTAAAAATTATTCTAATTGTATCCAAGTAATCACTTTATTTGACTTTTCTTATATACTAAGACCATTTAAATATAGTTTAATAATATTTATTTTCTTACCAAAACATTCTTATTTCATTTAATTTTTTTTTTTTTAGGGCCTTTGGTCCTCCATTTAATTGGAGTTGAGCTATGTACTATCGAGCTCTATCATGATAAGTTTTTTCCATTCATAAGACTCGCATATATAAGACCCTATTTTAGGGGAGCAAGAGCAAAACGACCACAGTTTATCTCAATCTCATAACGTGAACGATTATGAAAAAAGGCATTTTAATCTACTGATAAACTCTAACATATCACTCTAGGAGGGGAGGGGGAACCAAAATAGAACAATGAAAAAATATTAAATTTGAAACAATAATTTTCTGTTATTGCTAAATTACAATTGCTCATGTATACAGATTATCTCAATCTGAGTAATTGCTCAATTACAAGCTACCTAGATTTTACATTCTGTTCTAGCTACAAAGAATCATGTATACCAAACCAAAAATGAATTGGATGATCCAGACCCTAAAAAAAAAAACACCAGATCTTCCAAAAAATTATCCTAATTAATGAACTGATTATCCTGAACGCAACTCAGAAAGATCCATGACTATCAACATCATCATCAATCATCATGTTCATCCAATCCTCCAATTCCTTCTCATCTGTGATCTCCACAAACTCCTCTGACCCTGATCCCCATCTTCTCTCTCTCTCCTTGTTACTAGCATTACTATTCTCCGAACTACCGCCGGCGCCGGCGCCGTTTTCCTGCCACTTAGAATCTGTAGTTCTGTTGTTCCGGGCATTGTCGTTGTGCTGATTACCAGAGTTGTCGAGGTAGTCAGAGAGGGGGAAGTTGAGCTTGGCGCGGGGCCCACGGAACCCGACGGCGGCGCGGTCGTAAGCACGCGCGGCCTCGTCGGCGGTGTCGAAGGTGCCGAGCCAGACTCGGACGGCACGGTGTGGGTCCCGTATCTCCGCCGCCCACTTCCCCCACGGCCTCTGCCGTACTCCCCTGTACTTGTTCTTCTTGTTCCTCCTCTTCCTCTGCACCTTCAAGCTACCACTATTTTTATTGTCACTCCTAGTAGCGTTTTTGACAGTTGACCCGGCCGTTTTTTCCGTTGCTGAATTTGGCGCGAAAAGGGGGCAGCCCAAGCAACCGTCAATCTTACAGACGGGACACGTGGCAGGATTGGATGACACCCCCGGGACCTCAAACACAGGATGGGACCCATTGAGATCGCTCAGGTAAGAGGAGGAGGACGAAGAAGGCACGTGAGAAGTGTCGGAGAGCACGTGCTTAAGGGCATCCACCATAACTGCCATTTCTTGCTCTGAGCTAAGCATGCAACAATAACCGCTTCCCCTTCCAAACTCCATTATTTGGTAAATCGTGGATTTTTGCTGGTGAATTGAATTGATTTTTTGTCTGATATTTTGAAAAAGTGGATATTTTGGAGGTATTTTGTTGTGGAATATGATATGATATTGTGGCGGAGACTGGAGCAGGTGACTGCGCTTATATATGTAAGCGTGTAGGGGAAAGAGGTGAAGAGAGAGAGAGAAGTGGTCAACACAGTTCACACACGGGGTCACTGTCCACCCCGCGCAAATACTATCAAATCACTGTCCAAAAAGAAAGAAGTTCAAACGGGAGAAATTTATTAAACGTCACTCCACATGTCATTTCCCTCACCTTTTGGGAATGGGTATCTGCTTCTGGGCCTGGCCCAGACCAAATTTCACTATTTGAGTTTTTGGTTGGGGCTGCAGAGCCATTGCCTTTTACTTCACCAACTCTGGTTGAGGCCCAATTCTGCCTCTCTATGTTTGGCTCCCAGCCTTCATCATAATCTCTCCCCCCCCCCCCCCCCCCAAAAAAAAAGAAGAAAAAAAAAGAAGACTTAGAACATATTGAATTCCACCACATTTGACAAACTTTTGTGACTGTATCCATTCATGAGATCACTACAAAATAGAGAAAAATCGAGGTTAAAATCAAAAACTTAAATCACCTATGCCCATGTCAAAACCGCGATTCTTGAGCTCGCGGTATTCTTGGCAAAGAACGCAAGGCTCACAGCAGAAGTGAACCAAGCAATCAGCAGATGGAGTCTCCTCTTAAGTCATATTGCCATCTTATCCTTGATTGGTAGCAGCATGAATACAAGCAAGGGCACCCTGAGAATGCCATTAGTAGTCCATGTATTGTTCCACTTAGTGCACAGCCTGCGTAGATATAACCAATTGCCGCCGGTTTAAACTTTTGAGTGAGTTAACAGTAGTTAAACATGGTACCCAATTCTTTCATGTTAAAAAGCCTTGAGTTCAAATTCTAACGCCTTGCTCACATGCCCTGTATTAGGGTCATTAAATAACATTGTATATGATATTAGTCTAGTTTTGGCATACGATCTCTGGCTTACATGCCCTGTATTAGGGTCCAGTTCAAACTGCTCAACTCAGATGCGACTCTCACTATCAAAATTACCTCTGTGAGCTAATTGTGCACGGCCAAGAAGAAGCTAGGTATATGAACTAGAGAAAGGACATTGTTAAGCAAGTACCAATTTCGCCCCAGCTAACGAGCTCAGCAATCTGACCAACGGTGATGCAAGGGCAAAAGGTGGTGACCAAGCAGTTGGCAGGATCATCACAGCAGTGACACAGCCCGGTAGACCATGGCACCGTGCCACGTGCAACAGTGCGTGCGTTATAGCTCGATGAATATACGGATGGGCGGTGGCTACATTCATTGGAGGTGCTGGATATGGAAGCACTGCTTGTGTGTGTTTAGGAGCACTTGTATTTTCATATGATGATGAGTACATATCTATTGTTCCGCTTTCAACTTTGGATATTGGATACGATGGATAATTAGGCAGAGCAAGTTTTATGGGTTTTAATTAGTTTTGGCCAACCCAAAGTATCGCATTTGTAGACCCCAAAGAAGGGATTTGATTGAAGTGCCAGGAAACTGCCTAGAAGCTGTGTTTATTGCAAGGATTTTGGTGACTTTGAACGTGGATGCTTGAATCTAAGCTAAGGTCTTGAAAGCAGTGTTGTACCTTTGAGTATTAATCCCTGATTCTTAATCGTTAAGTGTAGCTGACCTCCTTCCAGTTTGAGTCTCATTCGAGGAAATGACAGCTAGAAGTTGTGGGTTTTGCATTTCATATCTCAGTCCCAAATCTAATCTTGGGCTCATACTCTAAAAATATAAGAATTGTAGCCAACTTGGTGTTCAAATCAAACAATGTAATTGGAAAGGATCAGTGTGCGCTGCGTAGAGCAAAACAAAATATGAATAACTTCGTTTTGTCAGAACTAACGAAATTTTAACAGGATAATTAAACTTTGAAAACGGTATAATTAAACTATAGGCTGAGTCATCCTATGGGAATTCTGTTTTTTTTAACGAGATGTTCTTACTTTGATCAATCGAACATATTCTCTTCATTTTGTGATGTATGGGTGGATACTAAGATAAATGAGAACGCATTTTAGCTTAAATTCTGGCGTAACCCTTCCAGTTATCAATACTTCGCTGGTTACCAGTTCACCTAGCAGCTCAGCATTCACATTGTCCATTGGGTGTAGCAGTCCCCTGTCAACAACAGTGTTTATACACCCGGTTGCAATCAAACACTTTGGCTTAGTAATACCCCCTTCTTGTTAACTGAGGGATGGAAGGGGAGGATGATTATACCATTTTTTATATTTTCTTTTACATTACAAGTATAAGACAATACTATAAAAATAAAATAAGATTTTGATGAGATGAAGGGCAAAAACAAGGACTATAGCATGTGAAGTAGCAGTTCATCATCAATTTGTTCTTACTTACAATTTCAGTCCTAATCAACATTGTCAGCATTTATAAACACTGACCGGTACTGATCAGTAATCATTAACAATGATCAGCAATAAGTTACTTATGATAAGTTAAAAAGAACATACCAATGTTTGACTATTTGCTTTAGTTATTAGCGTTCGGTAACATAGCATTTTATACTAATACGGGAGAGGAGGTAGTCTTGTGAAACACATCTTATGAATAAACTAGTTTAATACTACCCACTAAAAGTCGAGATATAACCACCACCTACTATTCCAACAATTATCAATTACTCAAATCGCTATCGACTATCCAAAGTACTTATTTTTGCCAAACTGCACCAACATGTCATTTTATAGAATAAAATTTCTGGGCAAACATAACCATCATTAATATACTCACAAAATTTAACCACGATATTTAACTTAAATCGTCAATAAATAATTCATCATTCATAATTACTAACACGTAGCAGCAGTACAAATTGTACACAACAAAGTACATACTTAATTCTCACGCTTAAAAGTTAGATTTAGCCTTTGGAACAGCATAAAAGTCCATCAAATCGAAGAACAAACATGTGAAGGTTCCTGTTTCCCAGTGTTTGTTCTTATAAACATATGAATAACAACCAAAATAAAATTTAAAAAAATAGAAATAAATACAAAGAAACAGCAAAAGGGACACAAATTCCAAGCTTCATTAGGCCATGACAGGGGAAATCCAGTTATCCAAATGCATGCATTGCCAAAGAAACTTCCTGTTACCTTACAGGCCCCCAATAATTAACTCCATCTGATCTGACATTGGAAATTGAGATCCATTGCACTGCCCTTAAATCACTTCACACTTGCCATTAGCCATTACTAAATCAATCACCCATCCTAATCTCTTCTAGAAGTATTATAATTATAAAATAACATGATATTAGCATAAACTACAATTAATTGGCCAACTTTTGAGGAACATAATCCACTAAATCAAGTAACCAACAACTTTTTCAAGTGTTTTTGTTCATATTTTAATTCGACAATGTAAACTTATAAAAAAGGTTTGAAAAATTTACTGCATAAAAATATAGTGCAAATATTGATCAACAACTAAATAATTATGTTAGCATCACTTAAGTTGGTTAATAAAGTGTGAAATAAGGTCTTGTTATCTTCAGCTTATTTTTTACAGATTAAGTTTAAATAAGTTCAGTTCTAAATAAGTTTAGTGAATAAATTCAGAATAAATTTAGAATACTTTCAAAAACTTGTTGATAATAAGTTCATAATAAATTCCGTTCAGAATAAATTCATCAAATAAATTCAGATATTTATAATAAGTTCGGCAAATAAGTTTGGAACAAGTTTAACAAATACGTTCAGTATAAATTCAGATAAATTCAGTTCAAAATAAATTCAGTCAAAATAAACTAAAGAGGATAAGGCTAAGTATTATAAACCTTATTGAATCCTATCTAAATTGATTTATGCGTCCTTTAACCAAAACCCCAAACTAGTATAAATATGTAAGTCTTCAAGAAAGCACATTTTGCTTTATACATATGTTGACAACATGTGAAGACCACATAATTAAATTCTTATTGTTTTCTCTCACATCATTTTCTACATTAAAATTATGTATATAGAAAAGTCTGTGAAGTTTTACTTTTTAAAAAAAGTACATTTAAGGCTTAGATGATACAGCTAGTAGCCCAGAGAATGAAAGTAAAAATATTGAATTTTGTATATTAACTTTCAACTAAAAATGTGACTGTTAATAAACTGAAATGATAAGCTTTTGGATTTACTAATAAAAATTTCAAAGCAGAGTTTCAACGTCGATGTGGCGGCGAAAGAGGGTTTACGTGTTGGTGAGTGATCTGGGTCAAAATTCTTCCGTGCTCCTTCCATGCAAGAAAGGCAACCCATAGACATTGGATCTGGGGAACATCTCTTCGACGATCAAGTTAGGTTCTCAAATCCCAAAGGGAAATCGATTCTCGAGGAAAGGAGAAATAAAGCTTTAGTCATTCAAGTAAAGATGGGATCTTTAATTCAAAAGAGATAATCCTAACAGTCAGTAATCATAGAGTCTAGAATTGTATGAATTCTATGTCTTTTTCAAGGAAAGTAGGCATCTAACAGAGATTTGTAGCAAGGGCAAAAAGGTAATTTCTTGAGATTCGCGTTTCTTGGGCTTGACCAGAGTTACAACTCTAGTTCCGAGCTCCTTGGAGGTGTTTGGTAACAACAGGTTTTTAGCCAAAAAGAGCTGTTTGGAGCATTTTACCTGTTTTGATCGAGTTAAACAGTTAAGTAGGTGTTTGGTAAATAGCTATTTGAAACAGTTATTTGACCTCAAAAAGCTCTTTTTGAAAAGGTTATTTTCATTAGCCTTTTCAAAAGAGTTTTTTATGGAAATGATATATTTGCCCAAGACTTTAAACAAATTACATTACATGCCATTGAATTATATTTAATTATTTATATAATATTATTTTACAGAATAGAAAGAGTATATAGTATTATAAAGTTTTCCTTAGTAGCATTCGAACTCGGTTAGATCTTGATGATTAACAAAATTAAGTATAATTTTTTTTTGAGGCAAAAACAAACCATTGAAGTTGCATTGTTTCTTTCATTGCTTGTATTTTTTTCCCTTAACCAAGTAGTATACTTTTTAATGTAGATTTTCTAATTTCACTAGTTTATTATATCATGCTTATTCGATTCTTTCACCAAGCACCTTTATGAACATCTAATATTGTGATATTTATACTTTAGGCTATTCAATCTCCTTCCGATTACCTCGACAATGAGCTTTGGATTGATGCAAAATAGTAACATTTGATACTATGTTTTGTATGAATTGAATCTAATAAAGATAAAGTCATTACAAATTCATATAAATTTCAATTCAATTGATGAACCAAAAAATTTTTAAAAATAACAAAATAATGTTATAAAATATTGACATAATTTACATGAGTACTAATTGAAAAGAAATAAAATAGACGATGAATACAAGTTACGTGGAATTTAATAAGAACGTAAAGTTTTATCAATGAAATTTTTCTTCTATTTTTTTGTGTACGTGATCACAAATGAAGTTAACTTATACGTATGACACCAATTTAATTTTGTTTAAAAAGAAATTGATCAATAAATAAAAAAATATGTTCTATTAAGAAGTAATTTAGAGATAAGGATATAAATGAAATTTTATCAAATATCTTTATTAGAAACATCTAACTTTACCAAATAGTTTTTCTACAAACAGCTAATGCAAACAGTTAATTCAAATGGCTAATAGCTAATACAAATAGTTAACAACTAACAACTAATAGCTAACAGCTGTTTGCCAAACAAGGCCCTTGTGTTTGCATTGGAACCCCATGCCCATGGATCACATTACAACGGGCCCCACTCTAACGTGGATAAGATGAAGTTCATATTTTTCCTAAATCACCTTATATATACATTGATCTTAATCATTTTTATTTTAAGACATAAATCTTCCACATCTATATCGTCAAAACTTTAATGATTGGAGATTTATATGACTTTATCAATTATAATATAAGCACTCCCCTCTCTCGAAAAACCCTACCCTCCTTACGAAAAACCCTAACATTTATCTCCTTCAATAAGGGGCTACTATCAGTGATAATCATTAGTGGTAAGCCCCAATCTTCATACTTCTTGAAGTTTTATTTAGTGGCGAGGCATTTACTAATATTCTGTTTCTTTGCAATAAAATTTCTCTCCAATTATGAGAGTTTAGTTACGTTGTTTATTTTTCTCATCATCAGTGTGAGTTTGGTTGTTCTTACTTCTAGTGTGCGAGGTTATTCTCACCATTTGTGTGAGTTTTAATCATTACCTTTGTGCAATGTCACGGATTTGAAAATTTAAAGTGAATTTCTTGTCTAGTAGAATTTGAAAATTATTGTACTAGATCTACATTTTTTATTAAGGAATTAACTAACAATGGAATTTCATATGGTTCTACTACGGAGATATTTCTTTCAAGTACAATCTACCACGTCGATTGGACATATGCTTCATGAAGTTATACTATAGCTCGCCGATATTTGAAAAAGATGCATTAACGTCAAAGAATGTAGTTGGTGGCAAGAATACTACTACAAGTTCAGAACCGATTGACAGTATACTTATCATTAGTTTTCTAGAGAGACTGATTCAATTTGACATTTTAGATTTACTTTTGTTACGATATGTTTATTGTATATGCTATATGATTTTTCATTAAGGAATTATTTCTTTTTCCTATGAAAAAAATTATAATAAAAGCATTTTCTTTTGCAACTACTAAAAAGAAAAGGAACCAAAGAGACATTTCTTTACTTTCGTCCATCATCATTTTTAGAAGTAAGAAAACATGGGCACAGAAGTCACCTTCACACAGGACCCATTAAAATGTGCTCAAATTTGGCTGCATTTAAGCTCAAAATAATGCTTATTGAGAAAATAACTTTTTATTTTTCCTTCTTTTAGTTTTTGAGTTTCAACTGTGAGTCTATTGGTTCTGAGCGTATTGAATGAGCAGACAACAGATTTGAGCAGGTTTAATAAACAGAAAGCAAGTTTGATCATGTTTAACTAGTAGTTAGCTAATTTGAGTGGTTTGGAAGCATGTTTGTGAGTGAGTAGGAACAGGTTATAATAGATTTGAGCAACAATTAGTAGATTTGAGTAAGTTGGAGCAGATTAAAGCATATGTAACTAATAATTAACAGAATGTAAGAAGATTTTGCCATAAATAGGGGATTCGATATGTTCATACAAGCCCTTTGTATTTCGTTCAACACTTATTTTGCGCCTGGAGAGTCTCAGAGTTTTTTCCTCCAGATTTTTTTGATCACCTGAGTTTGAAAGTTTGACCGGTCATACCAAATCTTAGATGTTTAGATTTAGAGGGAATCCACGACGTGGCACATCCCCATTCGTAGTAGTTGATGATAGAGCCAGGTTTATTCATGTGATCACTGATTCCCTGCTGAGACCATATCCTTTCGGCGCTACCCCTATTTGCCAAAGTACACATTTCTTGTACTAGCGCAAATCATTGACCATCCCTCCAAAGTATAATATTTTTTAATTAAAAATTATTAAAGGCTTGTTCTTTTTCATCATAAAATGCAATTGTAAGTTGTAAAAAGGGATAAGGGTCCGTAAGAAATTATAAAAAGTATAAAGAATCCATAAGAAGATAAAAGGGGCTGTAAATAGTTGTAAAAATACACGTAAGAAGTCGTTGAATGATGAAAAAGTTGTATAATATATATATATATATATATATATATGTGTGTGTGTGTGTGTGTGTGTGTGTGTGTGTGTGTGTGTAATTGTTGGTATTTAATATATAAATTATGAAAATAATTATTTCACGAAAGTAAACTATGTGCATCACTGAAATTTATAAAAATAAATTTTACGACACCACCAAACAAGTTATATTTTAACATTATAGAAAAAATATTATTTTTTGACAATTATTCTTTTGGATGATAAAAAATAATATTAAAATAACATAATTAACGGAAATAAGCTTTTAAATAAATTCAAGCCAACAAATATGTAGAACCAAATATGCTGTACACTTGAGGTGATTTTTTGGTATTAACATTAGTTTCACCTCCCTATAAGAAAACTAAAAAAAAAAAAAAACTTTCTCAATGGAGTTGAATGGAATCCTAAAAATTAATCCTTTTAAATTAAACATTTTGAAATTAATTCAACCCAATGTTCAATTGTACAATTACAACAATCAAGTTGTCAAGGATAAACTTCGGGTTGAAATTAAATAGCCGAAATATTTTTGTCACCTATAGTTTGACTGTTTTCATATATGATTCACATCGAAACTCAAACATAAACTCGGTTTTTGTATCATGGTTTTAAAACATGTTGACTTATTTTCTCTATAATGACATACATGTTTCATGTTGAAACTTAAATATTTATTCACATCATTAAATTCTATTTTTATGTTTATACAAATATTACGTTGAGAAAAAATATGTAAGATTTTCATATTGGTAATATATAAAAATATATATATACACATATTTCTATAAATACGAGGAAAAAAATAATAAATCACAAGTTGAATGTTATAAAAAAATATATAAGAAGATGTAAGGAGTTGTAAGAATTTAGTTAAAGTTGTAAGAAATTGTAAGAAGTTGTAAGGAGAGGTAAACTATAAAGTGAATTCTTCCAATCACAAAAAAGAACAGAGCCTAACTATGTGATTTTTCTTTTGTGTCAATCAAATTGCCAAGTACAGATGTGAATATATAACATTAAATGTTTTTTTTATATGGGATGGCTTTTATAGATTATTTTAATAAAACTATCAGCCTTATTTTCTAGAGCATTTATATTATTAATTTTTTTTTATCATAATTTAACCTTCTCTGAAAGAGAATTTATTTCTGATATATGAAAGTGAGATCCATATTAAAAATTATTAGTGTTGTTATTATTGTTAGGTAGAATTCATTAAGTTAATTATTATTATTATACTTATTACAAGATTAATCATATTAGAAAACACATTAACATGGCCTGATAATAAAGTTAATGGTGCCTAATTAGGATCCAAATGGCCCTGTTAAAAAGGAAGAAACAGAGGATACTTGCACATGTGGCACGTGATATCCTCCATCCATGCAAATCAACGTTGAATTTTGGACCACCAAAATCAAAGTTCACAAAGCTCGAGCTTCCAAGGTGTGGCCTTGGATTATCACCCCTAACCCCTAATCACTCGCTTATAAGTCATCACCAGCCAATGCTACTCTATCTTTTCCAGCTTATCCACTTCCCAACGCTACTCTAGCTTCCAAGGTGTGCACTTTTGATTCATCAGATTTTAGGTCAATTAGTCAAATTTGTAAAGTGGGCTATTGATATGACAAAAGGTAAATGTTTGTTATTGCAACTAGAAATGGTGGAGGAGTCCTTTAAAATTGATTTTTGATTAATATTATGTAAAATTAAAATTAAAATTAACCATCGTGAACAGTGTTTTGCCTTTTTTCTTTTTCGTCTAACTTTTTAAATCTCTTTTATGTTTGATTTTTGATTTTTCTAAATTTGGTATAATCATAAAAAATATCAAAAAAAATTTCAAGAAGTCTGCTTCTAAAAATTCGACCATTAAATATGATTAAATTAGAATCCTCTAAGAACGTAGATAATTTTGAAAAGCTCTAGGTAACATATGATGAGTGTAAAGTATATTGGAAAGTCTAATGGTGACTAGAGATACAAATGTGCTTCGATAGCTCTACAAACCTTTGAACTTGACTTTGACTAGCCTTAACTCAAGTTCAATTTGACCCAATTGGACTTATCTCGCATATTGAGTTGAGGCCCAGTTACGAAAGGCTTGATTCAGCTCAGTTGAGCTCACTTATTATATCAAGTGCAATGATAAGCCTCATTTTTTGTTCACAAGTGGGGGGTCTACCTCCTTTACATCATCTCATTCTCATGAGCCTATTTTCCGGCTCTCATCACTTAATCACCCAAACATAAGACTCATTACTTTTACTCATCAATAAAATAATTCCCATTGACCCAGTTTCGAAATAGGCAATCTTTTTTTAACTAAAAAAAGAAAATACAAAATTAAAACAAAAAAAGAAAGAAAAAATCGAAAAGGCTAAGAACCCTACGCGCGCAGCCAACTCATGACCCCCCTCCTACATGCACTACACAATTGATGAGCGCCTTGAGGGGTTACAACTGGCCGATTTACATGCGTTGCATATACTTTTGTAAATTTAGGTAGAAAATAGCCTATGTTCTATAAATATACTTAGATCTTAATGCCTTCATGAAGTTCGAACTCGATTCAACTAATTTATAACCAATAATTGTATGTAGCAGGCGGCATGGCTACAAATACACATGTACTAAAACCAATTATGAGAAGTATTAGTGGTAACAAACTAATAATTGGGAGATAGGTAAAATTAATATGGAGAGGGAAAAAAAATATCACATGGTTGCTTTGATGGGTCAGTATCGCCAGCTCACAGACAGCCCCGAATTACTTGCAAGTCAAAGCAGGGTCAACTGTGCCAACCCCCCCTTTCCTTTTCTTTTTAATCGTTTCAGAAAATCAGAACACCATTTAAACTATTTGCCTCTTTTTACAACCCCAATCTTATGCATCAATAAATGCACATTTATCTTTAAATGCACTCCTGTTGCTTTCCAATGCCACCAATTAGGTTCTATTTTGAAGAGGCTCCTGACAGCTCATTAACATTAATCTTTTTTTTTCACAAAAAAGGAATCGACAAAAGAAAAAAAGGAGGCTAAAAATGTAGTACTAAAATCCAAATTCATAGCATGAGTAGATGACATGAACATCCCTTTCTCTACCATGTATAATGTTGCATAGGTATATTTCTCTTTTATGTGATATTTCGGTTCTTCTTCACCCCTTAACTAAGCATGCTATAAAATAATTATTTATATATTTTTATTTTGGATCATAATTTAATTAGGGTTATATATTTTATAGAAATATCCTAATGACGGGGTGACTGACAGGAAAATTCTTTCATATATATCTCGAATGGAATTTGACACTGCACCCTTTATATAGAAGGTAAGACATGGTTATGTAGATGACTTGGTTCACTCCTATGCATGGTCTGTTTACATATGATAGAACGTGAAGAATAAGGCATGAGGTCACAAAGATGATTAGTATATGCTGAAGAAGCACATCACTTCAATATTGTATATAGTTAAAAGTTGATAAAAATCTTACTTAGTTTAAAAAATAGGCTTTTCTATCTTTTTAGAGATTAGTTATTTGTCTTTTCATTTATGCCAATACTATGCAGAGTCTATGGATTTCAATAAAATTTCTAGATAAGTTTATTGATAATTTGTCCTATTTCAAGGGCCATGGGGTTGGTTATATATAAACCGAAAGGCAAAGATGAAAACGAGAAATTGAAATTATTGGCATCAATTGACATGACCACTACTACTAATAATAAACAAAGGACTCTGGTCAAGGGCAAGGACTAGGAGGTGGCATTGCTAAAAAGGGGCAAGAAGCAACAAAGCATCTTCTCATAATAAAAGCCAAAAGCCAAAAGCCCTTTGATTATTTGATTCCATGTAAAATCATCATGTCATGACAAAATAACACCACAACTTGACATGACATCCATGGATGCCCAAAACCCGAAGCCTTTTTTCAAAAAAGAAAGAACCAAAAAATAAAAAATAAAAAACAATACTAAAAAAGGGCATTGAATTCAAAGCCCTCCACTGCCTCAAGCTCTGAGAGTGTGATATAAATACACACATCTAATGAGAGAGAGAGAGGAGCCAAAAACACAGTGGCCAATAGATTGGGTCCATCCAGAATTAATTAGGGAACCAGTAGAGAGAAAAAAAGCTAGTGAGAGAAAGGGGCAGAGTAGTTTTTGTCTGTTTATGGTGGGTTTGTTGTTTTTCAGGCCCTGAATCAGAGTCAGACCTCCAATCTCATGGCATGTTTAGAGATGTACAACAACTCAAATCCTCCTCATCCTCATTCTCAGCCTTCACCTCCTATGAGCCCAAGAATATCTTTTTCTAATGACTTTGTTGAATCCCATCACAATTCTCACCAACACTTAAGATCAGAACCACCAGCAAGCTCAGATTTTGAGTTCTCAGTCTCAAATTACAACATGATTAGTGCTGATGAGCTGTTTTTCAAAGGTAGGATCTTGCCATTTAGTTTCAAAGATAAGAAGAAGAACACAACTAGTAGCAAAACCCTGATGCAGAGAACCTTGAGAGATGAACTCCTTGCTGATGATGATCAAGATCATGATAACATTGAGTTCTCTGTTAAACCACCCAAGCCTTCTTCTTCTTCTAATGGGTGGAAGGGCTTTTTGGGTCTTAGGAAATCCCACATTGGCTCCAAAAAACCTGAGAAAACTGATTTCTCTTTTGATTCTACTGCCAAAAGTTTCTCCTTTTCACCTCCTCAGGATCCAAATACCAAATCTTCACAGGTAAGTTTCAGTTCTTTCTCTTGGTAGTTTTGTTTAACTTTTCTGTGTGTTGTGCGAATTAGTTTTGTATTGGGTTTTGAAGTGTCTTGTAATATAGATCCCTAGATTTAGCATTGTAATGATTGTCAGTATTCAAACTGTGATTACAGGGTGTGGTGAGCAATGAAGGTCCAAGTGGCACTGACATGGAGGTGGGGATATAATTAGAGAGAAGATTAGTTCATGTTCATAAAGGGAAGGTGCAAGTTTTTAGCTTTGGTTTTTTTTCTTCTACCTTCAATTTTTCAGAGGAGGTTCTGATCCCAGAAATTATTAAAAAGAAAAAAGCCAGAGGAGATTAAGATTGGAATCAGGAGATGCTAATATTTTGGGGGGTAGTGGGTTGCTCAACTTTTGAATCTTAGATTCCCCCCCCCCCCCCACCCCTTGCCCTAGAAGTAGAAGTTTGTCTTTTTTGTTGTTTTAATTTGATGTACAAAAGAAAAAAACACACAAAAAAAAAGCATGCAGATTGTGTCTCTCCCCCTCCTTGGCTTCCCATAAGTTGTTCAGGTTGAGTAGATCTTGTTATGGGGTTGTCTTGTAGTTTTGTGTATCTCTGTACCTTCATTCCAATCTAATGTACTTTGGATTTGTAATCACTAATGAACTTTTGCTAGCTATTCCCATTTTCTTTCAAAAAAGAAAATATTCCTTTGCATCCCCTGTTTCTGGTCAATCATACACTCACTTTGTTTCTATCATAGCATAATTATCGCCATGAGACACTTTTTGTCTCTAGTGTTGATCATGGTCATGCATACCATAATTATGATTTAGGATCATAATCAATTGAAACTCAAACTTGCCAGCAAAAGTTTCACTTTTCTGGAACTCACATTCCATCATTTTTTCAACAAATGGAACTCATTTCTAGATAATTAAATTAAATATTTCTTATGGAGCCTACCTCATACATACAATATATTTTTTTAATCAATTGAATGATATTTTTAAGGGAAAAAAATACACAAAAAAAAATGGAATGAGGGAAGGAATAGTACCCCAGTCCGCCTCGCATGCCTCCTTGCGTGTCTATACGGTTGTAAGTATTGAGTTTTATTTTTTTAGAAATGTTGGGTCCCACTACTGGAACTTATTCCGGTGGCTGGGGAATGTCCTAAGATGTCACACAAATTCGTCATTTCAAACAAACTAATTAAAATCATATAGTCTCTACATGAGAAGAGTTGTCTGTAGAGATAAGGTTGTTTGTAGGAGTCCTCCTATACTCTATGAAAGCGGAACCCACACTTGTTAAAAGTTATAATCACTGTGTCGAATAAATTCTCTTTTTTTTTTTTGTGGGGGTGAAAGGGGGAGTGTGAACCCTCTAGAACAAGCAAAATTAAGACATGTCTTACATAACAATTCCACGAATAGCTATAAAAATGTAATGAATAAAGCTAGTAGTATAAAACGCACACAGATCCATGTGCAAAACAAGATGAGACGACCCACCAACCACCCCAAATAAATGGATCAAACTAGTAGCTGTTATAGATTGATGAACGAGTATGGGGAAAAATCCAATAGAAAACACTAAAGAAGATGTACGTATTTGGAGATATTTTTAAATATTGTACCATATAATTCAACAAAGACTAATAAGTATTGTATTAGTAAAAAGATACTAAAGATAACTATTTGAATCTATATCAGTAAAAATTAAAGCAAAAATATCAATCTAAAATTTCACAAGTTCAACAAATTAGTGTGTAAATTCGATATATCTCGTTCAAATGAAACATTTGATATGATGACTAGTACGTTATCTATGTCCCATTGTATTAAAGGGCACTTGTTGCATATTGATGATTGACAATTGACATCAGTTGGCGAATTGTGCAACATCATCATGTCTGTACTCTGTACAATATACGCTAAAGCCAAAGGAGAAATCTCAGGGTTTTGTCAAGTAAAAACGATTGCATTTCTGATATTCATTCAATTCAAAGGCGTGGCTCGAGAGCAACCCCGGGGGGGGGGGGATCAGAAAAGTGAAAGGCATCAAATCAAGAAACCGAACAAAAGAGCTAAGAATTTAGCATGACATTCTTGTGAGAGAATAGGCCCAAATGAACGCATCCAAGAAATCAAGTACGAGTCAAAACTTACAAGAAGACTTCAAGATTCCATTATTTTCAACATTTCATCTCCATCTTTGATTTGACACCATCAACGGTAACTTTTCATCACATCATTTTATTTCCTTTTCTTTAAAAAGATTTTGTTTCTTACTAAACGAGAAAATTCAATTCATGGACGTATCTATAATATATATAAAAGTAATGTTGTGATGACGTGGCTTTTTCGAATTTTCTCATAAATTTGAGATTTTGAACCGTTAGATTATTTGATTACATAATCACAACCGTCGGATTTTTAATAAAATAATTACCGTCATAATTAAAAATATATAATATCTTGATTTTTTTTGTGGCAACAAAATCTCTTAACTACCTAAAAATAAAATATACTTTGATATCCTTTCCTAAATCAATAAAAATAATTATCATCATAATATCATTAGGTTATTTGATTATATAATCACAACCATCAGATTTTCAATAAAAATAATTACCATCATAATTAAAAGTATATTATTTTTTGACCTTTTTTTTTATAATGGAATCTATTAACTACCTAAAAACAAAATATACTTTAATAACTTTTTCTAAATCACTGAAAATATGTGTACTGAAGTTTATGGATGATATTAATATTTTAGTGATCCAAAGAATGAATAAAGTATTAAAGTTTCACTTTTCTTATTTTAATGGTAAACCCGAAATTAGCCACTTTGCATATTATTTTTAGATTAAATAAAAGAGATATATGAATTAATAGAAGAGCTAGACCTAGACAAAAGAATTTTCTTTCCAAACATTCTTAATGCGGGATAAGGTGTTTTTCTTCTTATATTTCTTGGTCATGAATTAAAGTTCATAAAATCACTATTTTTTTTTATGAACAAAAATTCGCACAATGACAATTAATTAAGGGTCGAAAAATGTTCCTTTTAAGAGGTTGATGAAGTTTTATATTTTTTTTATTTGTAACAATTATTTCTACACCCATATAGTAAGTGAAAAAAATTATAGGTTTTTATTGGTAATAATTATTTATAAAATATTACAATATTCCATATAGCAACCATGTCATATACAATATTTTGAGTTTTTTAAACAAAATAATTAATAACTTTTTAAAAAGAAGCAATTATTGACAGGTGCAAATTGTGAGAAACTATCAACTAAAATTTCTAATATATCGAAATTTACTACAATAAGTTCAGCAAATATTTTCGATCGCAGTTATAATATCTTAATTTCTCTATAATAATTTGAAAATTATGATAGTCTAAAAAAATTATCTAATTTATTCATTGTTAGGTACTATTGATTATACATTTTCAGCTGTATATTTATGTTATGAATTTCGCAAGTGTATGGTTGATCGCTGTAGCAAGTACGAGTGTCGATCTTTAGGGAAGTGTTATAAAATTAAATCGCTATAAAACTAAATGTGATACGATTAAATTAAATTGTCAAGGTTTAGTTAATTAATAACCAATTATTTCAGCACGCTACACTGGAATTAAGATCAATATCAGGAAGAAGCTACCTTATCCATCGCCATTAACTTTAATTATGGACAAATTACGCAAAGCAAAATCAACTTGAATAACCAAAATACAAACAGAGAACTTAACAAATATGAGAGAAATTAAACTCAACCTCTTCACCTCCAACTCCCTTCAGCTCTGGCCTAGAATGAAAATCCGGATCTGAACATATATATGAACCGAATAGAGAATCCAGTTATCCAAAGAACGACCAACACCGAAAACTCGAATCTAGGCCAGACTGAAGCTGTGCCAATCACGTTTTGGATACTTTATTTTTTTATTACTATCTCATTATAACATTCTCTACAGCCGTATGGTCATCTATCAGTATATGCGATTATAAATGATTGTATGGATAAACCATGGGTATTTGTTATGGAGCATCGACAATGCCATGAAATAGAATTGTCTATCACTCTTATTGCGCCAGTAAGTTGGAAGGAGGAGGTGTATTACTTACGAAACACTTATGTTAGGTACACCTTATACACAAGATATAGTTGTAATCTTCATTATATCATTGCTAATCAAATTATTACTAAGAACTTAATTTTTAATATAGGTAGAAGAAGAGAATGTGAATTCTTCATCACTGGCACCACAAATTAACGAATTATCATATCATTTAACATGATTTTTAGTTTCATTTTGACTACCTACAATCTCTGTCATACTTTATATCGCGTATTTGATAATCATACGTTGTTTTAATTATTGAGGTTCAATGGTTATACATAAAAGTGATATCTATTCATATTTTTCAATAAATTTAAGCATCATTTTCTAAATTACAATATTAACTTTGTATACAATAAACATTCCTCGATTATTTTGACTATATATATGTACTGTAATATGCACCGTGCAAAGTACGGGTCCATACTAGTAGTGATGTACATGAATGTGCAATCATGTATGTGCTCATATATACACATAATATAGACTTGATCAAATTAAGAGTTCAGTTAGATTGAGGATCGGATCATAAGGATCAATAGACAGAATTTTCTCGGATTGGATCATGAGGGTCTGTAAATAGGATTTTCTAAACTCTAACTTTACCTAACTCTCATGCAGGTCATCATAACCTTGACTCTGATTTTGACCCTGACTCTGCGAGTGTCCTTAGGTCATGGGTTCAGACCTGACCCTCAATTATTCCCTATATAGAAAATGAGGTTTTTTACTAAATTTTTTTTTTATTATAAAGTTCAACATTAAATATTCTATAAAACAAAAGACTAAACAATAATATTGTATTCTAATGAAAGGTAATGCAATTACAAACATTAGAGTGATTGAAATGATTAATCCACTAAACCCACTACTCCAAACATCAGAGAGGGAGCGTTACAAGTTTATGAAACAGTGAAACTTGGAGAGGTGAATAAGGGAAGAAGATGAAATCCAAAGTATCCTGTTTGGATTTTATGTTTTATTTATTTTTTTTTAAATGAGGGTCAGTAGGTCAAATCAGAGAGTCAAAACCTCTACCCAAGCCCAAGCCTCATCATAATTGGGTACCCTCAATTTGAGGGTTGGGGCAGATCGGGCACAAAAAAAGTTGACCCTAATCCTCATTTTTGAGGGTCGGGTCAGATCGAATCGGATGGGACCCCAACCCATTAATCAGGTCTAACATAATAAAAAAAAATATATCCTAAGGTTTAGCCAAACCTCACTTATAACGGTTAGTTATATTTTCATTTGCTATAAATTTAAATTGCATGCACCAACTCAATATTTTGTTAGGAATACATATTTTAGGATATACATGATAATTAAGCGAAGTTACAAAAAAAAATAAAAAAAATCCGTATATATACGGAGGAGTAATGGTATGTTTTAGAGCTCAAATTCTATCACTAACAAGAAGTGACACTTTAAAAATTTCCCACATGTGAGCCCAATTTTGGCCTTTTTGGGTTGTGAAACGTACATATTTTGTAGTATTTGTATCCATTTGGATTTTTAAATAGAACTAAACCCATCTTATATTATTGATGGTGTACGTGATAAGGGCATTAAATGTTGCTCACTCTCTGCCTCCTTCTAAGGTAACGTTATCTATATTCGTGTATCCTGTTTTTATTTAAATGAGATTTACATTGAATGCCATCACTATGATTAATTATTTGGGACATCATGCACATAGAGCATGTTGGCAATGAATTTTTTGTTGAGTTTTTCAACCAAAAAGAGTTTTCTTGATCAAAATTAGTTGTTTGACTAAATTAAAAAATGAATTTGGGTGTTTGGTAAAATAGTTTTTTAGAAGCGTTTTTTAGATCCAAAAAGCTATTTTGGAAAACCTAATTGTATGAGCTTTTTTGACGTAATCGTTGGAGAATTAACTTTTATCTCATGATTTCATCAGAAACAGTTAATTTCATCAAATAATTAGTTCATACTGCTAACTACTAACACTTGGTTACCAAATAGGACCATAATAGAGATCTTGTCCTGCTTAATGATGAATACAGTTGTACAAATTACTTAAATTGGAATGCTTTTATCCTTTTATGCACCACATGCTATTACTTTTCCACTCTTGACATAACGTTGTCAAATAGATCAGTTTATTATGTACACCCAAGAGTAACTACTCCCGCATCTTTTATATATATATATATATATATATATATATATATATATATATATATATATATATATATATTTGAGGGTGTAGTCATCATACATTCTTTTTTTAAGTTATGTTTAATGTTGTATATTGTAGGAGTATATACATTCGGGAGAGTATGATATGTGCTTTGGTGAGACCAACTTGAGTGAAATAGCATTGATCCTTTACTTTGTACTTGGGCTTCCGCCTTTTGGGCTGTGCCTTTAGGGCAAATCAAACAGGCTAGGAGGGGAATCGGGATGAGACTAGACGTGGGCCTGCTAGTTTGGATGTGTACAGTAGATCATGGCCCCATCATCTGATGCGGCCCATTACAAAGCCCAAGTGGGAGAGCACCTGACAGACTGGGAGTTGGGCTTACTCGTGTTAAACTTAATACATTGGAAGCCAACGCAAGTGGTGGGCCTGGGAAGTAAATTTTTCATTTTGCTCTTGGTTTGTAAATTCCTCAGTAACTTCGGTTCTTCCACGTTCCAAATGAGTACACATTTTTACATGAGACCATCTCGCGTAAGAGTTATCATAAAAATGACTTTTTTAAGAGTGATTTTTTAAAAGCTTTAAAATGACTAATAATTTGTATTAGAGTGAGGTGTGATTCGTAATTTCATAAAGAGGCGAGTAACTTATATTAAAGTCACATCTACATAAATTATAAGCCATTCTTGTATTCATTAGAGGTCAAAATAAAATGTCAATCTCACAATAAATTTTAGGTGAAATAGTATCACACAAGATCCACCACTGAACAAAGCGTATGAGAAATTATACGAATCCTTCCGCTCTTTTAAAGCATTATTCATTTATTGCAAGAGAAATAATAATTGCACAAGTCCAGTATTTCAACTTTGAGAGTTCATCAAATTGTAACAAATTAAAAGTGCATTTCTAACTACTAATAAAATAATATTTTTACACAATGTAGAAAAAAAATATTATTCAGAAGATCAATTTCGAAATATGAAGATAAGCTCACAAGTTTAAATCTATGATGTCACAATGAAATTTTGCCTTTATTTTAAAGTTACAAGTCCACATAGAGGTCTTAAATATATTAGACCTTATGTGCTCTGACTTTTCCGTTCAGTATGAGGTAATTGTGTTTATTTTTTTTTTGTAACACATCATACACACATAATGCACGGAGAATTTCCGCTATTTTCGAAGGAAATAGTTTCCTTTTTTGGTTTAATCTATGCTCTTCGTTGTTTTGGGGCACTGCTCGATAAAATTAGTTGTTTTAATAGGAATAGCAATGTAAATAGCAAATAATTGTTACAATATAACTATTAGCAAATGATTGTTTAATAAGCTTAAAGAAAAAAGATATTTGATAAAACTAACTATTGAATCAAATCATGAGTATAACATGAAAAAATAGGGCATAGGCATATGTTGTTTAATTTTTTATTACCCTCCTCTTCCTATTCTTTCTTTCTTCTTTTTTTTCTCTTCATCTTCAACGTCATCTTCTTGTTGCTCTTGCTGCTCATCCTCTTACTAGTAATATTAAAATAATAATAATTATTATTGGTAGTAGTAGTAGTAGTAATAGTAATAGTAATAATAGTAGTAATAGTTGTTGTAGTTGTAGTTGTAGTAGTAGTGGTGGTGGAATTTTGAGAATCACATATGCATCACTTCAATGGTTAAATGCAACAGTAATGGAAATGCAATATATATAGAGAGAGAGAGAGAGAGAGAGAGAAAGAATACACATCTTAGAGCACTAGCGGCGTATTGGAACGTGTGGAAGGAAGGGGGCCCGCATGTCCCATGTATGGCAATTTATGTCTGGCGGCGTGATTGAAACGGGGGAGGGGGCATGTAGGGCACCTCGCCCAGGTGTTCCTCCCCCATTCCACCTTTTTTCGTCCTTTTTTGATTTTTTAATTATTTTTCTTTGTTTTTCTTAATATAAAAATATTATTCAGGTAATTTAAAAAAAAGTTATAAGGTGGATTCATATAAAATATTTTATTACATAATTTAAATTGGAGTTCTATTCAGTGGCGGAGCTATGTTGGGGGGGGGGGGG
>JACYFF010031958.1:102003358-102029907 GCA_017589665.1 Selenicereus undatus
TAGAGTCGCTTTAGAGATGTCACGTCCTAAAATTTGAGAACTCGATAGATGGTGGTTCAGTTGTGAGAGAACTAGGAGAATATAGCAGATATAATATTTAGCTCATCGCGTCTTATGAGGCTAACCCCCTTAAACCCCTTTATATAGCTTAGGGGGTAGCTAGGGTAGCTGCCCTAGGCGACTTAAGTAGCCGTTGGGCCTAAACCTATTAGGCCCGATTAACGGCTCTCACTCGGTCACTTAGGCCGTAAAGCCTGTATTCTCTATGTATGAAAACTCCTCACGCTTCATACCAGGAATAGGACGTGTGACCAAAAATAACAAGTGGTGTTATATTAAGTTACCATCCAACTAACATAACACTTTCACGAAATATGATACCCCAAAATCATCCCAAGACATCACCAGTGCCACCTCTAACCCCTTATGCTTGATATATCATATGATTATGTTCTCAACATAATCGCCGAGGCTGATATATTGATGGTGGATCGGTTTTACCTTAAACACTCACGAAATTTCATCTTAGCTTAATTGCTTTCTTAACGTGTTTTCGCTGAACCATATACATCGTAGTTCTTGAGAATCACATTAAAGTAGCATCATCAAGCTTCAAATTCATATCATAACTTTAAGTCAAAGGGTCATCGTTCATAGGGTTACACAGTGACAAGAGATATGGAAGTCAATCGTCACTCCATGCATGGGTCATTTTATAAGTACACACAGTATGGGATGTGCGTTATGGCATAACTCCCACTCACTTGAGTACGTCACTCTTTATGCCATGCGAATCGCTAGTCTAGTTTTTCACCCAAAAATCTAACTTGAGCCACTAGATCAACATACCGAATGTTAATCTTGACATTGAAGATTCGGCTTTTAAGGCTTCGATATGAAAACTTATTTCATATTCGACTCCCTTGAGTCTCATATTAGTCTCATTCAGGCGACTATATTCATTCTACTCATACACTTCCAATGTGAGTAATCAACATTGCACACCTAATGCCAATATGATTCAGTCTCATCCTGCCCGCTACTCAAGCATCAGGGCAATTGCCTGTGTGACTGGGCCAATTAGAAGTATGTGACATTTCAATATGCCTAACGTGCAACAATAATTTATGAGCATTTTGCCCATTTACAAAAGAAACATGTCTATCACGAAACAGAACATGTCTAAATACCAAACCTTGTGAATTCCAAGACTAAACCAATGAGTTTTGAACGTATCATTAGGAATGGGTGTAGCTAGGGGAACATAATCACCTTGTTAGTCTATATATATATACCCAATGGCAATGCTTTTTTGTCTCTATGGTACAAGATACACAATCTACCTCCACAATTGACATTGTTGTGCAGCTTTGCTGCTCCATGACATGGCTCTCCCAGTCAGGGTAAAGGCATGTCCCGAGGTTGACTTAGACTCATTCGAGTCACCACCCCAATCAACATTTGAGCATCCTCTCAACTTGAGGACTGCTCCTTGATAGCAAAAGGCTGAGTTATCAATACCACGAAGGCAACGCTTGATTGTCCTGATGACTTGTCAATCAGGAAGTCTTAGGTTACTTTGATAACGACTTATCAAACTAACCGCAAAGTAACGTCAGGCCATGTACATAACATGGATTACATTAAGTTTACTATGATACTAAGGTTAGGGACATTTGTTCACTATCTCTATTTTGTTATCTGTTTTAGAACATTGAGCAAGACTCAAGGTTGGACCCTTCTTAATTGGAGTATCTACGGGTTAGGAATTATAAACCCAAAATCGTTCCAAGATATTTTGATGCATGCTTCTTGGGAGGACTTTGGATTATTTCCACTCCCAGGACATACCTGGTTTCACCCGTGTCCTTTGCCTCAAAGACATGGAATGACTACATTTTAGTGCTTTAATTAGCTCCAAGTTATTCCTAGTAAACAGTATGTCATCAATGTGAGGAACAAAGTCTCCATGTTGATCTTTCGACAAACACAATGGTCTTTTGAAACCACACATAAGCCAAAAATGGCTTTGTGGAATCTAGAGTACTAAGAACTGGAAGATTGCTTAAGATCGCAGATGGATCTTTTAAGATGACACACATTGTCCTCTTGTCCCTTTGATACAAAATCAATGGGTTAGTCCATATAAATCTCTTTCTCAAGATCACCATTGATAAAGACAACCTTTACGTCCATTTTGAACAACTCAAAGTCCGAATGGGCAACCAGGGCTAGGAGTATTCAGGTCTGAACTTATCAATTGAACTATCCACCCGATGTTTTATCTTGAAGACTTACATTGGGGTGGAGTTTCAACGAGTTCTCAAGCTCTGTCAGTGAGTCCATCTCATCCCTTATAGCATCCAATCACTCTTTGTAATTTGGTGAACCAACCGCCTCTTGATAAGAGGTAGATCCCTCAACTCCCAAGGGAGTGTATAGGAATATTTCCTCTTCGATTTGAAAATCGTCAAAGAATTCTTCCACGCTCAGTCATTGGGATCCTAGGACCTTCATTATTTGTCTGCCTAGGTGGGAAATCACTCCCCCTTTCTCTAAGATGTAAGGGACCAGGTGTTCCTAATCTTTTCTCTAAGAGGTATGGAACCCTGAGTAAGGAGAGAAGATTACTCCCACTATCCATTGAAGGTGGGATCCTGAACGTGAGGACTAACTCCTCAACATTTGGAGATTGAGGATGAATCCCATTCTCCTTAACAGACAAACCTTCATCATTCCTATCAAATAAGGAAGGTGTACCATCCTCGGTGACTTAGTGAGAATTCAAATCCCCCTTCTTACCGAGAGGTGGTTGAAGGTCTTATAGTAACGTATACAAATTGATGTCCTTTTAAATTTGACCAAACGCTAAGTAACTCATCCTTAAGAAAACCGCCATCGCGGGAATTTGTTTCACGAAGAAAATACCCATGATCTCGATTGGTTCGAAGAGTTTTAATATTTCGTCCCAATTGAGTCCTACTACCTCTATAAAGTATACGAACACATCAAGTATCTAACAGCGGTGAGATAGTCGGTACACATACTTTTATCATGAATATATAGCTCCATGATATGCTTTCACACTCATGGACAGCACATGTCTAGAGTAAATGAACGCTAAGGAATTCGATGTCCTCGAGACCATACAAAAAGATTTCCTATTACTTTACTAGCTAGGCATAACTCACATTATGCAACTTAAGCCTAGTGAGTTGGTCTTAAAAGTCCATCTTTAGCTAGTTTATTAACTTTATATTAACCCTCATAGTCAAAATGAGCATGTTTAAAACATATTCGAAAATGGGACAGGGATGGAAGATATTCTATTTCGTAAAAAAAAAAAAACACTGAAAATACCTTTCAATGTGACACGGTCAAACAAATCACCATGCCATACGATATCTAAGACATCTAGACGAAAATTAAAGAAAACTTATATTAAGAACAGAAGACACAAGGAAAATTTCGCAGCTTAGGTGCATAGAGAGCATCGTGAAGAGACAACGTAGTCCCTTCAAGCAGCTTCAAATGATTTGTCCTTAATTCAAGGACATCTTTTTCATTGTCGTTACCTAAAATGACAATTTGTGAACCCACCGTGTAGTGGTGAAAGTTCAAAAACAACTCGTTCCTGAACTATGTGTTTGGTTGCTCCTGTATCTACAGCCCACTAAGGGTTATAATTAGCAACAAATGCTTGGGAGCATACATATTATCCAGGAGTAACTGTGGAAGAAGGTACCTTAATCAACTCAGGACAATCCCAAGCATAAGATTTGTTATTTCCACAATCATAGCACTCACACATGCTACATGCCTCTGTTTCTTTCCCTTAGTCTTTTTCCCTTTCGCAATACCAATTTAGGTCTAGAATTTTATGAGGAAATGGATTTGGATGAACCTGATGCTTAACTAATCCCACACATACTCAACAGTGGGATGACTTAATACATTAGCGAATTTTATGAGTAGCTATACCCGATGAACTTTCCATAAGTCATTCATATGAACTCATAAACTTAATAACACAATGGGGTTGAACCCATGAACACTCTCGCTGAAATCTCTGTATAAAAGGCTCCTCAATTGCTAAAACCTTACATGCTTAATACATTAGCGAAGCTGGTGTTAGTTCATATAATGTAAATTGTACATATTCATTAAGATGCCGTTAAAGATGTCGTCAGGTAATAAGTTATATGAAGTTAGCAATGCCACTAAAACAACCATCATGTTCCATGCGATACAATCCTTACTATACCACACAGTAGCTGGTCATATGCAAGACATAGATTTCTGTGAGAAAACATAGAACAATAACAATAAAATGAGGCATATAACTACGTCATGTGATTGGTAAACTATTTACTATTAAGGTAGCAAAATGACATTTGAACCTCACATGCTTGTTTATTAAAAGTATAACGTTTGGTAAGCCATCATAGAAACTGGGAGTCTCATTTGGCCATGTTTCTCTTGACTCTACTGCATATTAACAGAACTATGAAACATGTAACTTCAACTTATTCCTACTGGCAAAATTATGAAACATTTAACTTTGAATCCTCTCCTTATTGACAGAGAAATGAAATACTGAGCTTTGTCTCTGCCTTCTAGCAGATAAAAGAAATACTGAGTTTTGTATCATCTGCCTATTGGCAGATAAATGAAATACTGAGTTTTGTCTCTACCTTCTAGCATAGAAATGAAATACTGAGCTTTGTCTCTGCCTTCTAGCAGAGAAATGAAATATTGAGCTTTGTATCCTCTGCCTATTGGCAAAGAAATGAAATACTGAGCTTTGAAATCTCTACCAAATAATGAGTTTTGAAACATATAAGTTGAAGTTACATGTAGACTTCTAGGGAGGTACTGGGTTGATTAGACTAAAAATGCAAATAACCTTTAAAGATTCCTTATCCCTCGACCTATTTACTAGTCACCTGACTCACTCGATTGATCAATCCGATGGTTTTAAGGTTATTTCGTTACCAATGACTTGTCGTTGGAAACAGGCGACCGATAAAACAATTAGGAACACTTATCAATCATGTAATTAAGCATTTATGAACCTTGACTATAATATACAATTGACAAACATCATATAATTGACATAAAATATAAATATACTCCATACACTTCATATAAGCCATGGATTACCAATAAATTGATAAACGATGAACTATGTAATCGATAAACTATATAATCGATACACTGTATACAATCGATAAACATATAAAGGCAATAGACTTAATATAATCAAGAACTATATATCATCGAGAATTTCATAAAATCGATAATCATTATACAAACAATAAACATCGTATACTCGATAAACTTTATATAATCGATAAACATGCATAATCAATGAGCGTTATATAATCAATAAACTTTAAATAAGCATATATAATCGATGAACATTATATATTCGATGAACTGGATCGTTAACGTATATATAATCGTTAAACGTTATAAAATCGATGCTCTCATATAATCAATAAATTTCTTAGCATCGATAATTTGTCCATGTATATATTATATATATATTAGATAAACTATGTATAAATTTCATATAATCGATAACTGTATACAATAAATTTCATGCAATGGATGAACTATATAGTCGATAAATTGTATATAAATTCGATAACTATATATAAACTTTAGTTCAGTACGACTAACACATATATATGTGGTATCGTTTCATTTACGCTACAATTTCCTCAAGTCACTAATAATCAGTTCCAATTCAACCTGAACGAACTATAATCGATAAACTTTCCTCAAAATTACAATAAATAGGAGGAAGAGGAAACCCACCTCGAATCCAAGCTGAATGACCCGTTTTGGGGTTCGATTTGGGTCGTCTCGGTGCGGGCTCGGTTAGCCGGTTTGCTACCCCACTGAACCCGTTGCCACCTCCTCCTCCTCCGCCGTTTTTGCTTGTCGCCGGCGACCCTGGTGGCACCGCCATGGACAGAGTCTGCCGGTTTTGTTCCCCTCTCGCTGACCTTCTCTCTCTCTGTGGCTTGCTCAAACGATGGCCAGCTAGGGTGGGGGACGGCCAGGCGACGTCAGCCGGTCGTCGGTGGCCACCACAGCCCCACCCCCTCTCTCTCTCTGTGCTGCGGGTCGTCGGGGCAGGGGTCAACGAACCCCCCCTTCCTCTCCTCGATCCGTCCCTGTGAAGGAGGGAAAAAAAGGGGGCTTCGGCCCCTTAAAAATTTTATTTATTTATTTTTGTTTTTCCTTTTTTCTTTTTCTTTCTTTTTTTTTTGGGTCAGCTGATGAAAACATTCGCTTGCTGTGCCATAAATTCAGTCCTCGACCTTTAACTCTTAGTTCGTAACCGTTAATATAATCTTCGGCTGGTTTAGCCACCCTTTGATTATATTAAGGTTCGATTCAATAAATTGTAGGATCATTCCTAAGGTTCGACGTTCTAGTCGTATTCGGGAACCTGCTCAATGTGGTTTCCAATAATAATCTTTAATACCCAAAAAGCTAATAACAATGAGAATAATAATATTCCTTTCAATAAAATCAACACTTAGGCAGCCTATTTCGACATTATTTCAATTTATAACGGCATAAATTGGCTGAACGGAGGGGATGAAATCCCGGGTGTTACAGCCTTCCCCCTTTAAAAGAATTATCTGCGACTCCTCATCTTTCAATCCTCTTTTTTCTTCTAGGCTGACAATTAGAGGCTCAGAATTATCTTTTAGGATCGTTCCTGGCCTTCTCCTCTTTCCGTTTAATCTATTTATATGTTTAATTGTTATTTTCTTTATCTTTATTATGATTTGTCTCCCCCTTATGAGATTTTGTGTGTACAATTGTGTGGAGGTGCTCCATTCATTACTACATAGCGAATTTAATGCAATACTATGCATACAATACTTTAAAAAAAATGCTATGCGTGGTGGTGAACTTAATATCTAATGCAACAATGGGTAATGAGTGTTGCATATAAATGTCTAATGCAACATTTATCATAAAATGTTGCAATTTTTTGGGTAAAAATGCAACACTTGCTGGAAACTATGTTAATTCGAAACAAAAGTGCAACCAAACATTTGTATATATGAAGCACAAACACTTAGAATATGGTAAACAAAATGCTAAGAAGGAAGTACTTTATTTGCTATCTTAGATACAGTTACAAAATAGATATAATGAGAAAATATAAAAAAATGAAGGTTGGGTAAACACATATTGGAAGAGAGATTGGCATGATGAAAAAAGAAATGATTTTCGATATGTCTAAGAAAGAATTTAGGTGGAGGAGAACAATAGAAATAAAAAAAGATTGATTTCTGTTATTAAAAAATACTTTTTTTATTGCATTTAGTCTTCATATATATATATATATATATACATATATACATATATATATATGTCTTATAATAATTACAAATTATTAAAAAAAATAACATTCTAAGGCATGGTAGCTAACATTCAAATATATTAATAATAATGCATAAATCAACAAAAGTATGGCTGACAGGACAGGTGACTACTTCTTAAAAATTCCACAGCTAAATGTGCCTAGCTTGGAGAAGTCACATCATGGGCGACTTTTTGTGAAGTTAAGTGCTCATAATGCTACAAAGGCTTGAAACAATAGGTAAAATCTGTTGGCAACCTGAAGAGGAGTTGTGTATGGCCAAGGAAGGACTTGGAGTTGTAAGGATTTTTGTCATGAATAAAATTTTCATTTACCTATATATGGATTGAAAAAAAGTTGTGTTGCATTTAGGTTAAAAAAATGATGCAATTTGATTGGCAAATTGTTGCACTTGGATAATAAAAGTGTTGCATTTGCCTTAACAAAAAAGTGTTACATTTGGTAGACCATTGCAACACTTATTCTAAAGGTGTTGTATATTACCAAAAACAAAAAAAAGTATTTGCATCAGACTAATGCAACAAGGCCTAAGGCAACGTTTCAAAAATTATTGCATTTTAGTTAATCAACATTTTATAGTGCTAATACAACACTTTTAGAGTGTTGGTATAGATTTGTTTTATTGTAGTGATTTATGATAGTTTTCTGTAAATTGTGAGTATTTGATTATTTGGTATAAATTGTGAGTATAGATTAGGAATATCTTAATTTAACAAGTACAAATCCACTCCTATTAAATTCTATTTGTGAGTATTTGATTATTTGATTGCACAATATGAGCTATGGATGTGTAATTATGTGGTTTTGACTCCATGATGATTTTGTATAGCTTAGTTTGATATGATCTTAGCTTGACAGCAATTAGGAAAACAAACAACATGAAAAATTGATACTAATTTCAGATATACCCTATTTTTGGTGCACTGTTTGAACTTTTGGGAATTATTGACTTGACCAAAATTCTTGAAAGTTTTGCTGTAGGTTTATCATAATTTATGACAATTTTCTGTAAATTGTTATGGACTTTTTGATCTTTATTTCACGAGTTATGAATTTTACAACAAATTACTCAGCAGGAATATATTTATGGATTGTTGTATTTATAAGCTCTAATGTCTTATTAAAGATAGTTTTAGGGGCTTAAAATGATTAATTAGGGATGTTAAAGCATTAGAAATATATTGGAGTAGTTTAATAGTAATTGAGTTCATATAAGTATGTATGTTCTTTGGGCGAGTATGATTATGTAATATCGTTACTGTTGCATTTTGAAATGCAGTGTTTAAGAAAAATATTTAAGTTATGAGAAACTAATTTTTTATTATGTTGTCAATAAGTTTTCATTTTTTGTATTTTGTAGGATAAGTGTTAGATTTGCACTCAATTGCTTCTTTTTATTTTACCTTGGAGTTATGGTTATAGAAGTGCTACTTATATGTGGTAGGGTTAGAGGAGTTTTGTGCTTGCTAACAATTGTAGGTGGTAGGCCTAATGAAGCTTCATGCTTGCTAGGGTTTATGTTTGTCAATGGAATCTCGAACTTGCTGACATTCGTAGGCCTAGTGGAACTTCGTGCTTGCTAGGAATTTCTGCTTCTGGGTAGTCGCGTCCTCCAGTAGTATTTGGTTGGCCTAGTGGAGCTTCATGCTTGTTAGAGAAGCAGTAGTCAGTTGTGTTAGGTTGTAGGCTCGATCCCACCCGGAGGAAAATAAATTTTGTCTTCGTTTTCGAATTTTGTGGATAAGGAATGTGATTTGATTTATGATCAGTTATATTTTTCAAATTTGAAACAAATAAGATGTGACTTTGTGGTCTATGTAGCTTTTAGTTATAAGCTTTGATATTGGATCAAGGCATGGCAAGTGACAACACATGTTTGGAATCAGTGTACTACGTTGATTCTTTGCGAATAATTTGATTTTTTTTATGTTTAAGTTATGGAATTCATGTGGATATGACTTTTAGTGAACTATGTATGCTAAGCTATTAATGTTTCAAGTGGAAGATAAGAGAGGTAGATGGCAGGATCTACTTGCTAAGCTTGGGGAGCTCAGGACCTCACCATTTTTCAGGTTCAAGGAAGATAGCAAAACAGAAGCCAACATGATGATTAGAGCATGTGATACCAGACTTGGAGTTGGATATACTTGTTTTGAAATTCTGTGTAAACCTTGTGCACTAAAATTTTGGACCTGTATGCCTGTGTAAGTCCATTTGGGGGAAAAAAATTGAATGAAATGCATGTTTTAGAATTATTTGCCCAATTTGAATGAAATGCATGTTTTAGAATTATTTGCCCTCTATCTTGTTAGTAATTGTTAGGCACTACCACTGCACCATGTTATTAAGAAGTTATTGAAGTTAGGAAATCTAGATAGTCTAATGCATGTCCAAATCGGATGCCCATGGCAATGACCTACTAGATATCTTAAAGCCAAGCCGTTATAGAAAACAATATTTCATGTGAAATGAGGAACGTTCAGTAAGTACTAAATTAGATTTTGTGAATTTTTAAATTTTATTTTTGTAGTGAAGTTTGTGTTTATTTTGGTCAAATTTATGTTGTAGATGTCGAATGATGTCTTAATATTTAATAAAATTATCCATTTCTTTCTTGCCTCAAAAACTGCAAACCTTGTTATCTTATTACTTTATTAGAAGTAACTTATTACTAATTAGTATTGACAACTATTGATCAACATTAATTAATGTTAAAATTATAGTTAGAAAATATGACAAATAATGATCAGTCTTAAATGTTGATACAATAAATATTTATAACAGTTAAAAAGAACATGCCTAAATAAGATGCTAACTCTTCCCTACTAGGGGTGTTCATTATTCGGTCCAAACCCGGACCGGATTGAAGACCGGCCTAGACCGGACCGAACCAAACCGAATGAATTCGGTCCGGTCCACGGTCCACAAATTATTTTTATTCGGTCTTCAGTCCAGTCCAGTCCGGACTGAGGACTGAATAAAAAAAATTGAAAACGACTTTTTACTTACTCAATTTTAATTTTCTTTTGCAACTTATAATTTTTGAAACATTCAAGAATATTGATTTGTTTTTCATGATGAAAATATGTAGAAATTGTTCATATTGAAATAAATATAAGATGTTCATATCGTAAAAATTTACTAGCTTTACAATTCGATCCGGTCTGGTCCGACTTTTTTCGGTCCGGTCCTTGACTTATTCGGTCCGGTCCACGGTCCATAACTTTCCTCTTATTCGGTCCTCGATCCAACCTGGTTCAGTCCGAATTTAGACCGATGAACACCCGTATTCCCTACCATAAGACATTAAATTACGCATGACAAGTTGTATGTGGATTAGAATTTATTCCATTGCAAATTTTAAAAATATAAATTACAAGCTTTTTCTTTTCTTTTGGTTCATATGAGTCATGAAGGCAGTATAACACAACTAGAGAAGATAATTAAATCTGACTAATATGCTCAACGTCTCAATCTTATCTATTAGACCAAAAGCTCATTGGCTAAACTAATGGTTAAAGTACGACACATTTTATATATTACTTTTAATTGTATTAGGACCATAACTAAATATCAACTTTTTTACGAGAATTTTTATAAATTGCTTATTAGATACCAGTATCCTTCCCGTTACTATTTTTTTTAATCTAATAACTTTTTCTTTATTTTACATGTTTTTGTGGAAATAATGGACAAATCCTAGCCCTTCCTACTCTTCGTTGGTGTCTTATAATTTTCGTAAACAATTAAACAGATAAAGATTGAATTGATATTACTACACGAGAACAAGACTAGAAGCCTAAGTGCCCCCAAAATCTGTGCAACTTTATTATTAAAAATTAAATTAAAGAAAAGAAGGAATAAAAAAGGGGTTAATGAAGCAAAATAAGATGGAGAATATTGATGATCCCATTAGAATCTCCGGCCATGTGCCCCCCACCCTCCCATGTGTTATGGATGTGTATGTGAATTTCTGTCCACATGAGAATGCAATCATTACAAATACACATACACAGTTGTCCGAGGATTAAATTGACATTTCACACCTCTCTCTCTCTCTCTCAATGTAGCCTAGAACGCCAACTTGCAGAACCACCAGGACGCCTGATTTTGTGGTCATGCCGAAATTGGTGTTTGCTATTTAAATAGATTTTTGAAACTTTGACATTTGGACTATCTAAATATGACTACAATATCTTTAAATCTTATCCTTATCTTTTGGTTGGCCTAAAATTAGTAAACAAACAATTTTTTGAGAATTAATATGCAGAAAATCAGCAATGCAGGCGTTGGAAGAAATCAAAGTAGCCGTTGCAACTTTTCTGCTGAAAATCAGCCTAGTTCAAGGTCTTGAAGTTACTGATCAAAGGCTTGGGAATCAATATGAAGATCAACTTCCTATTTTTGAGTGTAACGGCTAGTTCAACTCAAGGAACCTATAAAAGGGAGACATTTGACGCTAGAAGATGAACAAAGAAAAAAAAGCTAGCACTCATTGGCATACTACTTCCTCAAGCATACATTGGCATTCATTGCGCTTAAACTTGCTTCGTTTACTTTTGAGTTGTATTGTTCACTTTATACTTGGGTAAGATTATAGAGCTGAATGGTCAACTCTACCAAGCCTAGTTGAAGGATTCAACTTGTGACTTGGAACTTAGAATAAGGGTACTTTAGAGTTGTGTAATCAATCCTCATAATAAAAGTTCGGATTAATCCTAGAGTTATGGAACTTTAGGTGGGGATTAAGCCTTTTGAGGCCCAACTTTGTTAACAATTGATCGTGTTTTGTCCCGATTTACTTTTCCGCATTTACATTTCGATTGTTTAGCAACCTTGATTATCACTCTATTCACCCCCCTCTAAGGTGATCTTATAACCTTTGATTCGTCACATAACATGATTTAGATTAAGGCAAAATCTCAAAAAACCTCAATCAAAAAACCACCCTAGCCATACTCCCTTACAGCAAAAAAAAAAAAAAAGGGAGTTGACATGAATTAGACGAGTTAAAGAAAAGTTTGAAAAAAATTAAAAAAATTGAAAAAATTAAGAAATGTAAAAATTTAATTCAAAAGGGCAGACCTAAAAAGATAAACCCTCTGTACTTAAAATTGTAATATCTTTTATTTACAATTTAAATAACAAGGGAAAAATAACTCATAGTTATTATTTTTTAAAGAACGAAATTATTTAGATCACTGTTGGCGAATGCAATCAACATGAAGAGGAAAAAATGTAGTTTCTACTTTTATATGGTACATGATTTGTTTGGTCCATATTAGTGGCATTCCTTGTTTTGCTACTAAAGAGCTACTCTACTTTTGATGTCATGATTGGACCTTAGTCACCTTCTTTTTTCGGCATTTTCATTTTGACATTAGTTTGCCTTTTCCCTAAAGAGAAAAATAAAAGGTCTACTAATTTAGCAATCTAAATTACAAAGTAGAGAAAATTTTAAATGTGAATTCGTGCCCAGTAGGAAGAACTTTAGCCTCTATATCACATGAAATATGATGAACTTTTTGATCTTCAACATGCATTGCATATAAATTTTTATCAAAAATTTTGGCCTGTAATTCGGAAATTATTTTGGTACTTTTTTTCTCTTCCCGTTTCGCTTTCCCTTTTCTTTAGGCTTTTAAAACATTCCTACCTTGTTCATAGTTCAAGTATATGCACTTCCTAAAGATGAGATGGTTATTTTTTCCCTTTTTGGATGTCAAAGAAATTCACATGACATGAAATTAACTTTCTCCCCCCTCCCCTCAAAAAAGTGCCCTTTGTGTGTTCACATGTAGCATGCTTTGGTAGACAGTTTCAGTGAGAGTTACAAAAAGGGTAGACTACTGATTCCATACTATACCTAAACTAATTTAAACTGCATAATTAACATTGCTATCCAAATTTTACCATGAACAATCTATGAAGTAATATTCAAATTTATCAGGTATATGTATGATTGACATATTAAATTTAGCCCAAAAGAAAAAGGAAATTAAAACGAACACAGCCCTGCAACAAGACAACAAAAGACCGCAAATCCCCAAATAAATTCCCTGCCTTGGCAGCAATTATTTAGGAGGCTCAGGTAAAAATCAATCAATGCTCAGACTACAATATGTTAAAATCATCAACACTGACTGTTTGATCGTACCAGCATCAGTTTTTGCAGTAAAAAAATTCAGGCAGGTGCCCCCCCAAATTTGGAGGCCAATAAACTCCAAAAAGGACGACAGAAAAGGAGCAATAGAGAAATTGAAAAATGAGTGAAAATTGGTTTGTTCTTCTTCAATTCTTCTTCTTCTTTGTCAAGTATTGAGCCGTACTGAGATGAGAACAAACTGACTTTTCTCTCATACATAAGATATTGAAGATAAAAAAGGAGACAGAATGTACAATCAACTGTTACTTCTAGCTACCTGAGCTGAGTAATATTCTTCTTCTGCTACTGCTCTCTCTGTAGTCGGTGCTAGCTGGATATATAATAACTAACCCCCAACGACAAGAATTTAATTCATTTCAAACTAACCTGGTTGACATGATGTGATATGAAATTTCTGATGCCAAATTCCACTGCTAAAAACCGAAAATCTAACTTGAGGAGGGCTATTTTACTGGCTAATTCTGGAGAATGTTGTGGAAGATTCAATAACTGATGCTTCTACATTCATTCATTCATGGCTTTATTGGAACCCACTCGTACCGACCTTCTAGTGGAATGTCCTTCACAACATCGAAATTGTACCTGAAACAGCGCAACTCGTTCCTTTGAGTTTCTGGAACTCTCTGGAAGAAGAAGAAGAGGGAGAGGGAGAGGGTGGGGATTTACTTTTCAGAGAAGCGTTTGTGGAGGCCTTTCTCAGCAGCGGCGAAGAATTCTTCAACTTCAGAATCCGAGGGCATCTTGATCTGGACCGTCGATTTCGCATCCGGATGCCTCGGTGGAGAATCCAGGTCGTCCGATTTCAGAGCTCCAATTAGCTTATTCTCTCTCCTGGAAATCGAAATAGCGATATGTGAGGCACTCTCCATAGTGTAAATTTATAAGCTAGAGAAAATAGTCAAGAGAGAGGGAACTATAAAAATTTTTGAATTTTGAATTTTCGGTGCGTTGAATTTCAACTGCGAAACGAAAACTAACTAGATTTCTCGGCAGTACCTCGCTGCACTTCGACAGTCCAGATACTTCGACGTCCTCAGAGCACTTTCAACCTGCAATTTCGAAGATTTTAGTAACTAATTCATCGAAACTAAATCATCGAAGATACACGCGCACATTCAGAGAATATAATCCTGGAACGAATTTTCTCACCTCTGGATCTGCAGCGCTTTCCGACTGATCCTTTACAACCTCGCCAGCACCATTGCATGAAGAACAAGAAGCCGGAAACTCAGAGCTAATTTCACCACTCGAACAATTCTCCGCCGCCGTGAATACCACCACAACATCCGACGCCGATGTCTCCAACCGGAAGCTGGCTGAAGAAGTGGCGGAATTTTCCTCCACACGACGGCGAGTCCTGAGCTTGTGCACATCATACGACGTCGTCTCAGCTTTCCGGACCTTCTTTTCCGGCGAAGAAGATGTGGCGGAGCTGGCTGAGGCCGCCACAGCCAGAACTTCCGAATCTCGAGTTCTCATTCCTACGACTGCAATTTCGCCCACCACTCCCTTGCATTTGGCCGAATACTTTCTCATTTTTTTAATCTCTCTCTAAGCTGTGCACAGAATTCTGTTTCTCTCTCTTGTCTGTTATCCTTGGCCAATTTGAGAAAGAGAAAGATGCGAGAGAGAGTGAGCTGAGAACGAATTCGCGAGACAAGGGGGATTCCCCGTATCAGCGGTTAAGATTGGGTTTTGAAGTGGTCCAAGCCCCGTTACGGTAACGGGGGCGTGATTTGACGGCGCCGTTGGTGGGAGCCCGTTTGTGGGGTCGGGCGGGGTCGTGGTTAATGATTAAGCCAAGTGGGGCCTTATCTAATGAGTTTCAGCCACGTTACACATCGGCTGAGAGTTTTGAGGGCTGACCGGCCATAGTCGGTTAATTGAAAATGTATGTAATAATGATAACAAGGCCATGATTTTGGTGCTTTAGCCCATGATTAATTCCCCAAACCTTGGTTATGTCCCTGGTTTTCTGATAATACAAATAGCATACATGAAGTGTATATTTGTATTAATATTGCTAATTTCAATCATAAAATATGTCAAAGTTAGTACACTTTTGTAAGTTATCAACTAGTTCAGCTTAATAAAATTCTTATAATGTTTCCCTTAAAAAACAAGAAAAAAAAATAGAGCTTGATCTTTTTTTAATGGATACAACCTAATAATAAGATTATTATGATGACGATAAAAAGTTCAGTTGAAATCCTTTAAATGCTTATTTTAATTTGAGCAACTAGTGCATATATAAAAAGTTTCAACATATACATACTGAGCCAATTGGTTATGAACAATGCCGGAATTAATGTATAGGCTCAAGTGACCCATGTTCCTCTTCGATACAAACATGCAAGTTCTATTTAATCGTTACAAACAAACCCAAGATCCCCACCCAAGCCAGGAAAAAGGAAAGAAAGGGACTCTTGCAACGATTACTCACCCAGCTTGGGTTAGTTCAAGCATATTCAATATTTGGTTTGATTTTGATTCGCTTGGGTCATTTTCAATAGATTTTTTTAATAATTTGGTGTTGATTGGTCCGTCAAGTGTGCTTCACAATTAAAAGAAACTCGTATGGATGAATTTCAAGTCAAAATTGATTTGGGCCACATACACGATTCAGTTTTGTTAGTTCTAATGACTCCGACAGCAAGCAACATAACGGGGGAATGTGAAGCAATTGGGCAGTTGTTTTTTTTTTGTGTGGTTTTTTTGGTGGGAGCGGTCTAAGGAAATGGAAAGAAGCAGTGACAGAGATGTGTAGGGGAAAGAAAGAAGTAAAATTGAAATGGAGGGAGAGGGAGAGACAGAGACATGGCACACATGGGATCATTAATTAGAATGGCCATGCCATATAATCGCATGAATAACAGTGTGGTAAGTGAAAGGATTGAATACCATTGCCATTCCCCCCTCAATCTGGCATTACTCCACCACCTTCCCTTTATTCAATCTAATTGGCTTCCCCCTCCCCCATCCTATCCAGCTGTTTGATGCCATATATTAAACATGCATATAGATTCCAAGGCGTAGTATGCTTATTTTATTTATGTATTTTAACCTTTATTATGCATCAGTCTTAATTTGCATTTAATTATATAACTTGTATGAGGATTTTATATGTTATTTTTAATTGTATAAAGATCGTAACTGATTGTCAACTTCTTTATGAGGATTTTATAAATTGTTTATGGGACACCAGTGTCCTTCCTAGTCTTCCTTGGTGTCCTGTAACTCATAATTTTCGTAAACAGATAAAAGATTAAATTGATATTACTACATGAGAACAAAACTAGAAGCCTGAGTGCCCCCAAATTCTATGCAACTTTATTATATATTAAAAATTAAATTAAAGAAAAGAAGGAATAAAAAAGCAACACAAGATGGAGAATATTGATGATCCCAGTATAACTCGTATGCACAAGTCAGGGTGGGAATTTGTACCTATTAGATGGGTTTTCTCCCTTACCCATCCAAATTATCAATATTGGATGAGTGATATTCATTAAGAATGGAAAATGGGTAAGAATGGATAATTATCAATAGTTGAGGTGGGTATTTGGTGGATAGGAGAGCATCCATATATCAAATATTGATGACTAAAAAGGCAATAAGATCATTGTATAATAATTAAAATTACAATGAACCACTTTTTTAATCTCTCTCTAGATGATAATGTCGCCCGAAATTTATGAGCAAAATTTAACTTTGACAGTTCGAATTGAAACTTGACTATTTAATTTGAAAGATTAAAAGAAGGTCAAATCCAAATTTTGAGTTCAATATTCTTTCGTTTGGTCAACATTTATCTCCACCACGACAACTTAGACGACATTTGTTTCCACTTAAACAATTCAGTTAACATTTTTGGTTAATAAGATAATTTCAACACTTTAGATCAAAACTTGATTATTGGATGGAAAAAATTAAAATAAGTTCAAATCCAGATTTTGAACTCAACGTTCCTTCGTTTGGTCAACATTTTTCTCCGCCACGATAATTTGATTGGTTATTGGCATTTACAACAATTGTCGTAGTGGGATAAATGTTAATCAAATAAATGAAATTGGAGCTCAAAATTGATATTTGAGTTTCTTTTAATCTTTCTACTGGATGATCAATTTTCAATCTAAACCGTTAAAGTTGTTTTAATTGCTGAAAATGTCAACTGAACTGTTTAAGTGACGAAAATCGTTAATTAAATTGTCGTAGTAGATATAAATGTTAATGAAATGAAATAATTCGAAACTCTAAATTTAAATTTGAACTTTTTTTAATATTTCCTATCAGATATTCAAATTTTGATTCTGATTGTCGAAGTTGAAATTTCCTCATAACTTTCGATATACCATATTGTCTATTCCTTACTTGTAGCTAGTAATGAGTATTGGGTTGTAAATATACAACCCTATGGATACCCAAGGATAATAACCCATATGTAGGGATGTCAGTTACATCCGAATTCGAAACAGATCCAATCCGATGCAAAATTATCCGATTCACGTCCGAATCCAATAAAAATAATCTGAGTTCGAGTTGTATTCAGATCGGACTCGGAGCTAGGCAGGGTAAAATCTGATCCAACTTTTAATCCGATTCGACTAGATTTTTAAATATTTAAAATTTAAAATTTAAGTTTAAATTTTAAAATTTTTAGAAATAAAACCTACCTAATATATCGACTCTCCCCCCACCCCCAAGGTGCTAGCCCAACCCAGTGTTTTTTTTTTTTTTTGTTTGCAAGGTTTTTTCAATATGTAAAAATTAAAACGTTTAATACTCCCCCCAGTTACTCTCTCTCTCTCTCCGTGCCACTTCGCTAGTTGCTTTCGCTGCTTGGTTCGCTAGTCACTCTCAGCCTCTTGCTACTCGCTAGTTGGACTGTAAGAGTAGTAGCTCCCTCCTCAATCCTTGACTTCTCGCTCCAACTCTCTGCTCTCTGTCTCTCTCTCTGAGCCTCTATCTTCCCACTAGTTTCTACAATGTCAACGCTAAATATTTCATCGTCCCTTTCTGTTCTCTTGTGAGTGCACATCTCCTCTTTTTTCTTAATTTAACAGTTCATATAATAAAATCTAAATATATATTTTCATGGCTAGGACTATAGTTTAGATTTTTGGGGCATAGAACAAGATAAGTTAGACTTTGGATTTTGTCATTTTGAGGTTTGGGAAGATTGTTGTTTTTTTAAATCATTTTTTAAGGTCGATCAAAGTTATATTCTAACACTTAACTATATATGGAATTATGGATCAGTGATATGATCAAAATTATATTTCAACACTTAATTCTAATAAAAATCTCAGCTCCATATAAATAATAATTATAGATATCATTATATATACCCGTAGTCAGAGGCCAATAGAGAAGAAGGGCTAAATAGTGGAAGTGGAGAATTTGTACTCTTAGTTTTTTTCTTTTTATGAGTAGGACATGTTATTTGTGATATTTCAGATGTATCTCATAGTTGTTCAGACTTGTAATTGTTGGAACATGTTGTCGTTTTGTTAAGCTTAAAATATGTTCTATCTTTTATTTTTCGTTTAGCTTAAATGTTTAGGATTTGGTTAATGCAATATATGAACGTGCATCATCATATTGATTGGTGGGTAGAATATAGAAAAATTGTATAAAATTATTGCGTTACGAAAGGAATTATTTCAGATCATATTAAATCCAACTCCGATCTGATCCGACTCGGATCGAATCCGAAGGTTCTCCTTCAATCCGTCGAATCGGATTTTTGGATCCGAATATAAATCGGATGCAGATTCGAATGTTCCAATATCTGATCCGAATCCGATCCGTTGACATCCCTGCCCATATGGATAGCACCCATATAGGTATTACCCATAGGAGTAGTACACATATGAATAGTAAGAGCTATAAATTTTGTATGGATTAGGTAACAATATTTTTAGGTGAAATGTGGGTACATATAGGCATACCCTATTCATACCCTCCCAATGCACATCCCTACTTAGAAGGGCAGACCTTTTATTGAGTGGCCTTCTCTAGTTTGTCTTGCTTGGTAGTTTCCCTGGTGATATTTTACTAGTTGTTGTGCAACTTGCTTTTGTTGTTGATTTGGCTTTTGTTACAAATAACAGAAAAAATGCGACTTAGAGAAGTATATGATTTCTGTTGGAGTTTGAAATTAACTTTGATTGTCAATATAATTAATTTGATATCTACACCCTATGAGCTTCTTGTCTAATTCATTCATTATACAACATTATTTGATCAATAGTGCTTCTACGGAATCTAACGTTACCTCAAAATAACTGTATTTCATAAGACGTCTGTTGTACTTCAACTGCAGAACACACATGGAGAGCAAGAAGGTCCGCAATAAATATATAAATATTAGGTTTCTTTTCATCACCATTTTCCATTGAGATCCTTTTAATTAATTCAAAAATTTTATGAAATTTGTTTTACCAAAACATACTAAATCTTACTTCTTTATCCTTAATCTAGCACACAACCAATGTTGATTCTTCTAAGAATCTATTGGAAGCTTTGCTCGAAGAACTTTCATTCGCAGCAACTCTTATATGAATTCAACATTATAATTTTGTACATTCAAGTACAAGGATTCAAATACAAATCCAAATCCAAGTCCAATACTCCAAAAATTCTACCCCCAGGCGAGGTGTGGGATCGAGGTCAGATGTAGCAACCTTACCCCTAAATTGCAAAAGTTATAGAGAAACTGGATCCGATTGACCCTGGATTAAAAAATTATATACTACCTACTACTCCATAGAAATGAAACAAAGGAAGTTTAGAGTGATATTTTACTTTAGTCCATACGGTCTAAGCTGAAAAAATAGTCCAAACTTACCATTTTCAACTACCAGATTTCGGACGGACATTCAAACAAGGATCATATACAAATACTAGCACAATGTTAAAATGGAGCCACTAAGGAAGGACTTCAAAAATCCAAACTTGTTCAATAATCCATCAATAATGATTGTATAGATGCGCCCGAATGTGAATTAATGAGGGCATTTGCAAGACTCCATCAAATTATCAAAGTCTATATCGTACTCATGAAACATATACTCTCATAAATCACATCAACGTCACATATTAAAAATTATTTATACATAATAGACACACATTAAAAAAATATACATATGTGATAAATAAGAATATACACTCTTAAATACATAATATACGTTACCTCCAAGTATTGACAATGCAGTAGGTACGTTAATTTGGTCCACCATAAAATTGAGGGGTGCATAATTAAGAAGGGACCGAAAAGATTACAACAAAAACATACAGCGGTCATAATGGTAAAGGAAAATACTTGATGCATTTTCTCCGTGAAAGAAAACAGCCAAAGATTTTTCACCCTCTTCAACTCTGTACTCATGACACCTTTAGTTACACAATGATAGCTTTAATTATCAGGGGTAAATGCAATTATGACAATCAATAATGGGAATCTCTTTTGCACACTTTGGTTGATGAATCAATTAACGCAATAAATAATTATCGTAAATTCTTGTTTTTTTAATCTTCAACCGCTAATTAATTTTGACTTTTTAGGATTGTTAATTAATTGTTGGCTTGTTAATGTGTTATTGCCTATTTCAGCCTTGCTTTGTTTTTTCGTTGGTAAATTTTAATTTATCAATCTCAATTAAATTCAATCAACTTTAACCTACTTCACCAACTTCAATTAAAAAAAAAAACCAACTTCAACAAATTTTTCACTATTTTAACCAACTTCTATCCATCATACCTTAAAAAAAATCAACATACTTTAATAAAAAAATACTCACTTCAACCAATCTCAACCAACTTCACATATTTACTGACATATATTTTCCAACAAAAAGAACAAGCCCTAAGCATATTGATATGAGATGATGTGTCAGTTTTGTTTTTTACTTTGGATCTTCCATTTCACTAGAGTCGAGTTATTGTTGGTCAAATAAGGAGTAGAGTTCTCTTATTACGGATTTTTTACATTTATAAGACCCGAACTTGATACCTTACTTAAAAAAACAAGTGTCAAGCTACTTGAATCAACTTATGTTGATAGGTGATGTGCGAATTGTCAACACTTAAGAAGTTTTTTGCAACCAAAGATTTATCATTTTGCTAAAAAAGTATATGACAAATGCATTTACTACAAAATCTGAGACAAATCCCCCATAATAATATCTCTACAATAATACGAGGTTGAAGATGAGTTGGAATATCTTGTGAAAAATAGTGTTATAGACTGATACATGAATATACCTCATCTCAATAAACCCCCCCCCCCCCCCCCCCCCAAAAAAAACAACAATAATAATTTTTGAAAGTAATGTGCTTCTACAGGAGACATATATAAATCGAGACGGACCATGGGTTCATGGTGTGCATTTCCAGCTGTTGGGCACTGTGTCTGGATTAATGCTCTAGTTTCCTTCTACTTTCAGATGCTGCAAGGATTTCTGTGCATTGGCAGCAATCTTGAGTTTTTTGTTAAGTGGAGTTTTCTTTCCCTTTTTCTTTCCTTTTTTTAACTACATATGAGACATAAAAATTGATATACAAAGAATTTAATTTCAAATTTTTAATGACAACTCTTAAAGTTTTATAGGTTAAACTAATTGACACTCATTTTTTCTTTCTTTTGGAGTGTTTTTTTCTCTTTATAGTGTGGAAGACTATTTTAAATCCCTCTGGATTCAAGTCTGTCTTAATTAAGTTCAAACAAGGAAGACCTATCTGTTTTTAATGAAGGATAGATTGTCTAATTCATTGGTCCAATACGCAGGGCAACTCAATAGACTTTACATGCAAGCAAGGGGCCTTAGTCCCAAAAGTTTGATTGTGCCTCCACAAATATCCCATAATCAGAAGAAGTGTAGAAATTAAAATAGAATTCACTCCCGCCTTTTCAACAAATATATAAAAAAAAAAAAGGTTGTAATTGAGTTGCAAGCTCCTGATGATGAGGATTGATCTTTGGCTTGTTGAGAAACCTCAAAATGTGGCTCATCGGTAAAGAAAAAAACACCAAGTTAACTCGGCTATTTTCACGACATGCATGCAAGAACGTAAATCTCCGAAATTTGGCCTCAGATATAGAGCATAGCTTTGAAACTCAGCCAAAAAAGGGGGTGAGAAAGATGGAAAGAGCAACAGAAAAAGTCAAATTTATAAGAGCAAGGCCCTGCTCTTTTCGTTGGTGAATCCAAATTTATTAATCTTAACTAACTTCAACCTATATCAACCTACTTCAACTCACTTCAACCAATTTTAACCAACTTTCTACTATTTTAACCAATTTCTACTCATTATAAAAATAAAAATAAAAAATTCAACCCACTTCAACCAACTTCAACACACTTCAACGCACTTCAACAAAAAAATGCTCACTTCAACTTACTTCAGCCCACTTCTACCAGTATCAACCAACTTCACTCATTTATTAACTATATTCCGAGGTGCGCCTATTCTTAAAAATACAAACTACTTTCTTAATTTGTACAGTTGTCCTTTCCTCAAATTTTAAAAAGAGAATTCAAATCATAAAGTTTCAATCCAAAGTATACTAAAATAAAGTCATAAAATATGTGAGTAAAGATAATATAACTGAGAAATTGATGTATTTTGTCTTATTTCAAAATTGAAAAAAGACAAAAGAATGACAAGTGATTAAATCTTGTGGGTGTGAAGTTCAAAATAAAGGTCACCCACCGTGATGATTAGGGCAAAATTTTCCAAGGGAAAAAGACACAGATTCCTCCAACGAGGTAAGAACGAAGTGAAGTTGGATAAAAATAATTCAACGGCAGTGGAAGAAGACAAGGGCATATGAACCTAACGTCCCGTTTGGGTTGGCTGATTGGGTAATTAATTAGCTCGGAAATTAAAACTAGATAGTTAGACCACTATAAAGCTAACTTTTAGTACAAATTTTGGCCCCAACTTTCCACTTTATATCTAAAAAGTTATTTTCCCTCTGCTTTTAAATTGGCCCTTTCTTTATCTCTGTTTCATTTTCTGGTTTTTTTTCTCGTGTCGTTTTGTTGGATTTTGATGATGTAACGACAAAGCTGCATGCATAATTAAGGGCTACCCTACGCAGAGAGAGAATACGCCAAAAGGGAGGGGGGAAGAATTGAAAAGGTGTCGTTTTCCTACTCTCATTTACTCAATACATTTTGTTTAAAGAATAATGTGGGTGATTAAATATTGTCATCATTACTTCTTTTTTTTTCGATCCTTAAGAGTAATAAAATACAAGACAAATAGAATTACAATATCAAGGGGAAGATAAAATTAAACCTGAGATCTAATATATGATACATATTCGAAATTTTAGTATTGTCCATTAGGCTAAGACATAATCAGGCAAAGTACGTCGACTTTTCCTAGCTCTCTCCTTATCGAAAAATATACTTATACATTCCATCATGCAGATGTTTTGGATTAAGATAAGTTTCGAAAAAGCCCCATATCATTTTCTTCTATGGCTTAGTTCCCAAATTTCTTGGTTTTCTCGAAGAATATTTGGGAGACATTGCCCTTTAATTATCTACTATATATTGTTGTCATTACCTACCCCTTTATTTATGACCTCAGTTAAAACTACAAGCACCTAAACAGTTGGATGTCTCTTTTCACCATTGCATCTTTCCTTTGAAGTTTGAGAAATAATAATGTTACTATGAGCCTAGGGGAACTCAATCTCATAAGAAATTTAATTTTGTGGATTATCAAGTTTTAGCAAAGGTCATGGGTGGAGTCATGTTGGGGTAAAGGGGGTCAATTGACCCCCCAACTTTTTGAGAAAAAAAAAATGTGGGATATTTTTGTGGATAAATACAATAGATATATATTAATTAGTTCATAAACACACATCATAGGAGCATATAGCAGAGTGGTGGTTACCCATTGCTTTGTGTGGGAGGTCCTTGGTTTAACTCATCATTCCGTCTTTTCTGTATTTATTTTTTTTGGAAGCGTCCTTTAATTTTTTCCAATTTTTGTTTCAAAATTTTCGCACCTCTCAGTCCACTTTTCTGCCCTAACTCACGCAGTCACATTGAAGTGCTGAGCCACCCACTAACCTACCACGCACTCTCTCTCTCTCTCTCTCTCTCTCTCTCTCTCTCACTCTCTGCCCAGTCGTCCGCTCGCCACCACTAGTGCTGCCACCCTCCGCCACTTGTGCCGCCGCCTCCAATCCTCCTCGGTGCTCCTTCTAATTCACAAATCCCAATTTGAGGTAACTCACAAAAATTCACAATTTTTGTTTTTAGTTTTGTTATTTTGTAAATAATTATGTTTATTTTACTAATTTTAGTTAGATTCATTTTAAATAATTGATTAACTTAGTGAATTACTCATGATTCATGAATTAAAAAGTGAGAATTTTTACCTAATTGTCTTCTTGGTTATGTCTAGTTTACTAATTGTTATTGAATTTGTGTTGAATAAGTGGTTAATTTATAGATTTACCCATCAATTAAAAAATTAGAGCTTTGCCTTTCTTGATTGAGGATTTAGGAATTAGAATTGGGTAATTTGTTGGTTATTGTTTGTTTGTTTGTGTTAAATTTATTTTGAGATTGATCTTTTTAAAAGTTTATCGAACGACGATATCATACTTACTTTCAAATAGAGTTGGGAAAAGCTGGCCCGACACGATTACCGACCCGAACCCGACACGAAGTTAAGTGGGTTTGGGTATAAATTTTCAACCCGTTTAATTAAATGTGTTGACACGTTCAACCCGTTTAATTAAATGGGTTAGGTTCAGGTCGAGATTATCGACACGAAAAGGTACCTATTTAACCCGTTTAATTAAATTAGTTAAATAAGTCAACTCATTTTTTCTTTTTTTTTCCATTTACTTTTTATTAGATAATTAAGAATCTATAAAGTTTTAGAAATTATGAATTATGATGAATCTGGGGAATTTCAAAGAGTAATTATTTAATGTGATACGTAAACCTAATTTTTAACACTGTAATTACGTATTAGTTGAAAATATTAAATGGGTAAATAGTCACTTAAGCGGCTGAACTTGACCTGTTTATCTTAAACGGGTTAAGCGGGTCAACCCGTTTAAAAATTAAATGGGTACAGGTCAAGATTTTTCAATCCGTTTAATAAACGGGTTATGTTCAGGTTGAGGAATTCTCAACCCGTTTAAGTTCGACACGAACATGAACCCGACCCGACACGACCTATTACCCAGCTCTACTTTCAAAACGTGAGATATCGTCGAGGACAACTTTCTTGAATGTATTAGATACGGACTTTATTTTTAGAACTATTAAAATTTATGTTATGTGTATTCTCGCCCCCCTGCTTAGAATCCTGGCTCCGCCACTGGCAAAGGTTATGAATTTTCAAACTTTGCCTTATAGCATTGTTCTTGCGAAGGCATTTTAATGAATTTACATATGTTTGAAGGAAAAGTTGTAAAAGAAGAAAGGACCATGTAACAGTTTACTGTAATTTGGATGATTTTCATTGCACCAAGCTACCATCCATTTACAAGGTTCAAGATAATTTGAGGTGTTTGGGTTTAACTGCAATGTTCGGGCTTTGATCATTTATGAGTACATGTTTGTTAATTTTTCTTAGCATGTACTCTTTACTCTTACATGTGAGCTGTACATTTGGTAATTTCTTGGAGCATTACTCTAACTTCACTTTGCTTTTAGGATAATTAATTAATAATAATTTAAAAAATAAATTATGCAAATTACCCTTAGTCTCCTCTTAATTAATAAGTTAGGATGAAGAAGAGAAGAACTGCGCGTCACTGCATCAGAATTACTCAAATTTTTAAAGATGAATTTATACATACTTAAACATAGTGATCTATAAATATATGTATCAAATTTTTATAGTCAATGATGATTAGATAAATTATTTGGATTTTTTAAAGATGAATATACAAATACTTAGACATATATATATATATATATATATATA
>JACYFF010031958.1:102030307-102040947 GCA_017589665.1 Selenicereus undatus
TGTGTGTGTGTGTATGTGTGTGTGTGTGTGTATACACATACACACACACATATACACACACACACACACACAAATACATATATATATACACACACGCGCGTGCGCACACACACATATATATATATAAAAGTTGAAAATGTTTCCACTATATATTTTCGTGTGTTAAGTCCAACATACATTTTGTAAACTGCATTACTCGACCAAATGATGTCACAAAATAATAAAATTAGAGATGACCAATATAAAAGTGCATATAAATTTCTTATGTGTAGTCTCTTGATATCACCAATACAAGTTGATCTAAGTTGTTTGACACTTACTCATCACTTCTAAATAATATACTTTTGGTTTGAATCTTATGGATGAATAAAACATGCATATGATTGGACTCTACCCAATAGAGAATAAGATTCTCTCCTCTTTTTTTTGTTTGGGTCACCAGGAGAATAAGTTTCTCTAGGTTTACATTTAATATCAAACCAAGCCCCCCCCCCCCCCAAAAGAAAAACCCAACCACAAAAAACGGTTACAATCAGTGGCGGATCTAAACATATATATAGAATATGGGCATCCATCTATTAAATTACCTATTTATGCATTTGTTATATCATACAATCGAATGTACAAATGCAATTATACAACTGAATTTCGGTTCACTAAAAATACCATATAACTCACTAAAATATGTTGTCGTGCACCTAGTTTCACTCACCAAAAATAATATAAAGCTCACTAAAGTAGTTTAGTGAGCTGAGACACAGTTTTAGTGAGCTAACACATATTTTTAGTGAGCAAACATACCAAAACTAATGCATCTTATCTACCCAAATTTTACTTAGTAAAAATACTACATAACTTATTAAAATGTGCTATTGTACTAAAAAAAATGTTATTGTGTATGCATCTAAAACTCACTAAACTATATTATAGTTGTCTATATTTTTTTTAGTAAGTTAGGATATTTATTTAGTGAGTTATTATATCATACAACCGGTTGTACAAAAGCAATTATACAATCGAATTTTAGCTCACTAAAAATGATGTATATCTCACTACGGTATTTTAGTGAGCTGAGACACAGCTTTAGTGAGCATATAGATTTAAACCAATGCATCTTATGTGTTCTAGGTTTCACCTAGTAAAAATACTATATAATTTATTAAAATGTGCTATTGTACTTAAAAAAAATGTTATTCTGCATATGTAACTCAGTAAACTATATTTTAGTCGTCGACATTTTTTTAGTAAGCTATGACATATATTTAGTGAGGTATGACATATATTTAGTAAGTTGGACTATATTTAATGAGTTTACTACATTTGTAATATACTTATAAAATATAATACAAACACCCTTATATCATCGTAAAAAATGATTGAGCTGTAATATAACCCAAGAACTTGACAATATTATTTGTTGGCTATCTGTACTTTTTTTTTTAGTGAGCTATGCTATTTATTTAGTGAGTTATGATAGATATTTAGTGGGTTATAAAATGTATTTTGTGACCAATATGATTTAGCGTTGAATACTAATTATTCATAATAAAAAATGAGTGAACAAACAATATAGTACACAATTTTAGGTAGCACATATTCTTTTTTGTTCATATTCTAAGGTATGATATATTTGCCTTTTAGTGAGCTATGACTTATTTTTAGTGAGTTGGATTATATTTATATTATACTGACTAAATATGTATAATATGAATGCACTTATGTCATAATAAAAGATAATATAATATTTCTTACTAGCGTTGTATTGCTCATTAAATATATTTTATAGCTCACTAGCATATGCAGCATTGCTCACTAATGTTGTATCCATACATATAAAAATTTTTTTTTCTTATTTTTTTTATTTTTATAATAAATCTGTATGTTTCTATTGAGTAAAAATATGGATAATAAATATACAAATTTTTAATTAATATTTATCTTAAAAAATTAGGATTTTTATATGAAAATAGTGAACGTAGATCCATAATGTAAATATAAGTGTATGCCTTAATATTTCAATGGAAAAATTTTTAAAAATGTGTATGCGTATTTTTTGGGGGGAGGGGGGAGCATGTACGATGTGTCATTCACAAATAAGTAAAATAAATAATAAGTATTTGCTAATTAGTCTTCTCCACATTTGCCTATACAAAAGAAAAAGAGAAAAAAGAAAGAAGATAAAATAAGTTATAAAATTACGGAACAATGAACTACGAAATAGAAAATAAAACAAAAAGGAGGAAAGATTTTTTTTGACAAATATAAATTCTTTTAATTTGTAAAAAAATAAAGGATAAAAAGGACGAACATATTATATCAAACTTCCGAGTAAATAATGTGTAAAAAAAAGTGGACAAAATGAACCAAAAAAAAAAATTATGCCAACAAAAACAAAGGGGAAATATGACCATATTTTTGGGCCCTGGTGGACAAATGAGATGTTCATCTGATTGCGCACAATAATTTTCGCTATTTATGAGTATATATCAATCTAACCTCCTTCAAAATATAGCTCATTATATAATTTTTTTTAGGTTAGAGGTGTCCATGAAACTCCAACCTTTCACATAAATCCACCACTAATGCCGGATCCTTTTTGGCATACATATGTTGTAAATTATGGAATTTTTTTAAGCTCCGAGTGAATATGCTTAGACAGCATTTGTTTGTTGCTTGCTTAGCTGTATTTGATTCTCTAGAGGAGAGATACGCATGTGACTGGTTAAGCTTACATGTTCCCATTTGAATCATATATATATTCTGTGAGCCTTGCCTATCGTTGTAAGACCGCGATCATAATAGTCCATAGATCATAGCACAAGCACAATTGTCTGATCTAATCTGAATAAACTCTATACCATATACTTGAGAGTACATGTTCTTCAAAGACATGTCAGCAAATAAATACTAAAAATTAAAATATATGATAAATACACCCAAAAATATATATATAAAAGTAAAATATGAGAGTACATATCCTCGACTGTACTTAATAATTTGTCCTAATCCAAATCTAACCATAAATAAATCTCAATATAGTGAACCCACGGTGGTTTGACGTGTGGATGCTCTAAATGATCATTTACATGTGTCGATGGTAGATTACGAACATTTAATGCACTTTTATTGATTAATTGCACATTGATACTTTATTAATATTAGTTAGTTAATTAAAATACGTTATAATTGATAGTGAAGAATTGTTAGATTGGTAGATTTGTTTTTAAATTCATTGGATTCAATTCCACAAAAATAAACCATACACTTCAAGTTGCATTAGTTAATAATAGAGTATAGGGATACATCAAATTTTTTATATCAATTGGATCAAAGACAAATAGTCATACATACAAACTAAAATGAGATTTCAATTTAAAATCAATTGGTAATAAGTGGAGTAACTCATAAGTTTATACACATGCTCACACCCTTTAATTCATCAATGTGGGATAACACTCGTTTTTATACTCCAACACAACTCTTCATGTACGGGCTACTAACAAAGCCCAACACGTGCACACAATTTTAATCGAGCAATCCGCTCTTATACTGTGTTAAATTTTTTTTATCAATTAGGTCATAAATAAAGAGTCATAAATTACAATAATATTCCTACACTGTTGATTTATTGAACATATGTTTTTAAAGTTTCCTTGATAATCCTCACTCATATAGTCATATGCTTTTGATATATTTTACAATAATGTACATAACGAAGTTGTTGTCCAAGTAAAAAAAAAAACAAAAAAAAACCGAAATACATAACATAATCCACACAATGCATGGAGTGTAATGCTAGAATTTACTAAAATTCGATACATAATATAACGTATTCCCAAACAAAAGCCAAAGTGATCCACTTGCAAATGCCATGATAAAGCTAGAATTTGGAGATGAGGACAAAGTACAAGTTAAACAGTGGCTGATCCAAGAGAGCATCACAATTATACGAATGATTGGTTTCTTCAATTTTACTAATTAAATTTAATTAGTTATTTCTGTTTTGTATGGAACTTTGAAGCATATACAGTATGGGCTAGAAAATACAAACTTTTTTTAACAAGTTTTGTATAAGACCATTTCAGATAAGACATATCATGAGAAGGATATTTTTGTAGTGATTTTTAATAATAATTGTGGTGACTAATGATACATTTAGGAAAAGATTGTAATAAATTAAAAATCACTATTAGAAGAATTATTGATCATATCTGGATTAAAAAATAAGTCAAAAATACATTATTAGGTCGTACAAAATTTCAAAAAAATCAAACCCAAAGAAGTCCATCTCGTATTAACTTTTATATAGGATGATCTCGTCCAAAAATTTGTGAACTTTCATAATCAGTACAGGAAAAGTTGTGACCATGAGGAAGAAAAAGGGCAAGAGCAGAGGTCACATGAAAGGGAGGGAACAAAGGGAAAAGAAAAAGTGATGGATTGAAAGTAACCAAAGCATGACAAGGAATCTACGGGCAGAGAAAACAATAGAGTTTGAATAAAATCAAAGCTTGGCTTTGAACTTGATTGAGAATAATCTGTCTGCTTCATTGATTAATTATCTCTCTTTTTCATCCCATTCCCAATGGTGCTTATTCATTACTGATTAGGCTATCAAACTGCATTTTCGGCAAAGAAACATACCTGAAGATATATAAACCTCATCTTGTTTTCACGTCCCTGCAAACTTATGGCCTTCGAAGAATGCCCTAAAAAAAAAAAGAAAAAAAAAGATGCATGGGTCCACCCTTTTGGGGGGGGGGCCCCCACTTTGATGAAATTAACTATAGTTATTAATGATAATTGATTATTGCTCATACTCGAAGACAATGTGATAACAGTGGCGGATTCAGACATTTAGAATAAGGGTGTTCATAAATTAATATCATTACTAATATACACTATTTTATTTTTTTTTATGGATGTTCATAAACCAACATCGTTACTAAATTAATCTATTTTAAAATAGAACTTTTGGGGGGGGGGGCTTAGGGGTGTCCATGGACACCCCTAAGCATATTGTGTATCTGTTGGGCACCCCTAAGCATAGTGTGTATCCGTCAGTGGTGATAAACATTCAAAACATACAGTAAAAAGATTATTATAAAATTGTTCATTGATCTATGGTAAATTCTACTAGCTCTTGCTATGAAGTTAAAATAATTGATTGATAATTGATGAAATACCTTAATCAAAATGCTGCTGATAAGTGTTTCATGAATTTATGAATTGAGTTGTTTGTTGATTACCCCAAAAGAAAAAGAAAAACAAAAACAAAAACAAAAAAGGGGAGGAAAAAGCAGAAGGAAGAATGTAAAAGGACCAAAGTTTCTCTTTAGCTTGTAAAATTTTATGGCCAGTTGTCAATGTCTTTTAGTTGCAAATGGGAAGAATGAACCAACTTAAGTAAAATGGGCCATATTCCGGCCCTGAGTTGGCCCACTATGCCCACATTCGGATGCATGGTAGGGGCTTTGGCCCAGTAGTGAAGAGTTTCCCACCAACCTGGTGCACATGTCCATCCACCTTTGCAACCAAACCACCACTACATAAATAAAATAAACAAAATTCTTTGAAGCTTGTCTAAAGTCTAAACACACCAATGCCAGTATAATTAACAAAAAGATAGTAAAATTTAAAGATATCTAATTTAAGTGACTGACGCATAGTTTCTAAAATTCCTTGTAAAAAAATGGACCAAATTACTCATGATCAGGCTTGGGCAATGGACCGGACGTCCATTGGCATAAATAGACGGACCCTAAAAAAAAGATAGAAATCCGTATAAAATTTTAACTGAACCGGGTCTTAAAAGGGCTACCCATTAATTAGGCATAATGGGTTGAGACCGTGCCGGGGTGCGGGCCATTTCTGTCACGCTCGAAATGGTCGAAATGCTTTACTCGTTGTCTCTCTCTCTCTCTGCCTCGACCTAAACCCTAGTCACTCTCCTCCATTTATGGATTATCTTCATAAGGTTGAAGCCTGAAGTCTCGTCTCTCCTCTCCGCCTCTCTCTCCCCTCTGTCCTTCCAGGTACTTCTCCTTTCTCCTTCTCTCTCGTCTTTCTTGGTGCTTATTCTCTCTCTTTCTCTATCTTTTGGGTGTAGAGGATATTCAATTGTACACAATGGTAGAAATTCGCAACACGGGTAGTGAAAAAATAAACTTTTTAGATCTTGATTTTCTCCATATTCTCTGTTGAGCATGTAAAATGAACAACAATGGATCAATTTGCTAAGTTACTCCTAATGAATATGCTTATAAAGTATAGTGGTTTAATCTGTTTTATTGCATATGACTCTATTGTCTGGATGTGAAGAGTCAGTGGTTTCTTTGATTATTTGAGCCCTTGAATGAAGTGGGTTTTTGTGCATTTTTAACTCGGTTGATGCGGAGAAAATGTATGCATTGAAAATTTCAGTGTCTGTTTGTTTATTTTAGCGACTGGCGTTGAGTGAAAATCGATGCCAGTATGATATTGAGTGGGATGTTGATCTTTGGAAGCTCTAGAATCAGACTTAGGGATGACAAAAAGTTAGGGAATACCCGTCCCTGCCAGGGCCCCGCCCCAAAATGGGGGGAAATCCCCGTTCCCAAAGGAGACGGGGACGATGATGAGGAGGAGAATTAATCCCCGTTCGGGGATGGGGATGGGGACAGGGACATAGTTCAACCCGTCCTCGTCTCCATTTCCCCGCTGGGGATTTTGCCCGTTCCCATCCCTGTCCGCAATTCCCCGATTGGGGAAAAATCCCCGCCTCCGCCCCTAATTTTAATTAAAATTACAAAAATAACCTTATTTTCAAAAATTTTAAATGAAACAACTAAGGTTATATATGTAATTTTCTTTGTAAAAATCCTAGGTATATACTGGATTTGGTACTCATGGTCGTAGAGAGTTTAGAAGGTAAGGAAAAATCAGTGGGTAAAAATCTCCGTTGGGGCCCCGACGGGGATTAAATCCCCGCTGGGGATGGGGACGAGGGGGAATTTTTTCCCTGCAGCGGGGAACGGGGCGGGAACGCGGGGTGGGGATTCCAGCGGGGACGGGGACGGGGAATATACTCCCCATCCCCAACCCACCCTGTTGCCATCCCTAATCAGACTATAGGTTCTAAATTAGGTCATTGAGCAAATTCCAGCTGCTCTATTTCATCTTTGTTTGGTTGATCTATGAAACTCCAAATTAGTAAAGAATACAAGTTTGTCAGGATTTTCTAACTCATGCAGATTGTTAAATCAAAAATCATGTTTTATAATTATTTCGATTATATTATATATATTATTTCGTCTAATTTGTTTTATTTTATATATTTTTCAGGGTTAGTAGTAATTTAATAAAGATGAGAAGAGAGGATGTAGAAGCTTGGGTTTTACACACTCGGTTATAAAGACGGTCCAAAAATAATAATTATGGAGAATATTATTTCCATAATTATTTAATTGGACTAGGGTTTTAAGAGTTAATGAAAAGTTAGAAGTCTTGAAAAAAAAGAAGTCTAAGGAAGAAAGGAAGAAGGAAACCCTAAGACATTAACCCTAACCTCACTATCATCATTATATATTCATCCACACATAGCACCATCACGATCTCACCTCACAATCACCATCTTACGCCTCCTTTCATCAATCTTCACGGCTGCCTATTTTCTTCAAACGCCTTCATCTCCCTCAGCCCCTTTCATCACCGTCACATCCTCTCCACACTCATCTTCTTGATCATCATCAAATCTCACGGCCTCCATAATCAACCCCACAATCATCATCAACAATCAGCCACGGCTCCTCCAACACACACGCCTCAACCCTTCTTTTTTTTTTTTTTTTTGTGTTACGTAACTTTGTTCTTTTTTGTTCTTTTTTTTTTTGCTTAGTTTATTATTAAACATGAAAGCTTTGCTAAATTATTGTGATGTTACTTTTAATATGAGTGAGTAATTTTTTTATACTTAGTATAATCTTCTTGAAGCCATGCTAAATTTATTATTTTGAAACAAGTTTTATGCTTTGTTGCCTAGTTGATTCATATTCATGATTCTATAGCGATTAGCGTTTATCGTTTATGATATTCGTGTTAAATTAATTAGAATGCATGCTAGTTAGTTTAATACGATTTCAATTGATGGTTTAGAAGACTATAATACGTAAAAGTTATAGTCTTTTATGCTTAGGTATCACCCTAATTAATCATGGATGGTTCAAACCCATCTCTTTCAATTAGGTAATCGCTTTAGATATTTGTGAAATCGATTTGCTGGTAAATTGGTTACAAAGTGTTAAATGATATTTTTCTAATACGTAATGCTCTAGTTTGATTAAATTCTTGTGCTGGTGTAAGAGTTGTCAAAACTAGTAGGGTTTATATTAGGGTTGGACCTAATTTAAACTATAATCTAAGGAAAGACTTGGAAGAACCGCTAGTGGATGTCTTCTACAGTTTAACTCATGAATGAAATTAACTTGTGTGTTAATGATAAATATTAATTCGCATGGTGGATTGAGATTATACTAGGTATTCTTCATAAATTTGACAACTTGTCATCATTATTTGTTGCATAGAATTAATTTGATTATTTGTTAATTTTTGTTCTAATTTTATTAGCTTCAATATAATTTCAATCGACCCTCCCCCTAAAGTATAGTCTTTTAGGAGTGTCTAGGTAATTTTAGATAGTTTAGATTTTGATTTTTAGAGTGGTTATAATTTTAGATTGATTTATATTCATTTTTAGTATTTAATTACCAGTTTGTTAGAAATTAGACTAAAAATAGTTATTTTTGTTTTATTTTTATTTTTATCAGTTAATAGAGTTTATAGAGTTTCCTAGTGTGCCCATATTTAAGTTCGTAATTTTTGGAATTTATTTGATAATTTTTCAGAATTATTTTGTGAAATTGATATGTGCAGGTTTTTAGGTTATTAATTCTGAAAATTTCGATTTTAATTATTAATTCACGATTATTAGGTATTTTTAAGTCCATAAAATTTTTTCCTAGAATTAGGGTCATTTTCTTAATTATTTTCGTATTTATATTTATGCAGATTATTTTATTTCTAATTTCAGATCTAATATTCTGCATTGATATTCTGTGCTAATTTCCTGATCTGATTTTTCTGAAATAAATTAGATACAATTTAGAATTTATAAGCCTATAGACCTGAAGTATAATACTTTAGGTTACCGTTTGACATTTTTAATATTTATTTTCTGACTATTATTTGCTGTTTTGATTTTTAATTAGAATTTCAGTTACTATTCTGATTTTATTTTTCTAGATTATTTAGGAAATATTTTTACTGTTTTCTTTCCAGAATATAATCCAAGATATTTAGGAGCATCATTGGGTAGTTTTCTAGATTTTTATTCATTAGATTTTAATTATTTTAGAATTATTAAGATTAGATTTAATAAATTGGATGAGTAAAATCATTTAGGATTAAGCTAGCATTTTTAAAACAATCTTTCCTCGTGGATCGATCCCTACTTCCCTAAGCTATAAAAATTATTTAATAGCCAAAGTAGTGGTTAAATTTGTAGCTCTCGACAAGCTTTACACAGACCATTGGCTATAACTGGGCAAATTGTTCGAAACTGATGTTCTTAAAAATAGTTGATTAAGTCACAATGTAGAGGTGCTTTTTGCTTTGGCATTATTGAATTTGGTGATGAAGCTGGATAGATTTGGTATTATTGTGACCTCAAAGGTTGAAAGTGTGACGCTATTTCTTTCTTCCCTCTTCAATTTTTGTTGAAAGCGTCACTTAGACATCATCCCCTTTCCTGTTTCTCTGTCGTGATTTTGAATGGAGCTTAGCTTTGCATAAACTGAATTGAAGTTAGTCATTTTCTTTTTTTGGATAATCAAGCTTATACCATTCAGCATGTTTATTTGTTGAGGAAGTGATATGGAAAGTGAAGCGACAACTTCTTCAGCGCAACCCGAAGATGGATATAGTGTGACTTCGAATTTGTATTTTAAGGGTGCATGGATAGTCTGTCATTGTTTGCTCAAGGCCACTCAGGGTCCTTATGGATTTTTAATGGACATGGGAAATAGGATGCTTGGGAAGTTTGACAAGAATTGGTCCGAGTATAACCTATATTTATCGTGTCCTGTTATTCTTGATCCTAGATGCAAGGTTAAATTTATTGAGTATTGTTTCAGTAAACTGTTTGCCCCTGATGAAACCATAGAACGGGTAGATAATGTATTGGGTACTTTACGTTCCCTATATGATGAGTACAAGTTACATTCTACCTCAACTTCACCAATTGTCAGCTCTTCTCCTATTGTAAGTGGTTCTGGGGATGATTATTTTGATGATTATAACAGTTTTAGTGGTAGAAGGTCTTGACTACAAGCAGGGAGATCGCAACTTGACTTGTACTTGGAGGAGCCGGCCCTTGAGTTGAATGTGGAGTTAGATGTTTTGGAGTTTTGGCATGGAAGTTCCATGAGATGCCTGGAACTTTCTAAGTACTGTAGCCTCAGAGTCTCCATTTAGACTTCGTGGCAAAGCCATCTCCCCCATTCGTAGTGCATTGAAACCAAAGATCGTACAAGCATTGGTGTGTTTGCAAGACTGGAGACATGTAGACTGTTATATTTATGAGGTTACTCACACAAGAGGGGGGG
>JACYFF010031958.1:102045947-102101372 GCA_017589665.1 Selenicereus undatus
ATTTGTGTTTGACATCATCAAAACCTTACACAAGGAAAGGGTCAACATAGACTATGATGCTACTTTAGTGGTCGATAATGATTCTAATTCAGACAAGGAAGGAGCATATGAGGATGAGGAGGACAATACAAGTCTTTTCTTTTGGGCAATTAGTTCTTTTGATTATTATAATACATTATACTTACTATATTATACTTGTGAGCAACACTTATATGATGCTAATATTTCCATATGAAATTCAAGTGCACGGTTTTCTACTCCATGACCTCGTGATCAAATTTAGACTTTATCACTTGGTGGAATTGGATTCAGAAATTATCTTTAATTTGGAATGGCTACGTGGTGTACTTTGAATTTGGGCTTATTGTAATTTGGATTACCTTGGTTATGTATTTTCTAACTTTAAATTTTGGCTATTTTAGCTTGGTTGGAAAGTTGCAAGGACATCAGTTGGTAAATTAACTCACAAAAAAATTCCGTTAGGTGGTAATGGACGAGTCATGAACGGGTCAGGTTCATTTGACCCATAAACCAGCCCGACCATGAACAAATGTGTTGGGCCCGACTCAACCCGTTTAGTTAATGGGCTGGTCCAGTTCAATCAACCCACCCCTACTCATCATGGATACAAAAAATTTATTTTCACGAACTTGAACTATTTAACTCAGTTGTGATCCTTTAAGATGTTGTTTAAAATAAAAGGTATAATAAACTTGCAATTGCATAATTTGAGTGTAGATTAGTTAGTTCAATTGATAAAGCCTTTGACAATTCATAGTAGAAACCTAGATTCAAATCCCATGGAGATATGGCTTCGTGTGAGCCTTTGCACAAAAATTAAAAGAAGGGAACCAAAAAAATGGGGCAAATTGACACCAATAATTTGAAATCGAGGGTATTGGCGTGTGAATAATTGGACATGAGAAAATTACAATGATCAGTCTAACTTTTAACTTTATTTTTATAAATAATCTAATATGAAAAAATTTATAGCAGAGCACAATTAAGCTAAATTTATCCAAACTTTTTGCTAATATACTTACAAAAAAAATAGGATCAAAAGTCAAATTATTCACTATAATTTTTTCATATCAGACCCTCGACAATTCATAAAACCCCCAAACACCTAACAGAGATCGGGAAGACAACCTGTGACTCGAGCCATTCACTGAATTCAGGGCAAGGGATAACGGAACGGGAGAAACAATGGCGGCTGCTTCTGCTACTCTTTACTCTCGTGTCTTCTCCGCTTTCCCCCATTCTTCTCAAACACCTCTTCACCTTCATCGCCTTTTCAGATTTCGCCCAGGTTTCCTCCGCTCTCTATCTCTCATATTTTTAGGCAATCATTTGAAATTTTACTTGAATAAAACAATTCAGCTGTGTCCATATTCCACAATTTCACCTTTCCCTGCAGTGGTAGGGTTCTTGAAACTGAAAATTTGGTGATTCATTCAGTGGGTTACTTTGTCCACAAAGATACATGGGCATCTTACAAAATCCAGTATCGGTACTGGGTCAAGCCAAGATTGTGCGATTGTTAAGTTGTAGGTTGGATGAAATTTGAGCATGTGGGAATCTCAATTCTTGGTTCTTGTAGATGAGATTATGTATTGTCTATGTAGAGATTCAGTGGAGGAGCTTGTGAGCAGCTTTTAGGTGTTTGCTGATTAGTTTTCAAGTGAATCATGGCAATGGCACTTCATTTACCTCTTTTATGTGGGTTTGAAAGGTGCTATGCTATTGGGCGGTTATGGAGTAAAGAGCTATCAGCCTCTCAATACAGTAAATTTATATTTGCTTTTATTACCTTTTTTGGCAAACATTTTGTATTGTCTATATAGTGATTCAGAAGAGAAGAAATACATGAAGGAGTGTTGCAATATTCAAGTTTGATGGAGCTCAAAGGGACCTATATTGATAGGATGTGCAAGAAAGGGTCTTTTTTTTTTTTTTTTATCTTATTTATGTTGGCTGAATTATAATAGTAAAACCGGAGGAAGGCTGTCGAGAGGGACAGAGGGTAGTATCTTTGCTTGATGAGACCTCCACCTGGAAAAATTTTGTGCTGCTTGCATGGAAGCATATAATACTCAAAAGGTCATCTTTCGAATTATTTCAAGTCTTTATTTATTTATTTTTTTGATAGGAAATGGTAATATATTAATATAGAAATAAGAAGCTCAGCTGCACAGAGAGCAATGTGAGCATTGTACGAAAGGCTATTTACAACCTAAGTATAAACTATCCACACAATCTGCCAAATCAATAAAGGAAGAGCTAAACTTCCAATTCTTCCAAAAGTAGAGAATTTTGATGAAATTCTCTTTCAAACGCTGAAGAGGAATTTCAAGTCTTTATTTTTGTTTCATTAGTTATGAATTTTAATTCATGGGCTACTGAAAATGAGGTAGATATACTTTTGTTTATCTTTGGATTGCAAATGTTGATTACTTTAATCACCCTTGTTGGTCGTCACTGAAAGAAGTTATATATAGTTTCTGTCTGGCAGCAAGATATAGTGAGCAGGCCTTTTATGTCACTAGAAACTCTTTTTTTGGCAGGAAGAAGACACATTTTTATACAGTTGCCAAGAGATCTTTCTGGCTTAGCAAATCCACTATTCAGTAAAAGGTGTGCATATATGTCGTCTCAAATTGTGCATTTACAGTATGTATTATTGCCATCTATGTGTTACTTCACCTATAGAGTTGCAGAAATACTGATCAAGTGTTGGCAAGTGGACGCAAACGTCTAAGACCTGGTAAGCTGTCTCCTCCTCGCCCTGTTCCAAAGCACATACAGAGACCTCCTTATGTGAATTCTCGAGAACCTCCTGGAATTGCAAGTCGACCTGAAGTGCATGATGAAAAGGGAATTGAGTGCATGAGAGCCTCTGGGAGGCTGGCAGCCCAAGTTCTTCAATATGCAGGAACTTTAGTCAAGGTAACATAGCAAGGCCCTTGATTTTTTGAATTGTCTTGTGTAAATTTTCACTCCACCTTTTGTTAGCTCAGTTAGTGAACTAGGTGGCTTTGCTTGAGAAATGTTTATTCTCTGTTGTGTGTAGTCCTTATTGTTTTTATTCACAGCCAGGCGTAAAAACTGATGAAATTGATGAAGCAGTTCACCAAATGATTATTGACAGTGGAGCATATCCTTCACCTCTTGGCTATGGTGGGTTTCCCAAGAGTGTCTGCACATCAGTCAATGAATGCATTTGCCATGGAATACCAGATTCCCGTCCACTCGAGGTTTTATCTTTAACTGTTGGGGATTTGGATCATCTGCCTCTATTCAACCCTAATCCCATCGTTTACAGGATGGAGATATAATTAACATCGATGTAACAGTGTACCTAAATGTAAGCGTTTCACTCTAATCTCTTTGCTGGTAATGTTCTATCAAAATTTTAGTACTTTGTAAATCCGACAATGCCACCAAAGCGAACCCAGTATTCTGCCTCTTACCTGAGCAGGGTCTAGGGAGGGCAACCTTATCCCTGCAACAGAGGGGATGATTGCCAAAGTACTTTCTAAAGCCAACTTTATGAAATTGACATAAGGATTCTGACTGATGCAAATTGTCCAAAGTTTAAATGATGTTTGTTTACCTTGTTTTCGGTTCTTGTAAATGGTAATGTCAACTGTCACATGACACGTTAAGTGTGCCTGTTATGGATAGTCTGAGCGGCTGAGCCCATGCCCGGTTTCAATTATATCTGATTGGGATTAATTTATTTGGGTATGCCCATGGTTGCTGAGATGTAGCTGACAATATATGTTTATTTCTTTGTCATAGTAATGGTCTATTGTGATTTATCATAGTCTATACATGCATGTTCGAAAGTGTCATGATTTTTATTTCTTTGAAAAGATCTCGATCCAAATATCAAATTGCTTGATGACCTCATCTTCTAAAGTGTCATGGTTTTTTGTCCTAAATATATGAAAAATAAATGGCCGATTTTTATAACCGAGATGTATTTCATGTAGAACGTGCTGAATTGCTGATAATTGAAGAGGGGATGAAATGTGATGGGCTTTTTCCCACTGTATTTCTGCTCTTAGAGAATTAAAAATGCTTTTGGCTGAAATAAACACCCCCTCCCCAAAGTGATGGTTAGTTGTAAGTCTGAAATATGTTCATGCAGCGCGAAAGTGGTAGAGGTTCAATGCAAGTTAGGATTCTGCATCTTCATTACCTTTTCATAATGCTTATCCAGAGCTGTAGAGCTAAAATTCTCTACCCTTAATCCGCTGTTTGACATTCTTGCTGTACTGTTGTTGAATAGGGTTATCATGGGGATACCTCAGCAACATTCTTTTGTGGGGAGGTCAATGACGATGCGAAAAAGTTGGTTCAGGTAATTTCATCTTCTATTTGTCATTCTCTCGTCCTTCATTTCGGGAAGATAGTTGACAACTTTTAAAAATCTATGAAGTTTCTTGGTGATACAGTAGAAAAGCTAGTGGTCCACTTGTGTTGTTGATACTCTGAAGTTATAATATCTAGATAAAATAAGGGTGGATCCAATTAGTTCAGTGATTCTTGAAGGGCCATTGAGGGTGAATAATCAGCATAAGCTATGTAGGCACGCTGTATGATTTGTCTTCTTTTTAAATTGTCCCTACTCCCTCCGTGATTGGAAATGTTTTATCAAAATGCATGGCCATGTGGGAAAGATAGCTCTTTCTCTTCATTCGTTGTTGGCTCTCAAACAATATATTGTCACCAGTTGCTAGCAGAGCTCCCCCCCCCCCCCCAAACAAAAAGAGAAGGGGAAAAGAAGGAAAAAGTGAACATGTAAAATAAAAGCCAAAGTGTTGAAGGCTTTTGTACTTTTGAAGACCCATTTGCTGACTTGATGGAATTGTCAAGCAGTGGAACAAGATTAGTTCTTTAGCTCGGCTTTTCAATCTGACTCCATTGCAGCAGCTTACTATGAACAAATTTTTTCTCCTTGTGAAACCTGTAAATCTATGCCTTACCATCCAATCGGGATTGTCTTTGATTCTTGTGAGACTATTTATCTTTTCCTGTCAGCACAGGATGATTTTTTAATTCTTTTTTGGTGTTTCAATTTATCTAGCCTTTTCCTTGTTTATCTATTATTTTCGGCATAATTTTCAATTGTCTACTGGCTGTAGAGGATAACTTAGAGTGGTGTATATAGCAATGAAACTATTCAGATTCTTGAAAGACTAAAAAGTCTTAGTAGCCATGGTTGTAAATGACAGTAGCAGCCCAGAGTGTGACTATGAATTTCAGTAGTTATAGCTGTGTCCTATGAGTGAAGGGCTTTCCCTTTTCCCTTTTTTGTAACGTTAAAGTGGCGAAAGTAGTTATTTCCTGTCTCCTGAGATATATTTTTTTCCTGAAATTGCTGCCCATTTTATTATGGTTCAAGTACTGTCAATGGGAATTTTTGCTGCCTGCCTCCCTGGGGTTTTTGTTCTTCTGTTTTTTGGGGGGGTGGGGGGAGGCATGCCCCCCTTGACCTATTCTAATACTAAGTCCAACTCAGGAGTTCACGCCAAAGGGAACAGTTTTTTTGGGGGGGTGGGGGGGTTTACTTACACATGCTAAAGTATGTCTTATGAAAATTGAATCCTTAGCCTCAAGTCTGGAGGAAGGGTACCCCACCTCTAGGACACCACTTGATTCTTCATGTCTTTGTTCAAGTGTGTGATTTTAGATCATGCTTTTTTTATTAGTCTTTAAATGCCGCAGAAGAACCACATATGGTGTCCTATTATTTGAAAAAATCAACCTGTCTTTATGATTTGTGTTTTGCAGTATTGAGAAATATGAGGATGGCTGTGCGAACATCCTGTTTACTAAGCAACTTCTGTTTTTGTTTTCTGATTCAGTTTTAATTACACTGAATGGAAATATAACTTCTCTTTGGTAGGTAACTAAAGAATGTCTAGACAAGGCGATTTCAATATGTGGACCAGGGGTTGAGTACAAAAAGATTGGCTGGATGATACAGTAAGTTTTAGGCCTTTGGGGATTCAGGATATGCTTAGCTTGCAGAGTTTGATTAATTCAGTTTCGATCTTTGGTGGAACGTTCTATCTCACTTTCTGACGATTTTGTCTTCCTTTGCAGGAAATATGCTGACAAACATGGCTATGGTGTTGTCCGTGAGTTTGTTGGCCATGGTGTTGGACGGGTGTTTCATGCTGATCCAGTTGTACTCCACTACAGTAATGATCTAGAACCCAATTTTCTATGCGTTTCTGCTGCCCTATTTTGCAGTTATATTTCCATCTGTGTAAATGAAATCATATTTAAACTTTCATCATTACCATATTAAGGTTTCAGTGCAGAAAGCAGTAGTCTTGTAAATGCTTCTAGTAATTATCATTGTTTTTCTGCAGGAAACAATGGTGGGGGATGCATGATACTGAATCAAACTTTCACTATTGGTACTTTCATGTCACCTTTGATCTGAATTACATCCAAATCCATATTCCAGAGTCTCAACTAGTGTTTTTTTTTTGGGGGGGAGGGGGGGTTGTCAGATTAGAAACATTAAGTTTGAATTGCAGAGTGTGTCTGAATTACACCCTATATTGAAAACGATTGCCTTTTTGCTATGGACCGAGGCATTTTGATTCAATCAACTATAATCCAAGTCATTAAAAAAGGGGGGACAAAGAGTTATGTTTTCAACTGTTGCCGCAGAGATTAGTCGGACAGGTAAGGGGCTGTTCTTTGGGACTGGAACAAACTTATTGTGTATTCTAGTTAGAAACTAGAATATACCGTAAAGAGTTGGGTGGAGCCAGAAGAAGCTATAAAAACTTGTAGAAAATAAGTTAGTTAGAAGAGTAGATGGAACTGGATTTCCAGACAATAAGTTGGAAAAAATAGGGCCTAATTTGATTTACGGTTTTGTACAATTATGTCTGATTGCAATCTAAGTCAAACTTGTCCTACTGGTTAAGACTTGGATGGCATCTCATGGCCCTTGGTGCAAATCCACAATGGACTTTTTTTGGGTACCTTCTTTGTTTTTGGTGGGGCCTTTTTTGGGGGGGGGGGGGGCGGTAGTGTTTTCCGCAGTAGTCCTGGCGGATCAATTCAGATCATTTCCTCAAGTTTCGTATTCCACTTAGGGTGGATTATGAGGGGGTCATATGTGAGCGGTATTACCCTTCAATAAGTTTGCAGCGAGGCTTTTTTCAATGTCTCCTAAATTAGTAAATTTAAAACGTTCTGTGTGGACTGCCATTACTCACATGAAATGCTAAAAATGGTTTTCCTTGGTTCTTTCCAATAACAAAAAAGAAGTCTTTCAATAACGATTAATGACTTTTCATGTTCTTAGAAAGGGAACACATTACCAACAATATCTGAGCTTCAAAAAAGAGGGGAAAGAAAAAACTAGAGGAACCTAATGACAAAAACTTGCCATGTTGCCTTAAATATATGCTCTATAGCAGGATCATGCTGAATCAAATCAAATAGAATTAGAAAATGTTGACCGTTGATATCATATTTTTGATACAAAAGTAGGAGAGGTAATATGGAGACCATGAAGATTGTTTGATGTGCTCAAGTTCTCGTTCATCTTTTGTTAATTGTACTTTTCTACGGCAGCTTAAGACCTGAAGTTGGTGAATGAAGTCGATCCCGTTTGTTTCACTTTCTCATTCTTTTGTTGCAGAGCCAATGCTCACGATGGTTAGCTGTAAACCCAAAATATGGGATGATGGTTGGACCGTGATTACTGAAGATGGAAGCCTCTCGGCTCAGTTTGAGCATACCATTTTGATTACAAATGACGGAGCTGAGATTTTGACCCGGTGTTGAAAGTTTGCGGTTATGCTGTTGAGATATTGGTTCTTCTGCAGCTAAACAGCAGAAAAGCAGGAAGAAGCAGATGATAATTGTGATCATTAGTTCCTTCTCTCCTTGTCATTCCTGCCAGCAAAGGAGGATAATTGTGATCAATCACCTTTGTTCTACTTTTTTCCCATTGCAAGGGTGGTTTTGTCATTGTCTACTCCCCCCCCCCCCCCCCCTCTGTTTTTGCTTCAATTTTACCCCCTGTACTGACTGTATGGGGAGGATTGGGGACTACATAAGACTCCGTTGGGACCTGGGAGGATCGCTGGTCTGCGTATGTTTTATCATTGCTATATCTTGAATTGCGAATGTATTATTATTAAGCTGCCAATCTCACGGCCTGTGTCTCTTCTGAGTTGCCGGTCTTCACTTCTTACCTTGCTGTCCTAAAAAAGTGGTTGGGTTTCTTGAAGTATTGGAGTTTGGTAGGGAAAAAGGAACAATTGAGCAAAAGCTTCTCTTGGATGTTTGGCTGCTGTTCCTCTATTTATTTATTTTTTGATACAATGACAAGGAAATTAAATACTGATGTAGGTGGGAGTAGCAACCTCGGTCTTCGATTAATAATTCTTAGAGATTTTATCGATTGAAGTATGTGACATTCGCTACTGTGCTTCATTTATGATTTATCACATCTTTCTAAAGTCATTTGTGCTAACCTTTGTTTTGTTTTTTGTTTTGGGGGGGGGGGTGCAAATAGAGTTGTGGAATAAAGAGGTTGTATAATCTAGTCAAATGAATAGAAGTCGTTGTCAACTTCGTCAATAAATCGACCTATGAATCTATTTATTTTGAGAGAATTAGTGATAAACAGATCAATTATATGAGATATAATTTTCAATTAACTGTTAACTTACGAAAGATAGGACAATACGAAAGACCCAAGATACATAATGGTTCTGTCCTAGAAGTCTAACATCTTTTGTGCGTAAGTAGCAAACATCCGAGAATTGTTATATTTTGCCTTGTTAGTTATGATCAGAGGCAAAAGTTGTATTACTGCCTCCAACTCATAAAATAGTGAACTTGGTACTTGATAGAGATAATTGAAGGTGCCCAAATATACCATTGGATGGTAGGTGGTATCTCCATCTTGACACATGCAAATGAAAATGAATGCTTGACAGATTTCATGGCATGATAGAGGTGCACCATAGAAGGCTTTGCATCAACAACCCAGTACTTGAAGAAGTCAAATACTGGCAAATTGCATACTACAACGACACTCACAGAGCCTAGTTATTAAAGATCTTGATTTAGATGAGAACATGGCTACTTCGAAGACACTTCTCAGCTCAACCCACCTCCTCCAACTTCTCTCTCGTCTCCTCTTCGCAACTTACCCACCTCCTCCAACTTTGCAGCAACTCAAGAGCGTTAATTCAAGCCAAGCAGTGCCATTTGCAGATCATACAACATGGGTTACATCAGGAACCATTCATTGGCACCAAATTAGTCCAGTCTTATGCAGAGTGTGACCATCTGGGGTATGCCCAGAAGCTGTTCGACGTATTGCATGAACCAAATGTGTTCGCTTGGACCGCCCTTCTTGCATTTCACTCGAGGAATGGGCTTTTCCACGAGTGTCTGCAGGTTTATAGAGCAATGAGATTTCAGGGTGTGCTGCCTGATCAGTATGTTTTCCCTAAGGTCTTGAGGGCATGCGCGCAGCTGTCAGTGCTGGATACAGGGGCCATGGTTCACAAAGAGGTGATTGCGTGTGGGGCTGAGTTTAATTTGCAAGTGTGCAGTTCTTTGATCGACATGTACTCTAAGTGCGACCAGGTTGAATGTGCTAGACGGGTTTTCGATATTATGGCAGCGAGAGATTTGTTGTCATGGAATGCAATGATTTCGGGTTATGTTGCCAATGGGCTTCCTGCATCTGCTGTTGAGTTATTTGGGTCGCTGACATTTGCGGGCATCGAACCCGATCTAGTGACACTGAATTCTGTGATGGATGCTTATTGTCGAATGGGTTTGTGTGATGAAGCTCTTGAAGTGTTTCGACAGATTTTGCAGCCTAATATCATCTCTTGGACCATTCTGATCTCCGGCTTTTCAAAAACTGGGAATCATGAAGCATCCTTGGGTATTTTCAGAAATATGATCAGCTGTACGGCAGTTAATCCTGACCTAGACTCTCTATCTAGCGCCATAGTTTCTTGCAGGTATTTGAGGGCCCTGAGAAATGGGCAAGAAATTCATGCCTATGGGATGAAAACTCATTACCATAACATATTCTACGAGTCTGCCGGACCTGCATTGCTGACAATGTATTCCAAGTGTGGGAGAGTCCATGATATGAGGAATGTGTTTGAGTTGATGGACAAGCTTGATGTTGTCACTTGGAATGCAATGATGTTCGGCCACATTGAACTAGCACTGGAAAACTCAGCTCTTGACGTATTCACTCAAATGCAAAGATTGGGGATTAGGAATGATCAGACCACGATATCAACAATCTTGCCCTTTTGTGATCTGAAGTCAGGCAGACAAATTCATGCTTATATTATCAGAAACGTGTTCTGTTCAGTAGTTCCTGTGTTGAATGCTTTAATCTGCATGTACTGCAAATGTGGCTCCATTGATGCAGCTAACCTCGTATTCTCCAACATGCTGACAAGAGATTTAGTTTCATGGAATACAATGATTGGAGGGTTCGCAATGCATGGAAAAGGGGAGTTTGCTCTACAGCTACTAAAGGAGATGATTTCTTCCGGTCTTAGCCCTAACTCTGTCACTTTGACCTCAGCTCTTTCTGCTTGTAACAACTCTGGCCTTGTTGATTGGGGGCTCGAGCTCTTCTATAGCATGACTCGAGATTTTGAGCTGGTTCCTAAAATAGAGCATTTTGCTTGCCTGGTTGATATGCTAGCTCGAGCTGGTCAGCTTAGCGAGGCACTTGGTGTTCTGAAGGGAATGCCCATGAAGCCAGACAAGCATATTTGGGGTGCTGTATTAGCTGCAGGCGAAGCTCAGCGGAACTTGGAGGTCGCTAAGTTGGCTGCTGAAAATCTGGTTAGCTTAGAGCCTGAAAATGCCGGGCATTATGTAACACTATCGAACATATATGCCAAGGAAGAGAAATGGGATGACGCACTGAAGATAAGAAGGTTGATAGAGATCAGAGGATTGATGAAACCAACTGGAAGTAGCTGGACAGGACGACAAAACTAATTCGAGCCTCTGTTAAACATCTCAACCCAATATCTGGAATTTATCCACATGGTGAAACTAGTTGACAATCATTGCGTGTTAATCTTTGTTTTGGATTGTTATTCACTTGCACTTTAATATCATATCACTGTAATCCCCCACCCCGGGGGGGAGAAGAAAGATGACTATTTTATACAAACTTAAGAACATACACGTTAATTTAAGTGATTTAATATTTATCCTCTGATATTTTGAATTTAAGATATGTGAATAGAGAAAAAAATATCTAATTTCCGGAAAAACGTTTTTATTTACCTTTCACATCGCCGACTTTCTCGCTACGGAGTACCTCCTTAGCGGAAAACAGAATCCTTGTATCTCTCCCGCATCCTATCGCTTTCTCTCTTCTAATTTCCTCCCTCATCTTCTCTCGCTCTCTTTCTCTGAACTTTGGTTGCTCAACGAGCAATGGACTCAACGCCGGTGAATTGGGAAGCTCTGGATGCTCTGATCATCGAATTCGCCAAATCCGAAAACCTCGTCATCGATGATTCTTCTTTTTCTTCTTCTCCTCCATCTTCACCTTCTTCGTCATCCTTATCTCCACCTCCTTCTTCGTCATCTTCATCATCATCATCATCTTCCTATCAATCACGCCTCCTGATTCGTCAGATCAGACTGTTGATAGAATCTGGCGATATCGACTCCGCTTTGGATCTTCTTCGCCTTCATGCTCCTTTTATCTTGAATGATCATCGTCTCCTCTTCTGTCTTCAGAAGCAGGTAATTTCATGTAGTATTTGCTGAAGTTGGTTGATTTTAGGGTTTTTTCTTGTTTTTGTTATTGGGATTGATTGTTCATTTTGCATTTTTGTACAGAAATTTATCGAGTTGTTGAGGAGAGGAACAGCGGAGGATCGTGATTCGGCGGTTAATTGCTTGCGCACTGCCCTAGCTCCTTGTGCTCTTGATGCATATCCTGTATGTACTTGTGAAAATTTGCTGTCAATTTAGTTGATTGCGTTGTTTCCACATCAATTAATTTGATTTTTTTTTAAATCTGTGTTAAGGAAGCATATGAGGAGTTTAAGCATGTTCTTCTTGCGCTAATATATGACAAAGATGATAGCACTTCACCTGTGGCCAATGAGGTACTCGGTCATTGTGCAATCCTTTGAACTCCTTTTTTGTCATTTTTGTTTTGATTTCAAATGCATAGCTTTGGTTTCGCAGTATTGTTAACCGCAATTGGTGGTGACCTGAAATAAAATGTACTTATGGTGGTGGTATGAGGAAGACAATCACTAGCAATTTAGGGCTGAGGTTGCTGCATCTATATTTGCCCACCCCCTCCCCCCAACCAACAGAAAATGCCTTGGCAGGACAGCATTGTATAAATTTGGATGGATTTGGAACTTGTTTAGGTGGTCAAAATGGATTGGACAGAGGGGAAAGCCATAAACTAAGAAAAAGGGAAAGTCCTAGCTATTAAGAGTTACAGCCTACTGTCATGCTTCTAATGGTTCTTTCACATCCCAGGTTATTCTTCTGGCTGGAAAAAATGGTGATATTTAGTTCTTTTTACACTAAAGAAGAGTTTCTTCTGTGTTTCTTCAAATGGTATTATGTAGAAGTAATTAGCCATAATAAGAAAAGGAGAATGAAGGAAACTGGTGCAAAAAATGTGTTAGCACTATGACTAGATTTGCTCTGTTTTCAAATCCCAGCTATTTTTGATACTAACTGTGAAATGGCTTAGTTGGGTTTGAGCCTAGGTTGCAATGCCCAAGGCATAGATCTCGTTACTTAAAAATATCTACTGGATGTCTTGTGCAAATTACCCCTTTTACAGAGAAACTAATTCTGGTATGTAGATGGATGAGCTTGTCCAGTGTTGTTGTTTATGGTATTTACTATTCTTCAGTGTTGTATTTTGTGAGTTCTGTCTATATAGCGATTCTTTAGTTTAATCAATGTAAACGTTTATGTGGCTGTCCATTGATGCAAAAAAGAAAGCTGCCAACATAGACAAAGAAGAATGAAGCTTTCTTTATTCTATTCTCCCCCTCCCCCCCCGAAACCCAAAATTTAAAAAAAGAAAGCTTTATTCTTCTTCGTCTATGTTGGTAGCTTGCCTTTAATGCCAATGAAATTAATTCTTTTGAAACTTGTGTTCATCCATTCCCTCCTCCTCTTTGTTTTTTATTTATTTTGTCCCCCACCCCTGCTTCTTCAGATTTTATTCTTCCTCTTGTGAAATGTGGACATCTGAGACTGCTGTTGTCAATACTGATTTTTGTTGTTCTGGTTTTTGTTCATCATGTCTGTGTACTTTTTGTTTAGATTCACATACTGGTAGGTACTATAACAGTATATAAAGGTAACTTGATTTTGTATCCTGGCTTTAGTGGTCTGATAGACGAAGGGTTGAAATTGCTGGATTGATGTCCTCCATTTTGAGAGCACATCTTCATGCACATGATCCGGTTTTCTGCATGACATTGAGATACTTGATAAGGTTCTTTCTCGTTTGCTCTCAGTTTCTTCTATTGGCGATTCATTTCTAGTGATGATATTCACAGTGCTTGGTTTTGTTGTTTATGTCAGTATTCACAAGGAATTCTGTCTTCGTCAAGGTGTCTCTTCGCCCATTTCTGATCTTACTGAGAGATTGCTTCTTGAGGAGAGGGACCCCCCAGCAACACCTCAGGAGTCACTTTTTGAAGTGCCTCCATTTGATGAGGTGATATTTCCCGGATTCCTCTGCTAATATTATCTGATATGGTGTTTGTGCTGGATTAAGCTGCTATTGTGGATTATGCCATCCATATTCATATGAGAGAATCATACCTAGCTGAAATGTCTTTTTTTTTAATTCTTATATCAAAACATCTTTTAATTGATTCTTACGTGAACTCAGGTGGATATACAAGCTCTTGCGCATGCTGTTCAGCTCACCAGACAAGGGGCTGTTGATAGTTTAAGATTTGCAAAGGGTGACTTGTTCAAGGCATTTCAGGTCGGGTACTTCATCAATTTGCTTGTTTATGCTTGGTTGTACTATGGCTTGTCACGGTCAAATGAACGGCGTGCATCTTCATTTTTCTTTCCTAAGATGTGGGCTTGGAGGAGGTTCTAAATAAAATCTCTTTCTCTGTGATGAACGATGTAGGCTACGTGTAATAATTGACTGATTATCTTGTTCTTGAGTTTTTATATGATAGAAGAGGCCAGACATGGCAGCAAAGAACATAAGTCTGCTCAATGGATGCAACCAGTTTAATACATGTTTAATAAATGTTGTTTTAGCTTCTTGCCTTCTCCTTTGTTAATCTATGAATTGATCAATTCCCTTGTTAGAGGTAGTGTATATAACATTTTGTCCATATTACAGCATTTCTTCATAAAATGACATATTTAACTGATTTTTTTGGGGGGGGGGGGGGCTTCCTTGTTAGATATGCTGATGTTCTTCCATGGCTAGTTGGTGTGTCATGTAATTTCTTAGTCAACCTTTTTATATGACCAAGACCATATTTTTTACCTTGTTTGTTATAACACATGACATATCTGAGGCTCTTTGCCGTGCTGCTTACCTCCCATCTACTGGTGTGGAACTGAGTCATCAATGATCTTAGCTTCCAGTCTTTGTCCTACTAGCTGTGGTTATTAGATGTATGGCCTTCATTTTCAGAAACTATGTTGGCAGCAGCAATTACCTATCAGGAAGAAGTTAAGAAATGATGTTTCAGATAACTCCGCCTTAATTTGGTTGGAATTGTAGGTTGTGACTTCATTAGCTTTTGTATGTCTGGCTTATTGCAGAATGAAATGTGCCGGGTTCGGTTGAATATGACTGTGCTAGACGAGCTTGTGCACGAATACTGTGTTTACAGGGGTATAGTTGACCCTGTCACACCTTCCTCTGGTATGCTTAAATGTTTATTATATTTGACTTTTCCTGTCGCCTTTGTTGAAAGCTTTTCACCAATTTGATCTCTCTCTCTCCCCCTCCCCCTCTGTCTCGGGGGTTTTTGTGTGTTGTGATAGGGTCTGGCTTGCCATCCCACCCTGGACATATGGAAGTTGATCGATCAGGCACTGGTTTTTGTTCATCCGGAAATGGTTCTCCTGATGGGGATTGCGGAAATAGTAAAAATTCAGATGGTGAATCTTCTATTAGTAATGCCCTCATAGATGGCTTTGAAATCAATACAGAGATGATTATGAAGCCAGATACGGATGTGGAAATGCGATTTCCCAGTGAAAATGTGAGCAACCTTGATGATTGTAGCACCAGCGGAATCCCTCAAGCTAAAAGTTTGAGGGTTTTCCGAAGAAATAGAAGTCATGCAGTAGGGGAAGGGAGGGGACGCAAAAGGTGGAGGGGCAGAAGTGATGATTCTGATGTTCCTGCTGGTGTACCTTTTGATGGCAGCAGTAAGCGAGAGGTCAGTGTTGCTTTCTTAAAAGTGATATGATACTGTGAATGTGTAGCTGCTATCAGTCACATCTATGTATCTTACTCTAAAAAGCAATGTTTCTTTAGGGCTTCGGAACACATGCCTCTGTGGATGTATTATACAATAAGGAGGATAAGTGTGAAACTGTCCTGGGCATAAAGGAGCTAGCTAGTAGAGGTAGGGCTGCTGAGGTGGTTGAAGAAGTAAATGCGTTGGATCCTGAATTCTTCAGACAAAATTCTGCATTGCTCTTCCAACTGAAGCAGGTAATGAATCCTTACACTTCTCAGAAATGGAGAATTTGCTAATCTCAAAATGGTTCTCTCAGGATGCGGACTATCATACTCAACTATTTGCTGTTTTCAGGTTGAATTTCTGAAGCTAGTTGACTCTGGCGATCACTCTGGTGCTTTGAAGGTTGCATGTTCTTACTTAGGGCCTTTAGCAGCCAATGATCCAGGATTGCTGAAGCCCCTGAAAGAGACGCTATTGGCATTACTCAGACCTAATGAAGTTGCATTTAGGAAAGACTTACCCTTGGATGCTTTAGCAAGCTCACTCCAGGTATTATCCTTTGTGCCCCACTGTCTAAAGCTGGGATTTCATGCTTACTTATAAGAAAAATCTGATGCTGAAAATTCGAATACTAGAAATGTGATGTCTGCATGTTGTTATATTGGCTTGTTATATTGGCTTGTTGTACAAGCAATAAGTTGACTCTATTGCAGCCAGCATGGGTTTTATGGCTATCAGCTTGTGAAGTTGTTAACGCCAGTAATTCTATTTATATTAGCTTATTGTACTACACATGATTAGTGTTAATAGTCTTATGGATGTTAATATACATTCTTTGACCAAAACGTTAATCTCTTATCCTGCAAATTGCATGCTGGATGATCAAGCTAGCTATAGGGGGGAAGTTATTGTGCTCTGTGGGAAATAATGTTGTTGTTGAGCAATGTTTTTATAATATATTTATGCAACATATAGCGCGTGCTTTTTTGGGTGGGTGGGGCGGCATGGTGTTTGTGCCTTTGTGGAATTGTGGTTTATCGTGGAGTATCTCCATATTTGAGCAAATCATATGCTTCTTTTTTTTGGGGAGGGGGGGTCCAGCTGGGAGTATTATAGCGATGATCAGCACCCAGCTGTTTCTAAGCTTTTTTTTAAAAAAAAATAATGATAAACATGCTTCCAAGCATGCACTGTCAACTTTTACTTGGGGCTTAAAGGGCTTGATATATGTGTTCCAACACTTCCATTTGAACATTTTGACATCATCTTACATCATATACATCAATTGTTGTCGCAGGTTTCAGGGCCATGACCTTGTATTCTTGTGGTTCATTGCTGTACTAATTTTTGGAGGCAATACATACACTTAGTGTGCCTAACTGCCTATTAATTTTCCTGATAATTGTGCTGAACAAAGTGTGCTGTACTAATCGGGGAGCAATCTAATTGATAATAAGATGGTAGATGCTAGGTTTTATGTTAATTCACTGTGGGGGGCTGAGTTGCTGGACGGTCCTTGAGGGGTTGGAACTGCTGATCATATTCTATAGTTTAGGTTGCCCATGGACAATCGGTTTAATAGGATGCATTGAGTGAATGCTATTAGAAAGCTGAGTGTATGTAACTTACATTGCCTTTATAGGATGCATGGCCACATGTTTTCTATGGCTTGCCTAGGTATTGCAAACTTGGATTCCACTGATTTGCAGCGGTTGATTTGGAGCATTTAAGGTTGCAAGACCATGGTTTAATGTATTCATTAAATTATTTATTTATTTATTTGGTTGGGTAGGTTGCAATTGGTAGGAGGCTTGGTATTCAGGAACCGCAACTTATGAGAGTCATGCAAGCAACTATCCATACTCATAATGAGTGGTTTAAAGTTCAAATGTGCAAGGATCGTTTTGAATCATTCTTGAAGATTGATGCCCTGAAAGAAGTCAAAAGCATGTTGGTCACTGACACTGTTTATGGATCAAATGTGGATACTCATATTCATGGGTTTTCTCAAGATACGGTTTCATCTAGTAATAGACTGCCAGAAGATGGTGCCAGCCCAATTCAAGTGTCTTCTCAAGAAGTTTGTGATGAAGGTGCAATACTCAAAGTAATGGTGAGTTATAAACCTTGCATTCAATAATGTGCTTTTTGTTAATGTATTTTTGGTTGTGTTCTGTCGTCTTCTCTCGTAGTCGGTTTCTGTGTTTGTTCTTCTCTCATCGGGCATGCTAGGCTGCTAGCATTTGTATGGTAGTGGTGCTATTGTTTCCTTTGTCATTTCTCTCTGCTTCTTTATCAAGGTGAAGCATCACAATTTGTGCTTTTCTGTGACACGGGGATATAGGGTGTGGATAATAGGATGTAAATGAATTTGCATATATCCGGTCGACTTGTTTATAACAATTCAGTCCTGGTGTTGGGCTCAAAGTTCTTGTTCTCAAACACAACACAGAATAAAGGGTCAATAAAAATTGCTATCTTAGAGGGATTGCTATTTTCATGTGATTGGAACATGAACCCGAACATTTTGTATTGCAAAAGAGCTGTATTGGGAGTCCAAGATTGCAAGGTGCAGTTTGGGGGAGGGAATGTTTAGAGAGCTTGGTAACTATGAGCTTGTCAATCCCCAGGTTGAGTTGTGTGTCTGCCTAGAGGCCCTGTACTTGGCTGGTTAAGAATTAAGCTGGAGCTAAAATTGAGATTTAAGAGTGAAAGCACGTGATTGGAGTTTGTACATTGTGTTTTTATCTTATTTTAATTCTTTAGTTACTTAAGCGGTCCATCGAAGATTGTTGTCTTTCATGGGAACTTTCTCGCTGGGAAGAGCTTGGTTGAGAAAGAGGGGGGAGGGGGTATAATAGCAGAATCCATTCCTCCCAAATTCCCCCCTCCCCAAAAAAATATAAAATATTAGTATTTCAACCTGAAAGCTCCTTGGTGAAAAGGTGTCATATGCAATGGTCTGAAGTTGATCTACCTATCTGCATTACCACTTCTTTCTGCTCTTCCTTCGATGAGCTCAGTGTTGGTTGCTTTCGTCTGTCTAAGCTATCTGTCTGTATAGCATGGACTCCAAGGCCAAGTGCAAGTTGAAGTCTCTTTACGGGGCTAAAATTCTTACCTGAATTTGGTGCAGGAATTCCTTGCTCTCCCAAGGGCTGATGCCATTCATCTGTTGGCTCAATACAACGGAAATGCTGAGACTGTGATCCAACAAATTTTTGCGTAGCCCCGGACCAACAAGAGGTCCTCTGAGGATCATAGCATACATAGACAGGTATTTGCTCCTCGCTTGTGGTGAGCTTGGTTTGTGCAGTTTGTACTCTGTAGATATAAGGCAGTTACTCTTCAGAAGATTTAGGCTAGGAATATTCTTTGTCTAATCTTGCTGTCTTTACGATTCTTTCTTGTTCATAAACTTTCTACACAGCTGAGATGAAGTTGAAGCACTCGTCTTGTAATTGAATTAGTTAAAAATGCTGTAACAGTTCTACTTATTGGACATTAAATTTGTACTATTCTGAGCCAAAACAATCGCTTGTGGCGGCAACGATATAGAGAATTATTTGGGATTGTCCATTGCGAGGGTCCACTGGTGAGGCTAAGCTTAAATGACGCAGTCCTTGTGATCTTTCTTTCTTACAAGATTCTCCAGATTGACCTGGCTTGGACTTGTCTACTAACCTTGCTGTTCATGTGAAGCTGTCATCCGCTTTCGTTTTCATCGGAGCAAGCAGCCCATCAAGAGCTTGGGATTCTCTGTTGTCGCTTATAATTACTTTGTTTGAACGGATGAATTATTCAAATTTTAAGGCGTGATCTGAATTTTAAATCACCAAGTGTTTTCCCCACCTAGTCCAACAGAGAAGGTACTAGTTTACACTAAATCCAACCACAATTGGCTCCCGGCGGTACATTTGTATTCATATTTCAAGCATAAGTGTCCACGGAATTGGGCGGGCTGCAAGGCCCCTAACTGTTAGTGTCCCGCTTTGGGGATTGGAGACATGTAATAAGGCATTTGATAATGAGTAATGGGTGGAGGGTCATTTAATAAGCTATTGTGTGCAGGGTTGGGTATTGCACTGGTCGGGTTGGGCTACGAAGTGGCCCAGGATGTGTTGGGACATGGCCACCGGTTAACAATTTGGGCTGGGGTAGGCTTGTTATGTAAACAGGTCGTCCAGTTTTGGTCAATTTTAAAATGGCACAAGCTTGGACAAAAAAAACTCTATATGATAATTCTTTTTATTTATAAAGTGTTGGTATTAAGCTTAATTAATTGTAGCATATAAATTAGTTTAGCAAGTAGGTTGAAAAAATAGCGGGACATTAAATGGGTTGTTAATGAGCTGATCAAGTTTGACCCGTTAATATGCGTTGATGGACTGATCATTATTAATCTGGTCTGTTATTCGTATGATCCTTTATTGATTATATTTTAAATGAGTTGACCACTTGATCCGGTGGGTTCCCAGCTGCTGCCTAACCTATTTCTGTGTACAGCTCGAAGTCTATAAATCGATGAGTGTGAATTGCTCTTTTATGACCGGCATTTCGGCAGAAGTATAAGAAAACATAGTCTTCAGTAGGACAGTTGATGCTACTTATGCTTTTGCCTAGTGCTATTTTTCGCCTCAGCAGATGTCTTTCCAAATTACATGTGATTTTTGTTTTTCAATTGGAAATGATGGATCCCATGCTATATGCTCCATCTAAAGAGGAAAAGGTGAATTGGCACTTGGCAGAGACATTTTCAAATTTCTTTTATGATTATAGTGGTTGTATAGCAACAATCATGGGGGCAATAACTTTTGGGTTTTCCCCCAAAAAGTATGAACTTTGATATCATTAAACATTAATAAAAAAAAGATAAAAACTCCTTTGATTAGGGAAGGAGCAACATTCCTATGCTATGTATGATTAGGGATGGGTTGTGGGGTGGACTGGGGGAGGTTGGATGATCTCAGCATTCATATCCATTTTTGAAAATTATATCCATAGTTATTGAGTTTTGGAAAACAAGATCGATATCCATAACCACACATACTTATAGCTTTATTAGCTTTTAATTTGAGTACATACAAGGATCGGGGAGCACAAAATGTGACACTTATTCTATCCATATTCGAATGTGTGATCTATTTGATGACTAATTTCAAGCAATGGTAAAAGAAAAAGGGAAAGAAAAAGCAATTATACTCACAAAAGTTATATTTGTAACCGAAAAATGGATTTTTATTCTATGTATAAATTGACATTCAAGGTTAATGTCATCAAAAATAGAATATGACTATATCAAAGGCAACAAACAAAATAGAAGATCCGATATGAAATCAAAGGAGGAGGAGCGGGTATAAGAATATTTGCGTTGGTGAGCCATATATTTTGAATCACGAGTGGGGCCCCACACCCTCCTCATCATTCTACAATTTAACTTTTTCTCTTCTTTTTACATCAAATGGATCACCAACTTGGATCACCCAATGAAATATTTTTCATGGATCCTACCACTTAACATTTTTAATTAGTTCTAGTTTTTTTTTATTTGGTATTATTATTTGCGAGAATAACTTGTAGGGAAATAATTTGCATATTTTTCGAAAAAGTGAATAATTCATCTGTAGTAGCGAATTTTTTTAAAGTATAATGGAAAATTTAATATATGAAATACCACACATCAATATAATTCATCTATAGTAGCGAATTTTTAAGTCGAACTCTTGTATTGTTTGACTTAAAAAAATTACAATAGCTTAAACAACAAAAAAAGAAGAAGAAGAAGAGTTTGACTTAAATTAAATTGAATACAACACATGAGTTTGACGGAAAAAAAAAACAATACAAGAGTTCGACTTCAAAAAAATACAATAGAATAGTTCAACCAAAAAACTACATTACATAATGTCATCATGACCTACATCTCTGTTGCTTCCATATTTCTTCAAGCCAAGTTTGCTTGAAGATGCACATGTGTTTCAGGGTCTCAAACTGTTATTGTTCTGCTTAAGTAAGTCGCATAGCACGGATGAACGTCATGCCGAATATTAGGCTTTGGGGTAGTTCATTCCACATGCTCATAATCGAAAGCAAGGTCATACGAATCTTGCTCATCCTTAACAATTAATATGCTATGGAGTATTACACATACTTTCATTATTAGTGTCATGGCTTTCTCCTTCATGCATTGAGCAGGGCCACGAATTATGGCAAATCCAGGTTGTAACACATCAAAAGCTCACTCAACGACTTTCCTGACCGCCTCTTGGCATTGAGCGAATAATTTTGCCTTTGGACCTTGGGGAAGGGGAATGGTTTTCACAAATGTTGCTTGGATAAATACCATTCGGCCAATAGATAGAAACTGATTTTATACTCATGACCATTGACAATGTACTTGCATTTTGGAGCACGATCTCGATACAACTCATCGAACACTGGGAACGACGGTCAAGAATGTTTGTCATTAATACTTCCTGCCGTTTTGAAGAAGATCATATGATGAACCACCTCAAGAATGATAGTTGGAACCTTAAAGCCCTTTACCAAATGATGCTTTCCTCGCCATTGGACAATTCTTCCACTCCCAGTGCATACAGTCGATGTTTCCCAACATATTGGGAAAATCATGCTCATTCCCTACTACCAGCAAATGAATAACTTTAGCTTGGTTCCTCAAATACTCCTCCCCAAATACTACAATGAAACCTTATGCAAACTTTTTCAAGCACTATAGTGATGTGCTTTCATCAATCTTTAAGTATTAATCGACACAATCGGCAGATATACCATAGGCAAGCATCCACAACGTTGTAGTCCACTTGATGAGTGCCCACAACCCATGCTTCATAGCTGCATCGTACGTCACTTGAATGTATTCAGAATTATTTTCAAGGGCCTCCACTATGCGGAGGAATAAGTGCGTCCGCTTTCTAAATCTGCAACGAAAATGTTGTTCATTGCAAATTGAATCTTCTGCCAAGTAGTATATATACAAGGCTCATGAGCTTCTTGCCGATCTCTCCTTATAAATCTTCTCTTTCCTCTAGGCATGGAGGACGAGAGTCATTCCTCTTTTGTAGCTAGCCTAACCTTTAGAAGGAATATCATTTCTTCGGTGTCAACTTCATCATCAAGTAATTCTTGTACAATGGGCATAATATCATTATCGGAATCCTCAATTATGAAGCTCAAACCATCTAATGACGATGAGGGGGATAGAGACGAGGAAGAAGAGTCTTCTTCATCCTTATAAGAAATGTCTCGTGAGCATGATTCACAATATCTTTCATGTTTGACCTACTTACATTGTTACGGAACATTTCGTCCCAGTCCACTTATTCACCAATGAGTAACACCTGTTTCAGCAGGTGATGCAAGTCTTCTCCATTCTCTGTATAGCTCCTTTTGGGGCGTGCGTGTTGAAGTTGGTTGCCTACTTACCTCAAAAAGATGTTTTCTTTTGGTCGACCCTAATAATGGGGTCGGTGCTTCTGTTAATCCAAGTAGTAATCAATGGTTTATCCTCTTCCATTGACCATTTTCTTCCCCCTACAACGGCCCCCTCCACTTCATCGCCTTCCAACTCATCATTAGTTGGATCATTATCAGTTTCAGAGTTCCCTAATGCTGTAACTGATTCAATTGGTGTCGATGAGAGTGTCATGGTGCTTGCCCCCAATTTGATATTAGTGGAGTCGTGGAGGTGGGGGTAATAATGTGGGGGTAATATGGAAGGTAGTACGGGACATTTTGGCTTGAGCTATCCTCACCACTTGACATCGGTAATATGGGGGGCAAGGGTAGTTTGGTGCTGGAGGATATGGTGGGTATGGCGGCTATGGCATGTGGGGGTTAGTAGGCACATTTGTATTACTGTGCTCGACATTTTCTGGTTCATCATCTCCATGAAGTAAACACATAAACGGACGTGAGTTATTAGGATCCATATGGTTGCAAATGATACCTACAAACATGTAGCATTTTGTTTTTTGTCACAATTTGCATTATTTCCTAACATTTATTCACATAATTTATACAATCTCCTAAGGATCACATATAACATTAACACAGAAGAATTTAAGATTATATTTGAGATTTCATAAATTAGCAATTCACATATAAATTTAGTTGAACATATGCATTAGCTAAAGTTAATTAAATTCAACACTAAATTCTTTTTACATTAAAGTTCCTAACCATTCTTAACTTAACAATTCACATATAAATTATTGTTATAATTCAAAATTTTAGCCGACAAATATGCTAACTACATTAATTTGAGAATACCATCTTATAACCTAACATTGAATATTAAATTAAATATTAATTTTAATCATTTATTATATGCAGTATAGCTTGTCATTATTTATTAGCACGTAAACATAACAGTAATATTAAGAAAAATAACGATAATATTCATAATTTAACATGAACATTAATAAGATAATGCCTCCAAAAATTAAATTAACAATAGTGAATTAATTAAAATATATTGTTAGGATTACATAATAACAATTTTCAAAATAATCATATAAATATAAATAAATTCTAAAATTTAATCACTAGAATTACTTACAAAATATCAAACTTCTATCTTCTCTTCACTTGTCCCTTGCTAATATAAGAACCCTCTTTACCATTTCACAATTTTTTTAGAGAATGTGAGATTGAGTGTTTTTTGTGTGTGATTTTTCACTAGTGAAATGCGGTATTTATAAAAGTTATTAAAAATCAAAAATAAATAAATAAAATTTGCAAAACCCAAAATATAGTTGTTGGGCCCTGGACAACGACTATATTCTGCCCAAGCCAAATGTATTCTGCCCAAGCCAAATGGATGCAACATTTTCCTTTTTTTTAAAGAAAGTCAGTGCAACAGTCAAGTTTTTTTTAAAAGAAAGCCAGTGTCATAAACGAAACAACGTCGTTTCATTTATGAGCTGGCAGAAAAAGGGAAAAATTGGGTCGTGGGCGGATCACCATGGCGGCTGAAACACGGGCCGCGGCTCTCAGAGCACTCCTAGCCGAACGCAAAATACGGAAACGCAAGCCCACATGGCCACTTGTCACCACATGAGAGGGGAGAGGGAGTTGTACTATGCAGGGAAAACGAAATATGTATATTATACTATTAGAAGTACATATTCTTAAGAGCCACATTAGCAAATATGTATTAAAAAATTTATATATAACAAAAACACGAGTGATAAATATATACATGTGGACAATGAGAGCATGTTCTCCTGAGAGCACATTAGAAATTGTCGAGAAAACGCCGGCATGTGGCTCCCTACTGGCCACCTTTTGCCTTTTTTATTTTTTTTTTGTTTTTTCTTTTTTTTAGGTAAGTATATAATTTTTAAATAATTTAAAAAATAGGTTGTGTGTTGTAAGGTGGGTCCATGATAAATATTTTTATTGAATGAATAAAATTGAGTTTCATAGGTTGGAAAAGTGATGAAACACAAGTTTCAAAATTGTAAAACTTTTACTGATGTGACAGGTCAGAGTTTTAAAGTTGGTTGGGAATGCTCTAAAGAGTTGAGCATTAGAGTTTCCTATTTACTATTTTGAATGGGTTTTTAGAATATTTTTGACGCTTTACTAGCAAATTAGGTGTGTATGTTGGATGCAGATCTTAGGAATTCATCCCTTGCCGATGCCCATAACCACAAAACCCATTTTTGTCACTTACTCGAATGCTAAATAAGTTGTGTGTTAATATCAATCGTATTTTACGGATTTGGGTAACACTCCCATCTTTTGATACAGTGGCATTGAAAAAGAAATTAGTTGTGCATGCTTTAGCCATTAACATCATTTAAATTATGTTGTATTCTGTAATAGCGTTTTGGTTAGCGTTTAGCGTTTTAATCATATCAATACAGTAATTAGTTAATTTTTAGTGTTCGATAAACCAGTATTTTGAGTAGCATTTTCAGTACCGTTTAGCGTTTTAAGCAGTGTTTTTGAAAAGCTAATAGTACTAACGTTTGATATTTAAAAGTAGCATTTCATATTTTTTTAGCAAAAAAATATCCTTTAAAGATTTTATCTTTGGAAATTATTTATATCCTTTTATGTCAACTACATTAATCAACTAGCATAACAGCTAAATTTACCGAACACATTAGTTTCAACCGCTAATATAAATAGCTATCCTCGAACCGCTAAATTAGAAACGTTATCCGCTATCTAAACAATTGTTCACTACTTGAACTGCTATCTATCTATCCACTACGTAAACAATTAATTTTATCAAATATGGCCTAAGTGTCAACTACGTCAAGAACGGGGGAAGCGATTTTTTTTAATTTAAAAAATGATGATAGGGAGATCGCTTGAAGAAGAAACCGCATAATTTGTTGCGAATTGAAGGTAATAATATTCAATCACGCCATTGATCAAGAGGCATCAAGCACGAATGTACGCTTCGTCTGACATTACAATAAAGTAAGGTGGCATTTTATTATGAGAATTTAGGTCGCTGCACCGTAATTTCAGATTTCTTCTTCTTCTCTTCCGTACGTGCCTATATAAATCAGCTTTCCGAATACTAATAATTGATGAAGTCTAATTAAGGAATGGGTGTGCAATTATTAGAGGTTTGTTTTATTTTAGGGATAATTTGTGTTTTTGTTAATAAATAATATAAATCAATTGAAAATATCAAAGAAAATATTCTCATCAAATTCCTAATGTCATGTAGCCAATGATTACAAGGATTCAAAACTGCAATGCAACATTAAGTTGTCGTGTGTTTCACTAATTATCCATCATGTTTTACTGTTTAGTGCATAATTATTCGTCGGATCATTTACACTAAAAATATTTGTTAAGTTTAATTGTTTATGTAGTAGAAAGACGTATAAATACAGCAAAAAGGTGTAACAATATTATAAAAAAGGCACATGAGAGATATCGTTTTTTTTTTTGGAATAAAGATGATAAGGTTGAACAAATATATTTCATATATTGGAGGTTTTCAAAGGCTTCTTTTGTATTTTTTCTAAACGTCTAACTATTTCGACCGTGCTTATCTAACCCTTGAAATGATGAGTATAAAAATGCTTTCTCATAAGGAGTTCGCTTTATGTCGATTCGTAGTTTTGTTTACTACTTTCTCTAATATTATGGTTGTTGAACTAACCTTCGTCTCTCTTGACAAAATTATTTACATAAAACTACGAAAATATTCAAATACTCAACAGCCCAACAATGGCTGAGGAGAGAGTTCATAAACGCTAATTAAGTACTTTTTGGATGGCTAATGGATTCGCTAATTAATATTGTTAACCACCATCTTTTTCAGGCATTAGACTAAAAGGTCGCTCTCATTGCAAGTTAGTGTCAATTATTAACTATAACTACCAAATACTTTGCTACTAATCCGAAAGTCATCTTAACTAAACGAGGTAGTTCATTAACCAAATGTCATAGATGTTAATTAAACCCTAAGTTACTATGGGAAAATGGAAGTTGGCATGAACTATTAGGTGAAACTTACTCAAATCATCTAATTAAGACAGACATGGTGGATGGATAATGTCCTTTTAGAGTATTGCATCTCAATCAGTCCTTTTTTCAAGAGGAAAAAGATTACATCATTAATTTATGGAGGTTGTTACACTCTCAAACATTGATATTATTAGAAATACAAAATTTTTTGTTTTAGGAAATGTTTGGCAAACAGCTCTTTGATCAAAAGGAGTTTTTTTTACCAAGATTAGCAGTTGGGACCAAATAAAAAAAACTAATTTAGGTATTTGATAAAAAAACTTTTTAGAAGAGCTTTTTGAGTCCAAAAAACTAATTTCATAAACTTTTTGGAAGGACTTTTGGAAGAATTAACCTTTTCTCCTTAAAAACAACTAATTTTACCAAACTGTTTTTAAATAAATAGCTAATTTAAATAACTAATACAAACAGCTAACAACTAACAGCTAACAGCTGTTTGTCAAACATGGCTCGTGTTCAACAACAACGTTTTGGATAGGTTTTAGCATTTTGACGAGGACAATACACCAATTAGTTAATTTTCAGTATTCGGTAAACTAATATGTTGACTAGCATTTCAAGTATCGTTTAGAGTTTTGAGCAGCGTTTTTGAAAAGCTAATGGTATCAACGTTTGATGTTTAAAAGTAGCGTTTCATATTTTTTTAGCCAAAAATTATCCTTTAAAAAATTTATCTTTGAAAATTATCTATATCACTTTATGTCAATTTACATTAATCAGCTAGCATAATAGCTAAATTTACTGAACACATTAGTTTCAACTGATAATCTAAGCACCTATCTGCTAACAGCTAAATTAGAAACGTTATTCGCTATCTAAACAGTTATCTGCTACATGAACCGCTATCCACTATTTAGACAGCTAATTTTGCCGAACAAGACCTTAATAAGTGAATTTATTCATAACATCTAATTCAGTTTAAACTTTTGTTTGAATTGATTCCTTGACACAATGTCTTCATTTTGTCTAATTTTTTTTAAAAAGCTAATTAAAGTCTCTTTGATGCACTAATTACCAAGGCAACTTTAAGGTATTCAAACCCACCATTTATAATTGGTCAATTATTTAATTAAATTTTGTAGGAAATTTGAAGGGTAACCACTAAGGGCATCCGCAACTGGTGACATGCGTGTAAGGGCGTGGACCCCGCACGTTACCCTTTTCTCTTCCACCCAAGAAAACGCAAGGGGAGACTTGCGTGGGGGACCGTGTATTCAATCTGCCCCGTGGTCCCCTTTGGTGTTTTTTTTTAATATTTTTGTTTTTTTTTCTTTTTTTGTGTGTAATATACAATTTTTAGGTGATTAAAAAAAGAATTGTGTGTTAAGGTGGGTCCATGATAAATATTTTTATTGGGTAATCAAAATTGGAGTTCCATGGGTTGGAGAAGTAATAGAATACAAGTCCAAAAATAGTGAAACTTTTATTGATGTGGCATACTTGAGTTTCAATTTTTGAAACTTAGATTGGGAATGCCTAACCAACAAGATTTTCGCTCCGGGGGAGGGTTAGCTAATCTCCACATTGCCCTAGTGGACTTGTACAATTCCACTTCAACTATGCTTGGATATGTCTAGTGAGATGACATGGGTTACGTTCAAAATATCTCTAAAAAAAAAAAATTAAGGAAGTCTATAATTTTTAATACTACCTCAAAAATTGTAGAGAAAAGCTTAATTATCTAGTTTTAGTGATATACATCTTGTCTCCTTTTCAGCTACTTTGTAAATATCAGTAACCTCATTTATTTAGGCCGTCGTAAATCGTTAGGATAAGATAAAATATAAACTTTTGTAATTTTAGACTTCTCATATATCATGGAGTTCTCATTAAAAACTTATCATTTATGCAATATATCTTGAAGGATAAGAAACGTCCACCTGTCACATTTTTTTTATATTCAAAATGACTTGGACAAACTCATCAATATCAGTCAAAAGTAAAATTTTTAAAATTTATCTAAAATTTATGAATGAACACTGAAAATTGCCAAGCAACTCTAACCTCGATTTATAAAACTCTTTGAAATTGGGATCAAGTTAAAAAATTGCCGTGACGTACCGGCATTTTCGGTAAAATTAGCGGTTCAAGTAGCGGATAGCAGTTTAGGTAGCGGATTAACGTTTCTAATTTAGCTGTTAGCGGATAGCTATTTAGAAGAGCAGTTGAATAAAATGTGTCCGGTAAATTTAGCTGTTGGATTAGCTGATTAATGTAAATTGACATAAAAGGATATAGATAATTTTCAAAGATAAAATTTTCAAAGGGTAATTTTTGGTAAAAAAATATAAAACGCTACTTTTGAATGTAAAACGTTAATACTGTTAACTTTTAAAAAATGTTACTTAAAACGATAAACGCTATTTAAAATGCTAGTAAAAAAAGTACGTTACCGAACACTAAAAATTATGTGATGAGTGTATTAACTTAATCAAAACGCCAAACGCAATCTAAAATGCTGTTGCCGAACACGCCCTACACTAAGAGAGCCTAGCAGGTTCTAAAAATGGCACGAATGAGATGGTACTTCAATATCATAATAATTAGCAGGACAAAAGATTAGATTACGTGGTCACGTCACTTGAAAAAAATAACACAAATTTTAAAACATGCATTTGACTTTTTAGGATGGAGATTAGAAATCTCTTTCAACAAATTTTACCAACTGAAAAAGAGCAAACATTTCTTCCTTCTTCCTTCATTTTTTTTAAAAAATTTTGTTGTCTCTTCTCTTTATTTTTCTTTGGATTTCAAGAGTAGTGAAAATTAATAATACGATCTTAATAAGTATCTTCTAATAGTTCGACATTTAAGGATATTTATTTTTAATAGTATAATTGTTATTTTAAATTGTATTTTTTTAGATAATTTGAACTTCAAAATGAATTTAATTACTTTGAATTTCATATATTTGTGTTATTTTAATTGGGGTATCATTTTAAATTGTCTAAAAAATGCAATTGCTACTGAAAATAAATATCCTTAAAATTTAGAATACTAAAGGTTATTTTTTAAAGTCAAAATTAAATTACTAGTATCTATCACCCCAAAAGTTTTGAATTATTATACTCCAAAAGTCATTTTTCTTTTAATCCAACTCTTCGCTTTATTAAAACATGAACAGCCCAACATGGATGGTTTCATTGCATTACAAGTTTAACAACGTCAACTGAAAACAATTGTTCTCATCTCAATTTCATATTGTTTAAGTTTGTGTTGATCAAAAGAAAAAGGATTGACATAGGAATTATTCAAACGTTTTTTTTTTTTTGAAAAAATAATTTTTTATGTCATATTATATTCAAAGTTAGTACTTCATTTGTGTATGACTTTTGATTACCTGATCTTCGTCGTTGTATAACCTTTTGTTCACAACCCAAGACATGGGACTGAACTAATTACCAATTGACAAAGGTATACATAATATAAAAAACAAGGGTATATTTGTCAAATAAAAATCTAAAAAAGAAAATTTAGGAAAAATGAAATATGTTATACAACAAATTAACACAATTAATATTATTTACAGCCATAAGCAATATGTATTCAGTTAACTAATTTTATATAGCATTGTGTATAAATCATAATAAAATCAAAGAAATAAGCTACTTTGTTCTAGCACATTGTGTGCAAATCACGCTGTCTTGGAGGGAAATTAAAAGGTCGATTCTTTTGTCATTTTTTTATTAGTATGAGATGTCAAATATTTTAAGAAATGATACGTCATTGCAGTTATTTCTAATAGATGTTGAATTTTAACTTCTAAAAAATCTCTTTGAGACTTAATTTTCTAGGACCTTTTTTTGTCTTTTGTGATGTGTCTATATGTTTTTACTTCCTTTTAATTGAAAGGAGACACAAATATCCATACAAACAGTATTTAACCTCAACCCCATTGATTGAATTTATTGATGATTGAATTTATTAACACTCATTCTAAGTAACAACAACAATAATAACACCATCTCTCAGTTGTGGGTTTTGCTTTTGCGGAGACTCATTCTAAGTAACTTTCTAATATTAATGCACAACAATATCAGCTTGGTGCACAAAATCCGTATCCAACATCAGAGTTAATTAAATGATTAGGTTAATGTGCTCAGAATTCACTAAGGATTATCGAGAAATTCTACAAGATTGCAAAACATTAAAATTTGATGATGCAGCAAAGGCAAAGGACTCCGTGTGGTGTACCGTGTACTCATTCCACGGACAGGGACAGTCAGAGCTTCAACACACAGCACAGCACAAGACAGCACAACACGGTCAAGTCAACAGCATGGAACCCCTCTCCTCGACGACAATCGATACCCTTCTATTATTTTTTTTTTAATTGCTAAAGACCCTTTTAATATATTTGATTAAAGATTAAATCTTTGAATTAATCCTGCAATCATCCGTACTAATCCACCAGAAAATTGATGAAAAACAAGCGGGGAGCTCAGAGAAAACAGTAAAGAGGACACCTTTCTGCCCGTTAACGCCGCTCTCTCTCTCTCTCTCTCTCTCTCTGAGGAGCAAGCTCAAGAAAACATCTGCCTAAAAACATTGGGAAATTGAGGAGATGAGTACAGCGACTTGAGTACTGGGTTTGTCACCCGCCAATCTCTTTCTTGTTGTGGAGAAAATGGCAGAGGATCTCTGTTCTTTCAGCAAGGTAACCCATTTGATTTCTGAGATAACCCTCTTTCTTGCTTTTTTTTCTTGTTGATTTTTGCTACTCTAGGTTTGGGTTAGCTTTTCTGTTCAAATACTTTGGTGGGTAGTTGTTAGATTGTGTTGTTTTTTTATCGTTTCCCTTGTTTCTGACTATGGGATGAATGCTTCATTTTTTGGTGTACTTTGGATTTACCGGCTGAGATTCTTTTATTGGCTCTTTTATCAGCGGTAGATGAATCTGGTTTTGGAGATTTTAACTAAGATAGGTTTTATATGGCGGGGTAGTCAACCAAAAAAAAAAAAAAGAAAAGGAAATGAGACTGCTGCTTGGTTGATAGATTTGCTTCTTTTCGCATTGCTGTTGTTTGGATATAACTAATGAAACTTGAAATCTTTTCTACATTATGTTGAATCTGCTCAATGGGTGTTGAATTTGTGTTATCTGGGTCCAATGGATCTACTTCCTCTTTTCTGCATTCTGGGTTCTGGAAAGTCCACTTTGGTAAAGTTCATGTAATTTGGGTAAATGTTTCTAATAATTTCGAAGTTCATTTAGTTTGGGTAAATGGTTCCAATAATTTCAAACTTTACTCGTAAAGTCCATGTAATTTGGGTAAATGGTTCTGATGATTTCAATGGTCGTGCTTTAAATGTAATGGCCTTATAATCGTGCTGTCTTTCATTCGCAGACTTGCTATCCTTGTTTTAAGCTGTATTTGGCATCATCTCTTTCTGCATTTGCTCATTCCTTCAGGAAAAAAAGCTAATTCCTATTGTTTTGAACAAACTGTTGGTCTTATTTTCTGTGTTAAATTGCATGTTGTAGTTCTATGCCGTTGATTGGTCAGATACTGACCCACAAGCTGCAATCTCATGTTGAGTTTCCTGGTTAACAAATGGGGTATTTTGTGGATCACAGGATACTTTCATTATAAAGCTTCCAAAAGCATCTCCCTTGATATTAAGGATGACATTACTAGTGATTGCTACAGTCTGTGGAGTATATATTTGTTCAATCTGTCTAAAACAGATCAGCAGTCAAACTATGTCTAGCATTGAAGTTATTGGTTCGCCCTGTTGTAATTTAAGGTCCAAAAATTTGGAGGATCGCTACCTGCATTATCCACGGCCCGAATCATTTAACAGGTGATAAAGAATTACTTTGGCAATGCTCTGTGCGTACTTGACCTGGATTATGAGTTGATGTTCTCCTTTGTTGCCTAGGGCTGAATGTGCTGGAAATCCAGTTCGATTCTTTGTTATCATATCACTGCAACGATCAGGGAGTGGATGGTTCGAGACGTTGTTAAACAGTCATATTAATGTGAGCTCTAATGGTGAAATATTCTCTATCAAAGACAGGAGAGACAACATCTCCTCTATAATTAAGACTCTTGACAGAGTCTACAACTTGGATTGGCTCAGTAGTGCTTCAAAGAATGAATGCTCTGCTGCTGTTGGCTTAAAGTGGATGCTCAATCAGGTAAAGGAGCTAGAAATTAATGTTGATGTTAATCTTGCTTGTGTGGTGCTATGTGTTCATTTTATCCTTACAGTTCTGTGTATGTACTCAAGTATAAAAAGTTAAAAACTGATATGATTCTTGACCAAGAGTTCAACTTGATTATTGTGATTTGTGAAGCATTAATGTTTGAATGCTTTTCCTGTCAACGAGCAATTGTAGGGTTAACAGTTGAGGTTGCGTGCTTTGACAGCTTTGGCCCCTTACACCTTATCACAGGGTAGTTGTCTTAGAAGAGGCACTCTGGTGATTGTATGGCAGAATATAATGGTCTTTTTTTTTTGGGGGGGGGGCCTTCACACTTTATGCTTATGATGCATTAATACGTTTTTTCCTGACATGTCAGGGGGGGGGGGAGTTGAAGGAAAGAGAACACCAAAGCATAGAAAACAATCCTTTCTTGTTTGCAATCCTCTGAGATTCGCTGAATGCCTTTCCACGAACTACTCTTTTATTCATTGGTACAAAGGAATTTGTAGGTTGATAGTTGAGGACATGATACTCCTATTGTGTGCACTTTTGCAGGCATTTGTAAAAGATGAAATTTTCTAGTTTGAAGTACCCAAAGTAAGTTACTTAACTGCTGATTATGTAAGCAGGAATCATGACTAAGTGTCAATTAGACATCGGAATTTCGAATTTGCATTTGCTAGGTGGGAATATGGTGCTGATGTGTATAGGAAATGTTCCTTAAATTCTAGAGTTGGTAAGAGTTAGCTTGACAAATGGAATGCACTAGTAAAGAAATACAATACACTAATCCTAGAGACAGTTTGAAATAGATGGTGGTACAGATGTTTCCTGCTCCAGGTGCTTAAGTGATGGAAATCCTGTATCCAACTTCATTTGAGTATGAAACATATAAATAGCGTCTTCTTTCCTGTGCCAATGCACAAATAACAAGCTGACTAATGATTAGTGATAGTGAGTGAATTTTTTTCACACTTTTGAGAATGGGTAAGCATGAATCAGGGTTAAGGGCTTAAGGCCAATGGGGAGGGGGAATATGTATGTACATTTTTTTCATTGCAAGCGGAAAGGCAGTGAAACATGATAAAAGTGACATTTGATGGAGAACACCATTAGTTTGGATTATTTTTTTTTGGGGGGGGGGGGAGGGGGAGGAGAATAATCTGTGGTTTAAAAATAATACCCATAGTGTACTCACAGCATGCGTAGCTTCTAAACAGTTTTTGTTGCTTAAAAATATGAATAATACAGGACTAATTATCCTACATACACAGCTAAATCACAAAACGAACCTCAATCTAGCGAAATATGCCATTTTTGGGCAAAAAACAAGGTGGTTTGGGTTGGAGCATAGTATGAAGAAAATCTTGATAAGGATGGTTATGAAGAAGCTAATATCCCCCCTAGTTGGGTAAGCAGAGTGCTAATGTTAAAGTTCAGATTATTGCAGTTGATACCTCAAGTTTACATTGATGGCATCCAGTCTTTCTTGTTAATATTAATTAGGAACAATTTACGCCAAAAGGATAATAATTTTGTGACTTATATATACCATTGGTTTTGATTTTTTTTTTAAAAAAACAATAAGGAAGCTAGGAATTACATTGGTAGGTATTCTAAATATAATTACAACAATTTTGCTGTCTTATACGGTGGCATGGATCATGAGAATAATGTCGCTTTGGAGGGTTGTGTTTTGATGATGTACAAAGCAGTCAAAGCTAGGATGATGGAGAAGATCACCTAATACTCATGATTTTGACAAAAACCAGATCATTGGTACCTAATTACTCAGCCAAAACCTCATCTAACATGTGATAACCTGTTTTTGACTTGATTCTGAATTGAACTGATCCCAATTTTTTCCCTACCTCATCTAGACATTTCTTTGATAAAGTTGTTAGATAATTTATACCTGATATAACCCGAGTTTGAAATGGCACCAAGAGATATCCAGTTTTTAGATCCAAATTTAACCTAACCCCGGAAAGGTTAATTGGCTCAACTAAAATATAGTGGATGCACTTCCTGAGAAGGATAAGTAGATCTAGATGGCTTGCCATTCTCAGTGTAGAAAGTATTGCAGACCTATAGTTTCTTTTATCCATCTCTTGAACAGAAGCAAGCTAGCCGTTCATTTTGGGTAGAACATATTGCCAATATGACCTCCTTGTGTCCACGTCCTACCGTCCTACGCATAAATTTTCTCATTAGAATGTATCTGTCTTCCCCTGAACGCCTCTCCTCCCAGCCCTCCACCTCCCCCCCCACCCCCCAAAAAAACAAAAAACCTAGGACCTGTACAGAGGGTGTTCACTTTTATTGCCAGCTTAAAATTCTCCATTTTCTCCAGCAGAATCTCCTTTTCACTTATAAATTTCTGCTGCTACTGGGAGGTAGGAAATGCTGCAGAATGGCAGTTGCTTTCTGAGCTCTGCTTATTTGGCTCAGTCAGCTATTATGCTTGAGCAACCTTTTCCTTTTCTAATTGGGGGAACTGAAGTAGAATCTCCTCTACTTTTTGTTGTGAATAAGAGGCCTTGCCTTTCAAATCTGCGGTCTCATGGATACATTGTCTATGCAAACTGTTAAGAGCAGTAAGCGCACATATTACAACAACCCCCCTCCCCCTTCAAAAAAAAGAAAATAAAGAAAAAGAAAAGGGAAAAGGAAAAGAATTGGAGGGTAAAACCTTGGTGGGCCTTTAAGGTATTAGTTTGTTTTCATTCACCAGTGAATGCAATGTCATTTAACCTTACGCCCATTGTGGTCTTGACCATTTTGATTGTCCTTCACTAATTTTTGGGTCGTTATCTCTCTGTACGATTTAATACATGGCTGGTAGCCTGGGAGCTCGGACATGCCTCTCATTGTTGAGCATCAGCACCCATTTGGTCCTGTGTATTTTATTTGCTGCAGAGTGATGCCGTCATTATGTCAGAAATGGGTAGATTCTCATTTATGTATGATTTGTACATGGGATGCCCTAATGGAATTGCTGCCACCATTAACAGGAGGCTTGCTGTATGTTCCTTTCTTTAATTCTTTTGCATGGCTTATCTCTACTCCCCTGGAAGGCTATGTAAAACAATGAAACTGGTTTTCTAGAGGGTTGTCGACTCAGGTTGCCACCTCTGAAATTTCAGGGACTGATGGGCTACCCTGAAGAGATTGCAGAATACTTTAACAGAAGGGGGGTCTCTGCAATCTTTCTGTTCCGAAGAAATCTGCTGAGGCGAATGGTTTCCGTGCTAGCTAATTCGTTTGATCGCTATGCTAAGTTATTAAATGGAACTCACAAATCTCATGTACATTCTCCAGAAGAGGTCTGAGCCTATCTCCTCACCTATACCTAATTCGTAGGTGATGTGATGCTTATCTGAAGCTGATCTTTTGTAGGCGGAGACGCTTTCAAAGTACAAGCCTTTCATCAATTCCACATCATTAATATCTGATCTCCAAGAAGCAGAATTGAAGATGAGCCAGGCTTTAGCATCCTTCAACAAGACCCGGCATATTATTGTTTACTATGAAGAGCTTATCAAGAATCGAACTGTAAGAACAGATCGAGTCAATTATGTTCTTCCAACTGCTCTCAAAAAAATGCAAACATGTTGTCCGTCAACTCCATGCAAATGTCTGTCATTTAAGCTCGCTATCTGAGTATTGCCTACTACCTTGTTTGTTTTTGTAAAGTCTCATATGAATTTTATGATAAGTGTTCAAATCTTGAACCATTTGTTATGATGTTATCACATAATAAGAAGGGACAGGCCTATAACTTTTCTGCTAACATTTCTCCACCTTTCCCCCCATATTTTGCAGAAACTGGTGGACATTCAGGACTTTCTTGGGATACCTCGAATGCCCTTAACAAGCCGGCAAGTAAAAATACACAGAGGCCCGCTTTGGGAGCATATCAAGAACTGGGATGATGTCAACAAGACGCTCGATGGAACAGCCTATGAAAGGTTCCTTCATGCTGACTATTGAGCAACCATCCATCAACTGACTTCGCACTGGTGTAAATAATGCTGATTCTTCGTATAGCATAAGGCAGGAAGCGTGAAGTGGATGCCGAAGGCATGAAGCTTCCTTGCTGATTTAACCTATTTGTCAAACAACAGGTGCAGCTCATATTTTCCTTGTCATCTTTCACCAATGTTATTACATCGCCCTACTGGAGCAAGTGAGCAAGGAGAGTGTAATGTTATGGAGTTAGGGAACTTCTTGTGTTCCAAGATTATTTTAAGTAGGAAGATAGTGTTGTGCAAATGATGCCGGGGGTGGTTCCCTGGTTTTTGGGCTTGAATTGATTTTATCGTTGGGTGAGGCTGCTTACATCTAACCCCGGTGCAACCTGTCCTTCATACAGTTTGGTTTCATCAATTTTTGGTTGGAGATGTAAATCGGCGTGAAATGTAATGGGAAAAACTGGCTTAAAGTTCAATCTAACTATTTAAGAAAGTGTATGATGTTGTGTACACAAAGTTCAATCTAACTATTTAAGAAAGTGTATGATGTTGTGTACACAAGGTGCTAAAAGCCGAGAACTGTGAAGAAATTCATGTTTGCTTCTTTTCAATGTTCTCTTCTAGTCCCCAGTGTGCTTGGTATGTCGATAGCATGATTTGTAGATTTGTTACCCCTTTAGTCGACAGCACTTCCTTTTACTGTTAAGAGTCATGGGCATTGATTCAGGCGCATCAAGAACAATATGTACGAACAGAGTTCATGGGGGTTCAAATTGAATAGAAAATACGTCCGCATGGACTGTCCAATGATCCTATTCGCAACCTTCCGCAGCTTGATTCATTACAAGCGTCTAGCTACAAGGATGTTACATGCTCTTAAGCTCGATTCTCATATTAGCAGAAGCTAAACCATTCCTGTCATTTCTGAAGCACTACATCCCGGAAGCTTTACAACACGTCGAATATCAGGAATGCCGCTGCACTTTTAAGCAACTACTCTCCCGAACCATCTTTATAACATGAATCTACAGTGCTTCGATGATCTGTAATGCACACACACAATCACAATCTGTACATATATAAACTAAAATGACAGCTCCTTAAAAGTATCACAACAGACAACCAAGACCACTTCCAGGTCTTATACGGTAGGGGAGGGTAGGGTAGGGTAGGTCCTTCACAACTGCTTTAAGCCTTTTTAAAGAACATGCGCACACATGGTGTAAAAAGGGCAAAAGTGCAGATACTGCTGCCAACGATTGGCGGTAAAACAAAGCCGACCCACCAAATAGTGTAATAGTTCAGTTACTAAGGTGAAGGAATCGACATCATGAACAAGAAGATGAGCCGCCATCAGTTAGTGATGCTCACATGTCGTCATTTGCTCCAAATTCCTCGGCCAACCCGCAGTCACGTGAGCACAGCCTAGTAACACATTAAATCAATAAAAAAGAACACTCTATTAGATTCTCTTTTTACATAATCAATTACAGCAACTTCACGCCGCAATAGAAGTCAAACTTCAGTAGCATTGTAAATAAGCTTAAGAACAAGTGCTGGGGAGGGATCCATGTGAGCTCCTACTATCAAAAATTCAAGTTGCTTCATTGAATAGCATATTCTATCGTACAGAAGCACATTGCACTTTATTCGGTATCGGTGAGGACAGTTAGGACAAGGTACAAACTTTTTAGACTGTTACTCCCGGGCAATTGGTGGCGTTGATACATTAGCATATGCGAACTTCTGCACCCAGATACAACATGCCAGTTCACAATCAGAAAGGTCAGTTATAAAATAAATATATGCTCAGCATGCTAAAATATTTTGAATCGGAAAGCTGAAATGCAGACTGAAGTTTGTTTTGTTGTATTGAAGACCGGAACTATGTACGTGGAGAGTATCAGCCATCTTATACTGAGACACATACGAACACCTAGCCACTCTCCTAAACAATCATATGGCATCCTGAGAAATGAAGATAGATTTTGCTAGTCTCCTACAGCACAAACTACTGAATCGTTTCGTATAGTACTTGGATAAACATTCAAGTGTTGGACAAACATTCAAGCGATGACCAGAGGGAACGAAAATGTGAAGTGACAAAAAGAATATAGATTACCAACCGAAAGCACATTTCAAGGAGCTTTGCGTTTCTCCGTTCTTCTCGCCTTAGAATGGCTGGAGAGTGTAGACCAACTCGCTGTGTAGGGTATACTACTGTTGACAGATGGCCCCTGCGAATTGTACCGATCATTCAGAAAACTTTTCATTTGACTATATGCAGATGTCACTATGAAAAAATTACAATGCTCCATCACTCAAATTTTGATGCCTCAACTTCTGGACTTGGTGTCACAAATTTAGGTGACCGCTGCCACCAATGTGACACGCTTGGGTACAGTCCGGAGAGATTCAAATCTAGGCAACCTTAGTTATCCAAGCAAAGCGGCTGCTGATACTTTCCACCCGAGCTTGTCTCGTGAAAAGGGGAAACTTCCCCGAAATAATACTTTAGAGTTTAGACTCTCAATCTCATCACATTCCTCTGCAGTAGTCTATGTCGTCTATATATGAGTTCTCATCTCATCCTTCACTCGGGGCCATTCACTGCACATGAACATTAAATAAATAAGACGATTAAAGCGGTATAGTAGCGCTGATGTTTTCCTGTTCATTCTTGTAACAGTCTCCTTCAAGGACCTTTTTATTTTTGGAACACATGACATCTATTTCGCATTGAGTGTTAACCATACTAATCCCATCCAGATTGTTAAATAAGGACTAACGTTTAAGTCCAATCTGACGCTTAAACTTAAAACCCCTCATGCACTAACGTTATTGTTGCACTACACATGCACTAATGTTATTATTGCACTACACATGCATGATTCAGGACCCCCGCCAAAGATTGAACTAAGGAATCTCCAAACTGGCAGGGAGTGGTCTGGTGGTTTTCCCCTTAGCTTTCCAGTATTATAAATACCCCAGCATTTGAGAGGTCATAGCATCTTGTTTGGTTAACTTAATACACAAACCCTTCTCCTCACCCTTTCTCTCTCCCCACCCTTTCCGCAAGCTTCAAGCACCATGGGCTATACTAAGTTGACAATTGCCTGGGTTGTCACGGCAATGATTTTCTACCAAGAAATTCAGTATACCCATGGAAAGCAATTGACAGTAGGGAAACTCAATAATGTCCCTAAGTTCCACCCTCACAGCCAACAAACAACAAGAACAACTGCCCACATTAGCATAGACAAGGGTAGGAGAATCGAAGCTGCATACACTGAGCTCCCACCTCCAGCGCCAACTCAAGTCTTTGCTGAATCTCAGTCACCACCACTATTAAGCAATGACTTGGATGGCTTTAGACCCACAGCACCAGGGCGTAGTCCTGGTGCTGGACATTAGTTTCGCAACTAGGGCATTGCATGCCAATAATATTTATTTTCTCTTTTTCTTCTGTCTTTATGATGGGAAATGCTCTTTCGGAAGTTAAAAGCACAATCAATATGCATTTCCTTAATTATTCATGCAGTCAGTTCGCGAAACTTGCCTCTATCAACCCATGTGTACTTTCAGTGTTTATGTACATATGATATGTATTATGTGCTTCTTATTGCGCATGCATGCAGACAGGTATTCAATAAATGGTGAGTATCTTCACCTACCAAATTTCAGAAGTTAGGGGATACTTGACAGCAAGAATACAGAACACTAACTGCATATTAGGATAACTAGCAGTCATCCACCACCACCACCACCACCACCACCACCACCTTATGTTAATAACATTTCACCCAGAAGATTGACCATTTGCTTCTACAGCTGCCCACCTTCAACCCTAATGGAGTGGGAGAATAAGCAGTCTCAGTCTATTACCAAGATTCCAAATAGTAGATGGTAGGCATTTGACCAAGATCCATCATATATCTTACATTCGTGTAATGACTAAGTTGTTGTCATTACCCTTCAAGTCCCTAATCTATTTCAGTTCTCACTAACCACGAAAAATCCATCATGCAGTTCAAGCATTTTGCACAAGCTGAATTACACAACTAGAAGCCATCAAAGGTCTAAGAATGTTGCATGATATAAACTCACCACACACCGAGTTTCCTATGTTGTTTGTTAAAAGTCTAACCTCAAATAGCATGACTTACAAAAATCAGAGTGGTTGGCATTCTGAAAAAGAGCATAAATCCACTGCCCAAATCAACCTACCTGTGGCTCAACAAACAATAATTCTAATGAATGCTGGCAGTGACTACGATAGCAAAAGACAAGTTTGCAAGTCTGCAAATATGCCAATTTTATTCATCACCTCATAAATCTGAAGCAATGAGAAATAACATTTAGCTTCCTTTATCTCAACTACCTAGCTAAGGCAAATATGCTAATTTTATTCATCCCCTCATAAATCTCAAACAATGAGAAATAACATTTAGCTTCCTTTATCTCAACTACCTAGCTAAGCAAATGACCGTTTTCCAGTTCTACAAGTGTGTAAGGTAACTAGGGTCAAACAAAACTAGCCTGTCTATAAAGTGGGGCTACAGATGCTACACCCCCCCCCCCAAGTTGCTACTTAGGTGGAACTTTCGGGTATGTATTTGTATTTCAATATGTGTCAAGGATCTTTGCAAAGACTTGTATCTACTTCATGGATTCAACATGAGGCCTTTCCACAATGAAATGGCCGTATAGGGAAGGCATTTAAGTTCAACAAACCACGTTTTCACTCCACGACAGCCACGATACATGATTGTTGCATTAGGATGATTGTGAAATACGGACCTGTCATTGTAATCCCGAGCATTTTGCATCGTTGATCTACTGCATCAATCTAAAATTATGACACCTACAAGCAAGTACATTTTTAAAATTTAGACCACATAGGAGCCGCTATCCAAGCCTCTCAAGGTTCCTACACATATGGTAGCCTTGCTTTGCAATTACAAAGAGATTATCTCCATACACAGAAGGCATCCTTGCCTCACAATTACACAGAGATTGTTTCCGTTAACTACTTGATCAGAACTTACACTCGTGTTCTATTTCACAACAAATAAGGAGTATGCAATAGCTTAGTGAACCGTTTGACTTATTCCATATAAGCTCGTGAAGAGCACTCGCCAACAACATGGCATACATTTGAGGTCCTTATTTCCGTTCAGATTATTTCCGTTAACTCTTCGAGCTCCTTAGAAATGGACATAAATTTGATAGTCAGAGAAACTAAGTTCAATTTTGCTTTTGGCCTACCATTTGAGGTGACATTTTATTTCTCCAACAAGATGAAAGCAAAAGCTCCCCCCCCCCCCCCCAATTTAAAGATGACGAGTAGTAGCCTAGCAGGCAATCCAATGTCCCGCCAAACTTGAGGACTCCCCCTTTTCTCTCTAGCAGAAGGCACTGAACAGTTTTTACTCCAAGGTAAAACAGCAAACGGCCTTGGAAATTCACGACTGAGGCTGCTACATTTGAAACCCCCTCCCCCTACGTCCCCACAACCTTGAATTCATGCTTAGATTTGGCAAGCTCGGTAAAATCAATCCCAAGCTTGACTCGCCTAAGGGTTGAGCCTAAGCTCAGCCCATGGCTCATCTAAGAGACTAAGGCTCAAGTCTAAGCTTGGGTACTCCAAGGCTTCAAGCCTCAAGCCTTGTTTGAGGCTCGGACATAAGCCTGCCTTTATGGATTTGAACATGGACTTGGCTTCTTAAGGCTCGGATGCACAATGAGGCTCTTAGATAAATACACAGATTAGTGAACATACTTAATTTCTATAGTCAGAGGACAATCGTCAATGACTCAATGTCCCATCGATGGTAGTGGATGGGTTGCTATTATCATTAGCCAAAAGAGTAATAAGGTTTGGGGTGTAAGCTTTCACAAGTGGTGCAATTACTCTATTTCTCACTTTACATGAGCATATGAGAAAATGTACAAAATGTAAAGAGACGAGGGAGGAGAAATGAGAGAAAACTTGGGTCAGGAAATAAAAGGGGCATTGCGTTGTTGTGCCAGTCTAGCGTCAAATAGTGGTTGTCAATTAAAGTAATTTCGCATACGCAAAAAGTTTTAAGTTTTCAAACCCATATTTGTTTCCTCAAAAGGCTCATGGAAGCTTGTTAGACTCGTTGGCTAAGCTTGTTCAGGCTTCGCGAGCTCACGAGCCCAACTCATAAGAGGCTTGAGCTCGGCTCAGTAACCAAGCAAGCATCATCTTGGCTTGGCTCGGCTCAGCTAGGCCTTGCTAGGAGCTCGGCTTGGCATGCCAAAAAGTGAGCCGCTTAGCTTAACTACAACCAGAGTGCTAACCACAAGCTAATAGTTCAAGGAAGGTATTTTCTGTGACAAGTAATCAACTTCTAGCTATGACATAAAGCACTAGTAGAATACTCCATGGAGGTGCGATAGGAATACTCAAAGCCCGCGCTTGTTATTTATGTAAAATGTAACATGATTCGACTTTCAGATCCTAGAATTAAACTTACTTGATTTTCATGCATTGCCTACAAGTATCTATCTCATTTCTGCTTATATTACCACCCAAGGGGCTTCTTGATTGTTTGGGCATGGGCGACCACTTCAGGTGGTCAACATCATGCTAAAATGCGCTTCATCCCAAGAAACCTAAACGTCAGCTCCCCCCCCCCCCCCACCCCCGCTCCCGGGACTGCTATGTCTAATGATCGAGCTAATCTCACACACTCATGTTCACCACCTTGTAGAAATCAGACTGCTTTTTACGTTGGTGGTGGTGATATTCTTTTTTACATTCTGTTTTCTCCTGACCTTAAATGATAATTTTCAATGAATCAGCCCCATCTCCACTTTTATAGCCTGTGTTCTCAGCAAGTGACACATGTGCATAAGTGGGCAGTCTCAGCACAATTGTGGTCGCAGTGCGAGAGCACGAAATAGACGATCCTACAGTTTATTTGGTGAAGGTAATAGACTAATAAGAACAGATAAACAGCAATGGACTACATGAATTTGCTATGAAATGTCACATGAATCCAGGAACAACCTTCTAGAACAGCAGTACCTAAGATAATGCATATTCATATGTTTCTTCTTTGTGAATTTTCACTCCAGTTTGGTGTAAATATTTTCATCATCCATCTCCAATCACAACTGCTTCCTTCACAAATGATGTGACTACTTTTGATACTGCTGATTGTTTCTCTCTTTTCCACCATATTTTTTTTTTCCTGAAAATGTTCTATGAGGGTCTTTTCAATTGGCTAAAGGCCAGGATGCATACATACCCCATCAGAGAGCAGACAATACTGGGTTTTCACAGCCACACATGTATTTTGATAATGTAACCATGATAATAACTCTATTTCATCACCTTTTTTGAGCAGGTAGGAAAAGATTCTGGTGGTTCTCCACTCAAAGAGGACCATTTCATTTTACATGCTACACATGAATTTTCAGGAAAAGCCGCTTCCCCAAATTAAGAATAATGGTTTTATTGCCCATCTTTAAGTTGTTCCTTGCACAAATATTATATAAAGGTTAAACAAATATCATAAACTATTAAGATTCTCAAAAGCACAAGATGTTGTCTTTTGGCAAGAAAGTTGCAATCGTACAGGCGCCTTCAAAAGCCATTATCAGAAGATCAGCCTTTACAAATTCTATAGCCAACAGAACTAGTGATGTCAAAGCACTAAGTCATAAACAAATCAGATAATTAATGATATTTCTCTATTATATAATATTTCAACTTACGGCGATTGTGATCAGTGCTCAGTTTGAATGATTTCTACTTTATAATTGAAGAGAGAACGCTAAAGAGAGGATTCCAAAACCTCAGGAAGAAGCAGTCCCTGACCCACTGCAAAAATTAATTATTCTGAATGAAACAATAGAAAGGAAACATAGTGGAAGGAAATCAGATGTCTTCTAAGAGTATTTGCTCCAATAGACTTATTCATGACAACAAGCAGTAGTGGTTGGGACCCTCTACAGATTTGGTGGTCTGAGTGGTTTTGAATAGAAAATTTTAGCCTTGACCATAGCATGTTTAATAGGCCATCATACGTCACATGAACCAGCATAATAAGTACCCGGCACACATGTTGGAAAAGCAAAAAGGAGGACAACTCAGCATTGAAACTCACCAAATCTTGAAGGGAAAAGGGCCCCGGGGGGGGGGGGCCCCCCAGGACAGTAAACCAAAATAATGCATAAACTTTATATACTAGAAAATTTTAATCTACATATGATGCTTAATGAAAGTCAATCATACCAGTCAACTTCCAATGAACAGAGAGTTTCTCAGCATGCATGGTTAAACTTAATGGCTCTTCTTTCTTCCTTTTTTTTTCCCCCTTTTTAAAGTTGTCAGAAAGTGCCATTGAAGGATACTCCAGTTCTTAGTTGCCATCTTCACAGTCAGGGTGCAGAGAGCAGAATCCGTGGACAACCAAAATACAAAGGATTGGTGGCCTTCTATTCACTGGCATCCATCAATATGGCACAAGACCTGTGAAGAGGTCACTGGGACAAGCTTAATTCAATTTAGTTACAGCTTAATAAGAGATTTGATTTGAATCGGACTATTACCTATAACTATAAGCTTTGGTAGCACTTTGTAACATCCTGGGACCTGGATTCCTTCCTAGCCACATATAGTTACTAAGACCAATGTATGGGCAAATATTCGGCCCTAAAGAACACCAAATAACTCGCCAATGTGCTTTGCACCCCCTCATGCTGCATAGGAAACTTCTTGATAGATCACCAATACTAGTACTGTTCCCAGCCAACACTTAGACGTAGAGTTTCCGTGAATATAGGCTCTTCAAAAGGAACATGGACATCAGTAATACACAGTCATGCAAAATCCTTGAAGGATTCCTTGAACATAATCTAGGATGACAACACCCTTGCACTCTGACAGATGTGGCAATAACAAAAAGGATTCTGTCTGCTACCTAATTATTTTGGATATTTACAAACAGTTTGTGATTTGTTTGGTTCTTAGGAAACCAACAGCTCATGTTTGATCACATCTTAAATCTCTAATCTAAGACAAAGGTGGAAAGTTAAATAGAGAACCTTTGAGGGATACTTCACAATTTGTTATCTATGGTATTTCAAAATTTTCAAAGTTGGAGATATGAATTGAGAACTTAGAAGGCATATACTTTGCTGCAAGTAATTCAACCTAATAAGCTTTCACTTTACAAAATCAGATGCATGTGTTTCCAAAAAACATGTGATAGAAGCCAACCTGTTTTCCAATCCTTTCTATAAATGTATGTCAAGTGTAGCAAATGTGTTGCATCATACTCTTATTGAAGAATCATGTGCCAATCTGTTTTGATGATATATTACCATACTAATTATATCTTGCAAAGCTGACCCAAGACTCGCACAGCAAATTGAACTAGCCAAAGGTCCCGGAGCCAAACCTGACACAACAGTCAAAACAAAGTAACCCAATTTAGACCTGAAAACTCAAAAAAAATTACAGATATGTTGCTACACTTGGGATGTGAATAACTGCATCGCAATATGAAAAAAATAGAAGGCAGACAATTATTCTGAATCAACAGCAACATAAGGCAATAGGCATGGAAATTTCGTCTCCAAATATGTAGTAAATTTAACCCCCGTCATCCAGCTAAAACCAAGTTTACAGGTAGCAGAGTCAAACAAGGACAATAATACCCAATGGCGATCCCAGTGAAGTAGGCTCTAGGGACATCGAAATGCAGGTAACTTAGCCCCACAAGCAAAGAGATTGTGGAGTTATCCATAAAACTTTGCAGAAAATTTCTTACAGGTTAAAGGAAGGTTAAGCTACAATTGTAAAGTTGAAAAGGGGGAAAAGTTCGTGAAAAAAAAAAAAAGATAAGATGATAATGACATTAGAGTAGATCTGATCTTTATTTTTTGTCACCATCCCCCCCCCCCCCCAAACAAAAAAAAAGCAAGTGCATTAAAAATCAAAGCGTTCAATATCTCTTTGGGACTCAGGCTTATACGCTCGTATAAAGACCTATAAAGCACAGACCTAGCAAGCAATCTTGAAAAGAGAATCCTACATTCTCTGTAATTCAATGAGATTCAAAGAGATAATTAGCAAATGAAATATCAACAAAACATGGTAATTTTATTTCTTGGCTTGACTTTGTAAGTAACGCCGCGTTATTCGGCCGTTCTAAGTTCTGTCACGGCTAATGCGGCCGTTCCTCGGTGACACGCTTGTCACACCGATTTTGCGGTGTTTTTCGGTTCGTCAAATTTTATTTCCGTTATGTAACGGCCGTTCCGGGACGGAACGGCCTAGTTTTGAAACCCTGGACTTAATATACCACACAGAAGAGCTTTATCCAATAATATAAGCAACAGCACAAAAACAGATGTACTTCACCTTTATTTGTGAACCAACATCTCCAAGCACTGCAGCCAGCCATTCATATAAAAAGACCATCTATCTTCAAGTGGGAAGTACAAGAGAATCTCCGAGCTTCAAGTATAATTTGTGGTTGAAACTTCAAAGCCAGACTGAGCAGTAGCTTATATTTCCTATCCTCCTGCAATGCAGTAATAAGCACCACTTCAATCCTCCAGCAGATCAGCACAATTTAAAAGCCGCATGGATTTCAACCTTAATGGAACCAAAGGTGGTCTGTTCTGTCCGGTCAATATTGTTTCTTCTACAATAAAAGCAGTAAAGAATCTGAGAAAAAAATCAAAAACAGGCAATGGATTGAGTTACTTCTGTGAATTATTGCCTAGTGAGTTTGGAGATACCCTCATGGTTCATTTTTCTGTGAATCTGCTGTGCTTTATCAGAATAATTTCGACCGACATCACCAGGTAGCAGTCCTGGTGCCGCTCATCTACTAGAGAGAAAAAAGGGGGGGGGGGGAAACTTGAAGGAGATTACAATATACTGTCTTAATCACAAATGCACAAGCAGTGTCCAACAAACAACACCTGCAGATAGACCTGGGCCGGCCATTCTTTTGAAATCAAGTCAAATAGCATTGCATCAGAACAGCAACACAAGCATATTGGAGCAATACATCCTCATGCAGGAGAAGCAGATGGTGCCTCCTAAGCTTGGTCACAGTCGAGGTGCAGGCCCTGCTATTTTAAAGGATAATGGAAACCCAAATGATCAACTGCTTAGGTCTACAATAATCTAATGTATTGTGAATACTCATTTCATTTAAGTCAAAAGATTGCTAGATATGTGCGTCGTTTGCGTCATGTCAGGAAATGGTACCGGACAAATAAGCTTGTCAACATTATTAGCTCTCTTCGTGATCTCCATCACTCACCTCACACGCTCCTCCCTTACCCAATCTATAAGCCATTTATCATTTTTACTTTGTCATGTTGAAGGGGGTGTCACAGGGTCAAGTGATAACTACACATAGAAAGGCTACTAGTTATTGGCCCCCACATGTACAACAGACAATATATTGTACGATAGGAGAAAAGCCAAAAGTACAGATCAAGTAGAGCGTCATTTGCTCCTTAAATGCTCACTTAAGTAACGACAATAGGAACCACTCTAGATGTGTGTACGTAGTAATTGTATGATGAACAAGAAAGTGAATACAGAAATGAGGAAATATGAGAAATTTTTCCAAACAGGAAAGAAGAATATGGAACATAGAAAGTACGTGCCTAATCCAATATATCTCAGAAAAATTATCGGGAAATTGCTTACTAATAGAATGCAATGGGCTTTTCCCTAACCCAGGGACTCCCTACCCTCCTACTCAATTTATTAAACATATCTTAGAAGGTAGTATACTTATTCAATGCTCAGTGCTTGCTTAAGGAAAGCATACAATTAGCATGGATGCTACACAGCCCTTTTTTTGGATGGGTAAATTTTGTGCACGCACACATTCTAGGGAGAATCGAACCCTGTTCTTCCTTTTGAAAACCTGTCATTCTACGACTACACTACCCCCAAAGGGGCATAAGATGTTACCCAGCCCTTACCCCAGTATTTCAGAGAAGATGCTCTTGGGTGAGACAAACATAGACCAGCATACTATAGTACATCAATTGAAAAGTATACTACAGTTCACTAAGATGTTTTAAACATCCATTGAACTCCAATGTCAAAAATCTTAACTATTTCAATTTTACCAAATATGCACATTCACCCCTCAACTCTGGGAAAAAGAGAACTTCATTTAAAATGGGGTAATACTGAACACTGACCACCGTCTGTAAACAAAAAAGTTTTCCTCTTTCGAAATGGTGCTAAAAGTTAACCACTTGCAGTTTCAACATTTGAGGGCCATTATGATTATCACTTATTAGGAGACTAAACAATTGCTTCTTAGCGGAATTCAACGTTCTTCCCCCTAACAAGAACAGCTGATCAACACTCTTTTAGCTCCCAACACCCCCCCCCCCGGGCCCCCCCAAAAAAGCGCGGAAAAACATGAAGAATCTCCGCAAGCATCTCTATTCGGAACAAAGAAAACATATGTATCGACAACTATTCCAGAACCCTTTAATTCTTCAATCAATTGTGCATGTGAGTTGTGACGGTTCTGATTTGATTGATTCTTGGTTGAATACTCATTGGCCCGGGGGGGGGGGGGGGGTTGAGCAAAATCAAATTAAGAATTTAAAAAAAACCCTAAAAAATTGAGGCATCATACTCCGGTAGCACAAATGCATAGTAAAATGTGGCATATTTGGAGAAATTTATGGACGAACCTGGTTTGGTGCAGACGAATCCGGTGATTACAATCGGCGCTTAGTCGGATCTATGCCTGTTCAACCTGCAATTATTTTTTATTTTTTTAAAACGGCACTTGGTTCAACAAGATTAGAATGAGTTAGTTTTTAATTCCCAATATTTTTTTATAGATTAACTCCCAACATTATACATTTAAGTTTAATTCATAACCGAAAAGGCTTAAAAACCAAGATCGTAGGTTGCATATATTAGTAATTTGGTATATATGTGTCGAAAAGGTAAGATATAATAATTTAACAGATATTCTGATAAAAAAAGACATTTAATTCTCGAAGTGCATCAAACGAGTCTCATAAATTTGGTTTATGAAAGACACTCATAATGACTCTTCTAGTCAGCTACTTGGTTGGTCTCCGATCCCTAAATGAGTTCCGATTTTGAACTAGTTATACAAAGGTTAAATCTTATTGATGTATTTCGGATTTTTGATTTTTCAAGTCTGATTTTCATTTTGAATATCATTAGACATTCTATTAAAGAAGTCATAATTCATTTAAAAATTTAAAATCTGCTAAATGTAAATTTAAAATGCAAACCAAAAAAAATCAAATAAACTAAAGACATATAATGAGAGCACATCATGATGTACTTATTTCTAATATTTGAATATCTATTTTATCAAAGTCGAATTATTGTTAATCTATAAAGCGCCGAAACTCTTTATTTATAGTTGGAATTATTGTTGGTCAAATTGTTGGTACATGTGTTGGTCTATTAAGAACAATCCCAACCTGAGTTCCACATCTTTGGAATTTGCATTCCATTACTTTTTCAACCAATGAAACACTCTAACTTAAATTATGTAATAAAATATTTCATATGGACTAGCCTTATAACATAATTTTTTTTCAAATGTCAAAATAATATTTTTTTATTAAGAAAAAAAAAAGAAAAATTAATAAAAAAATTTAAAAAGTACAAAAAAAAGTGAAATGAGTAAAACCAGGCAAGGGTGGAGGTCCACGTGCCCTCCCAATTCCCCTCTATCTGGTAAAGGCTCCCAGCACACGTGTAACATGCGTGGCCCACAAGTTCCACGAGTCTTACACAGCTGGGCATGCTCTAAAAGGATGCATGTTTGATAATTGCCTAGTTTGCTAGTACCCTTGTATACTAAATCCTTTTTCCTTTTTTTTTAAAGAGAAGAGGGAGAGAGGGAATAGCCCCTCGTCACTCGTCAGAGCCGCAAAGTTGAGAAGGGAATAATTCCTGATACAGGGATTCTGTCCCATGTGATGCGTGAGGTCACATCCACAGCTGTTTAAGCTCAAAAATTCATTAATTAGTAAGTTAATGCAATCTTTTTCCCTGTTTAATTTTGCCTATTTGTTTGATTGCTTGGCACTGTCTTGAGCTTGACTTTGACTTGGCCCATGTGAAGATGAGCCTTTTAAGTTTTAACCCAAGCTTTCAGGCTGTCGATCTATGGTCTATACTCTATACAGTAACAAAGATATTCCCCGGCCGCATATCTTTCCGCATGCTCAGGAATATTCTTATTGTAGTAGCCCGCTAAATACAGCCACAGACAAATTAATTAGAACAATAAAAGCAACAGCTGCTGTTTCTTTCATTTTATTTACTAGTTGTGCTTATTAAGAGTAACGTTCGAGAGACACATGGTTCGTTCATCCACCCCACCACCCAATTTAAGTATACAAAAATATAATGCAAGTGCAGTACTTATTCCATGCACACTCATTGTAAGACATAAATTGTCTAGATACCACTTGTTATGGTCAATATTCGAGCATTAATTTAGCAGAAGCGAAATATAAGATGACAAATAAATAGAAAAACATAAAACAAGATTAAACACAAGATAGGAGACAAGATTTTAATAGGGGAAATCTAAATAGGAAAAACCATGGGTGGCGATTAGCAAAATTAATCCACTAATTGAGAAAGAGTACAACGAATGATCTCAACCCAAGAGAGATAGCAACTCATATTATCCACAAACTCTCACCAAAACTCTCCTCTCACCCATAGTGGAATAACTTTCAAATTTTTGGCATAAATTAGCCACACCATGCATGCCCCTAGGTTGAATAACCTAGTATATATAGATGTTGAATCAATCTTATATGAGGTTTTGATGATTATAACCCAAATGTGCTAATTATGCTTGGCTTGAGTTGAGTGCTAGAATCATGTGATACGACATATTGCAAACATCCTGGAGATCAGTTTGAAATATCATGTTTGAAGCTATGTGATAAAATTGTATGTTGAAAGTGACAGAAGTTGCAAACACCCTGAAGAAAAGGTCGAGAAGCTGAAATCATAAAAGTAGATATATGTGCACATCAGCAGCAGAGTACATGAGTCTTCAGAGTCTTAGGGTTAAGTGCTGGTTATATTCGTCTAGATTCTTGTTAATATACCAAAGAAGAATTTGAATTATCATTCACCTTGAAGGAATTATTTAAGCTGACTCAGAACACTGCTCAGAACAATTGAGCAAACAGGTCTGCAGTGTTCTGAGGGCAGCGAGTGCAAAAATCGATTTTCAAAGATTTTCAAGAATTTTCCTACTGCCAAAATTCCTAACATATTTAGGATCGATTTTTCTGATAATACCCGGACCCTGCGTGAACGCGGGATGCTTGTGCACCGGGCTGCCCTTTTTTTTATTGTGTTTTAGAAAGAGTACTTTCCTAAATAATATTAGTCTCCTAAAAGACTTTTCAAAAGATTTTATCTTTTCCTTAAAAGATATGATTTCCTAAACAGATAAATTCTTGAAGGATTTAATTCCTTTTAAGATATTGAGTATTTTCAGAGTTATTATGAAAATCAAATCCTTGCTTTTTCGTCGGTATATAAGCACTCGCTTCTCATCTCTTCATGCAAGGTTTTTCAAGGGCTTTCACAATTGATCAAGCGCTAAAATTGCTTCTCTGAGTCTGAATTTTTCTGTGAGAAAAACCTTCAAAGTGTGCGCTTAATCGAGCCTTCATTATTGGCATAATAGGAGTTGTATGATACCTTATACTCAACTTATTTAGAAGCATTCAAGTAAGGTTTTTTTTGTATCTCTTTTTCATCATCGTGATTAGAGGTTGTCCAAGTTGTTGGACGTGGTCTCTTAAGGGATGTGTGGACATTGTGTCCATGAGTATTTGTCCAAGTTGGACGGGGTCTCTTAGGAGACGGTGGACGTGTTGTCCATGTGAGCTCGTCCAAGTCTTGAGAGACATTGGATGTGTGTTTGTAACTAGAGTCTTGGGGGAGACTAAGTTACTTGTGTGACGTTGCCACATGTGTTACATAGTGTAACGAACTTGGCCCGTGTTATTGAAAGTGTTTGTTGAAATCCTACTGAGGTGGGTCGTAGTTTTTACACCTCCATTGGGCCAGAGGTGGTTTTTCACGTAAAAATATTGTGTCTCCTTTACTATTTCCGTAATTACTTTTGTTTTTGTTTCACAAAGAACACGCATTCCAATCAGTTCTCACGAGTGTTCTGAAAGAAATTTTGTTTCTGTCTCACTGAAACCACGCACTTCAAACTGTTCTTACAAGTGTTTTTGAAACAATTCGAAAAATCAGTAGACACAATTCACCCCCCCTCTTGTGTCCTTGTGTGAGTAAATCTAACAATAGAGAAACCTCAAAAGTATCAATGAGTATTTCTAACCACAAATATATGTCTTTGCCACCAATTAGGGGTGGCAATGGGGCAGATACGGGGCGAATTTAGTCATACCCTCACCCATTCTCATTTTCAAAATCAATACCCATACACATATTCATTGGGTATAAAGCCTGTCGAGAGCTACAAATTTAACCACTACTTTGGTTATTATATAATTTTTATAGCATATGGAAGTAGGGATCGATCCACGAGGAAAGATTGTTGTAAAAGGCTAGCGTAATCCTAAATGATTTTACTAATCTAATTTATTAAGTCTAATCTTAATAATTCTAAAATAATTAAAATCTAATGAATAAAAATCTATAAAAATACCCAATAATGCTCCTAAATATTATGAATCATATTCTGGAAATAAAACAGTAAAAAGATTTCCTAAATAATCCAGAAAAATAAAAACAGAATAGTAACTGAAATATTAATAAAAATCAAAACAGCAAATAATAATCAGAAAAATAAATATTAAAAATAACAAACAGTAACCTAAACTAATATTCTTCAACTTTATAAGCATATATCTTCAGAATAATTTCAGATTGATTTTAGGAAAATTAAATCAGTCAATTACTGCAGAATAATCAAATAGAATATTAAATCTGAAATAGGAAATAAAATATTCTGCATAAATATAAATACGAAAATAATAAATAAAATTACCCTAATCCTAGGACAAAATTTTCTGGAATTAAAAACACCTAATAATCGTAAATCAAAATTAAAAATCGAAATTTTCAGAATTAATTACCCAAAAACCTGCACATACCAATTTCACAGAATAAATCTGAAAAATTATCAAATAATTTCCAAAAATTACGAAATTTAATATGAGAAAACTAGGACACTATATAAACCATATTAATTAATTAAAATCTAAAAATAAAAAAAATAACTATTTTTAGTCTAAGTTCGAACAAACCGGTAATTAAATACTAAAACTGAATATAAATCAATCTAAAATTATAACCACTCCAAAAATCAAAACCTAAGATATCTAAAATTATCTAGACACTCCTAAAAGACTATAATTTGGGGGGGGGGGGGTTGATTGGAAGCTAATAAAATTAGAACAAAAATAAACAAACTAATCAAATAAATTTTAAGCAACAAATAATAATCAAAAGTTATCAAATTTATGAAAGATACTTAGTATAATCTCAATCCACCATGTAAATTAATATTTATCATTAACACACAACTTAATTTCATTCATGAGTTAAACTGTAGAACAGATCCACCAGCGGTTCTTCCCCGTTTTTTCTTAGATTTTAGTTTACTTAGGTCCAGCCCTAATATAAACCCTACTAATTTGATAATCTTTACACCATCGCAAAAATTTAACCAAACTAGAGCATGAAGAATTAGAAAAACATCATTTAACACTTTGTAACCAATTTACCAGCAAATCGATTTAACAAAGATCTAAAGCGATTACCTAATTAAAAGAGATGGGTTTGAGCCATCCATGATTAATTAGGGTGATACCTAGGCCTAAAAGATTATAACTTTTACGTATTACAATCTTCTAAACTATCAATCGAAATTGTTTTTAATCAACTAGCATGCATTCTAATCGATTTAACACAAATTTCATAAACGATAAACACTAATCGCTAAAGAATCATGAATAGAAATCAACTAGGTATTAAAGCACAAAACTTGTTTCAAAATAATTAATTTAGCATGGCTTCAATAAGATTATACTAAGCATAAAAAAAATATTACTCACTCATATTAAAAATAACATCACAAAATTCACCAAAATAAATCATGTTTAACAGTAAACTAAACATAAAAAATAAAAAAAATAACAAAAGAAAAAAGAAAAGAAAGAGGAAGGCCGTGAGATTAATGGCTGG
>JACYFF010031958.1:102119466-102172139 GCA_017589665.1 Selenicereus undatus
TATGTATACATACATATACATATATATATGTGTGTGTGTGTGTGTGTGTGTGTGTATTGAAGTTTTTTTGTTTTGGGAAAAGAGAAAGACAAATGGATGAGAAAGAATGTGGAGATGAAAAATAGAGAGAGTTGTCACCATTTTTTTCCTCTTTAAGTACAATCTATAATTTGAAATTTACCATTTGACTCTCATCCGCCTGATTTTTCAGCGAGTTTAGTTTCGAAGGCGGTCTGACTGGTTTCGGCCGGCGTGGTGTCGTCTTCCCTGGAGCAGACTGACGGTTTGACGGTGGAACTGGTGATTCAGATGGCGGTTTGGGATATTGACGACTGGGATTTCACCGGCGACGTGGATGACGGTTTGACCGTGGACCGGATCGAAGCGGGGAAATCTAAGGGTAGTGTATGGCCCGGTGCCGAGTCTCCAGGAGGCCAAAGATGCTACTTTTGAACTGAAAGATGCTCTTAAAAAGTAATTTATCTCTTTAACTATCTGAATTTCTCTTTTTGTTTAATTGATAAGAAATATTAAATTATTAATTGTTGTTTGTTGTTTTATTGTTCGCCATTAAGTCATTTGTTTGGAAGTTCTAATTCTGATTTCCGATCATGTTTATGGTACGTTACAGGACTTTTACTATAGGGGTAAAAAATCATGAAAATCTTAAATCTATTCAAGTGATGATCGACTTATCTTTTTAATAATGTTTTTTAAAGGTTTATTTTATTAGGAACCGTACAAAAGCAGCGGTTTATTTTATTAGGTATCGAGAAATGGTTATGTGGAATATTTTTATTTTCTTTCTCAAGATTGTAGTAGTTATGTAACGGAAGTTTACTTATGGTAGAAATTTAGATTGTGTTATTCCAACTCATAATTACTAATGGTGTATGGTGTTGAAATGAGCGACAATATTTTATATATTTTATTGTTGAAATAAGCATCAATATTTTACATATTTTGGTGTTGAAATAAGAACGCATATTCTATATTTAATCAATTTTCAATAATTAATGTATTTCGTTTTTTCAAAAAAAGGACAAATTTGATAAATATTGATTTTCTATTTGGCGTTTATAATCCGAATTCAATGCAAAGAAATATATTCTTCAATATTAAGTAAAAATTTAATTTTAAAAAACTTAAATTAAAACATGATAAGCGTCTGGCTTCCTATGATGACAAATTTAATAAATATTGATTGGTACTCAATATTAATTTCTATGCATATACAACCATAGGAGTCTTTGTTATTGTTTTTAAATTTTTAATTTATTTTTTAAAAAATATATTTTAAATTTAAATATTTCGTACATAGTACGGATTCATACTAATTTTAATAAATGAGTACGGATAATAGCAAGTGCATAGTACCGTGGGTCCCCCCTTCAACCTGTTTGTACTCTTTCAGTGTTCAATCTCGGCCTATACATTCTGTTGGGTCCGGTCTTGCTCATTTTAGAGTTTCAGATGTTCATGGGCCGGGCCCACTTCCTTAATTACCTTTTCCTGTTTTTTCTTCTTTGTTTTTTTGGTTTTGGGGTCAATGCTCTCAACCAATGCGGTGAGATTGCCAAATATAATGGAGTACAGATCCTGGAATCTCGAGGCACCCAATCACATTTAAGGATCTATTTTAGTCTCATTAGAATCATTGGGGCTCACGTCACCAACCCCGTTTTAATTATTTTAATTTATTTTAGGATAAGCTTGGGAAATGATATCTAATTTCTACTATTCTGTGATGGGTGCCTATTGATAATAAAATTTTCAACGTTGTGTGGCGTGAAATTATATAGGCCAAGTCTCAACCCTGGTTAAAACACAGCATCATTTTTATTGCGAAGTAATAAGATTTTGATAAAGACTAAAATACATACCTTTTTAAAGACACGGTCTATTAGCATACATAAAATGAAATTATATTATGCGGATTCAAACAACTTTTAATTTTAATATCAAAATAAAAATCTAAACAAAAATCTTATCAATACCGTTCAAAAAAGCATCTATAAAGTAAAAATTCAATTAGAGGGTATGTTTATCTTGTCTTGTTCCTTTTTTTGAATTATTAATATAAACTTTTATTTTTGGCACGTGCATTATCATGTGTTTCTCTTACTTAGCTTGGATAAGGAAAGACTGTGGTCTACCCTAAAATGATTTCCTATAGATGGTTTAATTAAGGTAAATCATAAAAGAGGCAATCAACTTATTACTACTTCACAAATCACAATTAGTCACAAGCAAAACAAGTTAATTGGTCATCAATGCTACAAAATCTTCATTAGATTAACCTAACTGCTCTATATGTCACTAATTCTGAATCAAAATAACTATTTGCTATTCAATAAATTTTCTTTTGATCTTCACTAAAGGCATTGAAACACATCTACATCAAGTTCCATCCAAGGTAAAAACATGTTTTGTGTATGCTTTTATCTATATGATAAAATTCATTCTACTTTGTTCTTTAGGCTAAAAGTCGTCACACATGTAAACTTAGTATGTGATTTATCCTATTGCATATCACATTTATGTCAATTTTACTTCATATAACTTCTTTTTAGGGCATGATTTTGCCATTCTACCATGTGTTATGTGTCTTTGCATTCAGAAGAAAAAAAGATTTCCATTAACACATGATATTTGAGGGAGAGGGGGATTGAAGAGGCACATATTAGGATTGGTAGAAACTCGAAATCTTTTCTATTTATATTGTCAATACGATAGTTTAAAGTGATCTGATTTGATTAATTCTAATTCCCTGTTTTTTTTTTATATATATATGATTTAAAGTTTGTTCAGTTTCAAGTACAGAGTTTACATTTAGCATATTTTTATGATTCATGACATGACAACTTCTTTAACATAGCAAGAGCGAGTTAGGCTTATAGAGCTCAAAATTTGGGCCTTAATCTGCTTTACATGCCAAAAATTGTCTTAGCTAGTTAGGGTCTGTTCTTTTCGTGAATAAATTTTGAAAGATCAACTTCAACCTATTTCAACCCATTTTAATCTACTTTAATTCACTTTATTATTTTAATCAAATATAATTTATCACATAAAAAAATTTAATCTATTTCAACTTACTTTAACCTACTTTAATTTATTTTAATTAATTTTATTTTTTTACTTATTTTAATTTACCCACGAAAAAAATCCGACCCTTAGCCCAAATTTCACGAGCAACCATTGACTAACCGTCGAAACTCGCATGAAAATAACTCGACGGCCGAATAATTAAATGGAACTAAATAAATAAATTCGCTTATCAATATTAATATTATTAACTGTCACTTTCTCGTTCGTCACCCCGGAAACTTTCAAATTAAAACAGGAAATTAAAGGTGCCGTCGATGAGTGGACACCCTCTCCGTCTACCAAATTTACCAATTTACCCCCTTACGTGGTTACACTTGAACGCAGATATGTGGGTAAGTCCCGTAAATAAGGGAAAGTAGATGTGGAGTCGATTGTCAATTCGTATTCTTCACTTTCTCTCTCCTCTTCCTTCTTCTTCCCTGCTCTCTTTTGCTGTTCGTTGTTCGAGGCCACTCGTTTCTATCACTAAGTGGCGGACGCCATTTTCGGCCCGTATTTGAGAATATTTACCAGCCAAAAACCCTAAATTAGATCAAATGTTTTGCTTTCTTCTGTTGATATGGTGTTTGCGACCCTAATCATCGCCATTAGAGCTCAGCTTCTTCTGCTCTTCAAGCTCAACCACCGGTAATCAAACCCAACTCTTCTGCTTTAATCTCTCTCTTCTCCGATTCTTAAGCTCACCTTTTGTTTTATTTGCTGCTAATTTGATGGTCAACTTGGAATTTTGATTGCTTATTGAATTTGAAATCAGTAGTACTAGCATCAACTTTGCGTCTGAGTCTGAAGATGAAAAGAAATAGCTGAAAATGCGACAAATGAACGGTGTATGAAATGGGTATTTTGATTATTCAAATATGGAGTTAGAAAAATGCTTTTTTTTATGGAGTAATGGTACTGGTGTTGCTGAGATGGATTCTAGTTAGCGATGTCAACTTGTGATTAAGAATCTAAGACTCATAGCCCCTGAATGCCATGATAAATGACCGTTCCATTTTTATAGGAACCAGATTAGTGATGTTCTGCTAGCTAATTTATTGTGGTTTAGTTAGGCATTGCATTAATGCGGATGATGTTATACTATGCTTTATTTGGATGACTTTCTTTTCTCCTATAGTACAATCTCAATTGGGATTCTGGGATGGAGTCATTTGGACATTTTTAGCTACTCCTATATGCAGATCTTATTTACCCTTTTTTCCCCTTTTTGGGGGGGGGGGGGGAGGGTGTAATGGAGAGGGGGTGCTATTCTGAGTGGTACAGTTATACTGGACTGGTGTATCGGCTTGCTCCTTTCTTTGTCTTGATTTCCTTTTTGATTTGTTTGAAATTATAGTTGTCTTTCCACCTGGGATGCTTTTTTTTTTTAAAAAAAAAAATTTGCCTTGCACTAAGGCATACAGGGTACTGCAGTCAAGCCGTACGTGCTCACTTGCTAATTCGTCGATACAGGGCATGTCGTGGGCAGCCACTAAATTCTGCGTTTGTGTGATCATCTTCTGGACCCTTATTTCCCTGGATAAATGCGGAAGATGTTCTCTGAATGAGGTGCCTAAACTGGTTGATCATGATGCATGCAGTTCCCATTATAATGGTTTGCAGAATACTTTTGCCAGCTATGTTGATGTGGATGCTGAATCAGGGCATCAATCGGGACTTCCTGTTGCAAATTCTGAGTTGATGTGTACTAGCTCTGAGTTGGTTCCCTTCCCTTCAGCGTTATCTGTTTTTCACTCAGAAGCACAATGTTCTAGGATGGGCAACTTGGATATAAATGGAAGTGGGGCAGGAGCTGCATCATCTGCACAATCAAGCGGGCAGCATGGTAATGGAAGTTGGTCATCAGATTCTCTTAGGTTCCGTTTACCTGATGGGGGGATGGTTACATGTTCGTTGGATTACAGAGAGCTTGGCCATGAGATATCAACTTCTGGTGTAAATAGTGCCGATGAAATTGTTCTGTCTTCCTGTAAAAGTCATTTGCTTTATCAGCTGTCAAGTTTTAGCTCAAAGAACATAGAGATAGGAAAGCACCACTCTTTAGATTCTTCTTCTCCTCGTGTGAATATAAGCCCCAGTAGACTTGATTGGGGACAGAACTATTTATATCATCCTTCTATTGCCTCCTTGAGGGTAAAGAATACATGCAATGAAACTGTTTTAAATGTCTATGTACCATTTAGCACTGACACACAGTTCTATCCCTTCAATTTTAGTGAGGTAGTATTAGGACCTGGTGAAGTTACCTCAGTATCCTTTGTTTTCTTACCTAAGTGGCTGGGTTCATCTTCAGCCGAATTGGTTGTGCAAACAAGTTTTGGTGGTTTCTTGGTGGAGGCTGAAGGGTTTGCTGTTGAATCTCCCTATAGTTTGACGTCCTTGGTTGGCTCTTCTGGTGGATGGTTGAGTAGGAATTTGTCTTTGTGGAATCCTTTCGATGAAACCATTCACCTAGAAGAAGTAACTACTTGGGTTTCATTATTTCAAGGCAGTAGGCCTTTTCTAGCAGAGGCAATCTGCAGAAAACATAATCATCTAGATTCAAACAAGCATAGTTTCTCCAATACTAACAAGGTGCCAAGTGTTGAGAGTGGACAATTTGATTCTCTTCTCATGGCAATTATGCCTCTTAGCCACTGGGCAATTGGTCCGCACAGAACTGAAAGCGTTTTGAAAATGTCCTTTTCTCCTGATTCTGAAGGACAAGTCTTAGGTGCAATATGTATCCAATTACTTAGACCTCTGAGTGGTGAGAAGGATACACTTGTGGTTCCTTTTGAGGCAGAAGTTAATAAGACAACAGCTTGGGAAGAAACAAGTGGTCCGCTTTCAGTATACATGGAACCCGTTGGGCATTGTGGTACAAATGAAACCACTATTCCGGTCTTTGTAAGAAATAGTGCTTTGCATTCGTTGAAGATGATAAAGATTAGTGAAGTTTTTGGTAGTACAAAGCTCCTGCAGGTAAAAGCCTCTGGAGAACTCCTGCTCTTTCCTGGCACCATCACATTGGTAGCACTGGTGACATATGAATCCTCGAATGTCAACTATCATTTGCTCCTTGAGATGGTTGGCATGAACAAGAGCTGTATGCTACAAATATTGACAAATGACACAATGAACCCTACTCTTGAGGTGTCTTGCCAGGAAATTTTTGGTGTTTGTTCCCAAAATCAGCAGGAATTGCCCACACCTCAGACCGACAGTGTTGATTTTAGCAATGGACCAACAGGATTTTTGGCCAGCAGGAAAAGATCCTCAATTTTGATAAAGGTAATGGATTGTTTTTATCTGTGTCCATTTTAGTGCTTTAGCTTCTATCGATAATCTTCCGACCAGGTAGAAATTAACTTTTTTCACTTAATGTCTTGTGAATGTCCACTTTACATTTAGCTCTGTTATAAACTATGTTTAAAGTTGCTGCTATTGTAGATTTTCCACTTGTAGATAATTGGTGAAATTTGAATTTGTGATGACCTGCCCATGAGATTTATGCTGTAGGAGTTGGTCCCAACTCACAATTGTACATGTTAGCGATAATAAGCATCTTTGCAGTGGGGATCTGCCTTGTTGATGCAAGATGGCCTTGCTGCCTTGTTCATCTGCAGAAAGTTTGTACCTTTGGTGTAGATCATGTATACATAAATCAATGCTTATTAAAAATGATTGCTTGTTTTTCCGGGATTATTACTTGGAGGAGAATTCACCTCATATTTCTTTAATAAGAAGCAGAATGTGTTCATGTTTACCCATAGCGAGTTTGCATGGTTCATGTTTCCGGATGTTTGTGCTGATATGTGTGGTGATAATTGAAGAATTAATCCCGTAGATTCAATTTGTTGATTTATTTGGTTTTTATCTTGTCACCTGATATTATTTTGTGATGGCATAAGTCTGTTAGATACTTGTTTCTCCTTCTTCTTCTTTTGTGTAACTTGCAGTAGTCAAGAAATGACTACTGCCAGTTTTATTTAGTTTGTTCTTTTGTGTAACTTGCAGTAGTCAAGAAAGACAGGTATGCCCTAGCATGATATAGATACTGGGGAGGGGTTTTGCTGGAATTTACTAGATTGTAAGCTGCTGTTGCTGTTGTATTGATTTAACTGGAGCTGCATGTTTCTCAAAACCTTTCTGGACTATCTTGGTTCTAGTACAAGAAACATGACCAAAATGGTGAATCCTCATTTTTTTGGTGTCAGCTTTTAAGCCCATATTCGTTTCCTCGCTTCTTTTGTTCGTGATATTATTGGTGGCTTTTATTATTCTTTAAGTTGTGTGTTTTTCCTTGTTTTAGTAATATTAATGTGTTTTCAAATTGTTGCTTCTAGCCAATTGGAGGTGCAGAAGTGGATGAATACATGCTTCAAAACTGGAGAGGTCAGAGTACCATGAGTGGACTTAATGTGCTTGATAATCATGAACTGCTCTTCCCAGTTGTCCCTATTGGGGGACACTATGCCAAGTCAATTGCCGTCAGGAATCCCAGCCAACAACCTGTATTAGTGCAGCTTATTTTAAACTCAGGAGAGATCACAGAAAATTGTAAGGACCATCATGGTCATCTACAACCACCTTCATCAAATGGTTTTGTTCATGATGATTCAACTATACAATCGAGGTTTGGGTTTTCAATAGTTGACAGTACAGTGACGGAGGCCTATTTGCATCCAAATGGAACAGGATCACTAGGCCCTATCCTGTTTCATCCTTCAAATCGATGTGCATGGAAGAGTTCAGCTCTGATAAGAAACAACCTTTCCGGTATTGAGTGGTTGTCTCTTAGTGGATTTGGTGGGTCACTTTCCCTAGTCTTGCTTGAGGATTCAGAGCAAGTGGATAGATTGGAGTTCGACCTTAACCTTCGGTCTGCTCTAAATATGTCTTCTCCTGACATAGCATCTAATATTTTGGATGCTACTTCTGGCTGCCGTATTCCATTGTCAAAGAAGCTGTTTGCTGTGAATGCTGGTGACTTCCCAATCAAAGTTCAGAGTATACATGTTTCTGGGGCAGAATGTGGGTTGGATGGTTTTGTAGTATACAATTGCAAGAGTTTTTCTTTGAAGCCTGGAGAATCAGTGGAGCTTGAGATATCATACCAAACAGACTTTTCTGCATCTTTGGTACAGAGGGACCTTGAGTTGACGTTGGTTGCTGGAGTCCTTGTGATACCGATGAAAGCAAGTCTACCACGTCACATGCTTAATTTCTGCCGGAAATCCATCTTCTGGGCACGAGTAAAGAAAGGTTGTGTTTTTATCATTCTTGCTGCTATCTTTGTATCCCTCATCATTTGGTTCTTGATGCACCAAGTAACGCCTTCGTGTCCATTGGATTATCGTACCGAAGGTAACAATGGCTCAATTCGTCTGGTAAAGCCTAGAGGTAAATCTTCTGCTCTGCCTGCCAACGAGGGTCGGGGGGAGGCTATAACAGCAATCAAACAAGGGAAACCAATGATAAATGCTCAAACTACCGATTCATCTGTGAAGGGTGAAACTAAGGATGCTCCTCCATCTAACTCAGTGAAGAAGTCCAGCTTTCAGCCTTCTATGCCTTTTCAGCCAGACCTAGCTGATGGTGCCGGCAAATTTGAGGTAACGCAGCCAGTTAATTTGTCAGTAAGAACCCACAAAGAGAAGAGGAGAAGGCAGAGGAAGCGAAAGGGCGGTGGATCAGGGTTAATGTCACTCATCGAAGTTTCCAGCAGTCAAAGTGGGAATTCTACCCCATCGTCACCTCTGTCACCCGTCACTAGTAGCTTCTCTCCTAAAGAAACATGCCCCCCATCTCCAGGGAAGAGGCAACCTCTTGATTCTGCGTCAAATCCATTTAGCTGTGACACCGGGGACAGTTGTGACAGGTGCAAAGAATCTGAACTTGGCCTCCGAGTAAATGCTTTACGCAGGGACACTGGAGATCCAAGTCACAATACTGGAAAAACAGGAAGTAGACCTATGCTTTTGCCCTCGGCTACATTTCCTGGTATGGGTAGATCTACCGTGCTCTCATCCCCATGTCCTCCTTCCAGGTTGTCAGTTTCACCGAATGCTCGAGCTCCTGGCCCAAAGTCCCAGAAGGCTGTTCAACCTGAGGAACGAGCTAAGCGGGAGGATACATTTGCATATGATATCTGGGGCAACCATTTTTCTGGACTTCACCTCATGACTGGTGTAAACGATCAATCTGCTTTGGTGTCTAGGGCTTCTGTAGAAGGTAATTCTGACAGCTTCTTTCTAAGGGGTCCTCAGCAAACCATCTTCACAAACTGTCGATCCAAACCTGTAAAATAGGTTCTGTGAACAAGGCTTGTCAGAAATTACAAAATAATGAAATCATCTAGCTCTATGTTCTTGTTCCTTGTGATGTGATTTCTATGAGTTGCATTAATTCTTCTGAAGTCTGTAATTGGACTATCATACAATGGCGGATCTAGACGTATAAAATTGGGGTGTCTATTTATTAAACTAGTGTTCATATATATTAATCTAACCTTCTTCAAAATATAGATTATTGAAATTATTTTTTTGCTATGGACACCCCAGAACTTCACATGGATCCGCCTATGCTATCATAATTCCGCCTATGTTATCATAAGAGCACTACTAGCGGAAGAAACACGTGCCAGGTGGGGGCCCCGTGTTTCCCACGTGTGGCAGTGGCTCTCTGGCAGCCTGGGAGAGATTGGGGGGGGGGGGACACGCATGGAGGAACCTGTGGGCATTCCTCCATGCGTGTGACTTTGGGAATTTTTTGTTATTTGTTTTTTCTTTTTAGTTAATTTATAATTTTTATATGATTTAAAAAATAGGTTGTGTTATAATGTGGGTCAATGACAAATATTTTTATTGGATGATTAAAATTGAAATTCCATTAGTTGGAGAAGTGATGGAATGCAAGTTTCAAAATTGTGAAACTTTTACTGACGTGGCAGACCAGAGTTCCAAAATTCGAAACTCTAGTTGGGAATGCTCTAATTCGAGCATCCACAACCAGTGGAACGCATGCCATGAGTGGGGCCTGTGTTCCATGTGGCAACGATCCAACAGGCGTGGCAAAGCATTGGGAACGTGTGTCGGAATGCCTATCCGTTTCAACATTCGATCCACGTTCTTTTTTGTCTCATCTGCCGCAAAAACGCACCGCAAAAGCGTTTTGCTTGAAACCATTGAATCAAGCGACGCGTTTTGATATGGTGAGAAAAAAAAAAGAAAATTTGCTGGGCTGGATCGTTGGAGCTTTTTTTGGGCCTATTCAAAATGGATGGTTGGGGCTAAATTTGGCCCTAAAAAATTCAGCCTTTTTTTAAATTTTTTTGTGGGTGAAAAATTTGCCTATTTCATTTCAAAATTAATTTCATTCCAAATAAACTGTGAAAATTTCATCCCAAAACAAATAGTATATTCATGTTCAAGCAAAAATTACGTAGGGCCAGTTCTCTTCATGGGTAAATTACAGGTGTGAAATGGGAAGAAATGAAACCGAGTGGCAATGAATGAAATTGAATGGAAAAGAGTGTCTTTTTGCCCCCCTTGCAGCAGGAGTGGAATGGAGTAGAGTAGGAACTAGGAAAGAATGAAATGGAGTTGGAGAAAGATGAAATGATTGATACTAAAGTGTGGAAAGGAATGGGAGGAAATGGGAGGAAGTGAAAGAAATGGGAATGAATGCATTTATCTTTATAGAGTAGTAATGAATGAAAAAGAGTGAAAAAGAGTGAGATAAATTGAAATAGAGCAGGGGTCAAATTTCTCATGAAAAGTACAAACTTGTGATCAATTTTTCGAGAAAAAAATATTTTTGACATTTTCTCGGTCAAGAAAAAGTAAATTCCATTCTTGGAAAATAAGAAATATATATTTACAAGTTATAACCATAAAATACAAATACAAAATTAAAAGGATAAAAGTAATTGAGCATGTTTAGTGGTGGGCTCTATGGCAAATTTTAATTCAGTGGCTCAAGTTGAAGTTTTATTGGTTGAAGAAGTGATGAAATGTAAGTTTCAGAACGTTGAAACTTTTACTAATATGACATACACAAGCTGTGCTCGGCAACAACGTATTGAGTAGTGTTTAGTGTTTTGATCAAGTTGATACACAAATCAGTCAATTTTTAGTGTTCGGTAACTTAATATTTAGATTAGCATTTCAAGCAGCATTTTTGAAAAGTTAATAACATTAACCTTTGACATTCAGAAGTATCGTTTTATGTTTTTTGCTTAAGACCCTATTTGGCAAAACTAACTGTTTAGATTACAGATAACGGTTTAAATAGCGGATAGCAGTTCTAATTTAGTTGTTACCTGATAGCAGTTTAGATGAGCGGTTGAAGCAAATATGTTCAGTAAATTTAATTATTGGGTTAGCTTATTAATGTAAATTGACACAAAAAGATATAGATAATTTTCAAAGATGAAAATTTTAAATGACATTTTTTGATCAAAAGATATGAAGTTCTACTTCTAAATGCTAAAAACTAATATTATTAACTTTTTAAAAACGCTACTTGAAATGCTAAATGTACTTGAAATGCTAGTCCAAATACGTTGCGAATACTAAAAATTGATTGATTAATGTATTAACTTGATCAAAATGCTAAACATTACTAAAATGTAAAAACGCTATTAGAAAACACGGTCTAAAATATACCCTTAATAAATTTTATCTTAGAAATTATCAATATCTTTTTATGTTAATCTACGTTAATTAGCTAACCCGATAGCTATATTTACCGAACATATTTACTCCAACCGCTCATCTAAAAAGTTATCTACTAATAGATAACTGAGAACCACTAAATACTACCTAAATAACTATCTACTATCTAAATAACTATCTAAGCAGTTAATTTCACCTAATAAAGTCTTAGATTCTATCATTCCAATAAATGAAACTGCAACTACAAATAATGCTCCCAGCCAAAGTTTCGGATTTTGGAATTCTGGCCTGCCACGACAGTAAAAGTTCAACAATTTTGAAACTTGTATTCCATCACTTCTCCAACCTATGGAACTCAATTTTGATAATCTAATAAAAATATTTGTGATGGACCCACCTTATAACACAACCTATTTTTTAAATTATTTAAAAATTATATACTTACTCTAAAATAAAAAATAATCAGAAAAGACAAGAAAATGGGGCACGGGAGGAGGAACGCACAGGCGGTCTGCCACGCATGTCCCTCCCCATTTCCCTAGGCTGCGAGGGGTTACCAAGAATGCGTGTGACACGCGGGCCCCCCTTCCTTCCCCGCGTGTCATAGGCTGCGAATGGCCTTAGAGCATTGGCAGCGGAGAGGCACGTGTTTCATGGGTGGGGCCCGCGTGTCCTGGGACCTGTGGCAGCGAAGGACACAAGACACTTACATGCGTGGCAGACCGGGCTGCCGTAGTGCCTCGCGTTCAATTTTATTTTTTTTTGGGGCGTTTAGTGGGTCAAAACGCGTCGTTTCAATGGGGCTCTGAACATGAAGTGTTGCGTTTTGGTAGGAAATTAAAAAAAAAGGAAAAGGTTGAACTGGGCTGTGGGCGTGGGGAAGCGGGCCGAGAAGACCGTTGGAGCTGGGAAAGGCAGTGCAACGACTAGATTTTGGCCCCCTTTTTTTTGTTCAATTTTTGCTCTATAAATATTGCTCCATGAATTGGTTCAAAAAATTGTGAAAATTTTATCTATCTTTCTCACACACTCTCTCAAATCTAATATTAAAATTGTTGTAGTAATTTTGAGTTTTATTAAATTTGGAAGAAATTCAAGTTTGGGTAAGTAATAATATTTGTTATGTTATTCGTTTTAATTTTGTATAAATATTTTTTGTTTCATATTGTAACTAATATATTTTGTTTTGTGGATTTTGTAGACATATTTTGGAGTTTTCCATTAAGTTGAACACTAAAGTGAAGTGAAGACAATTGTAAGTAATTCAAAGTTGTTGTTATTGTTGTGTTGAAATTGTTACAAATTTTGTTTGTTCTTTTTAAAAATATGTTAGAAATTAAATATGTGTTTGTTAGAATTTAATTGCATGATTACAAAATTTAATATTTTAGAAATTGAAATATGAAGTATGTGTGTAAGAATATGAAGTATTTGAATATTCACTTAGAATTGAAATATTTGTTAGTTACAATTTATTAGTTGCTTGAATTTAGAAATTAATTTTGTTATTTTTTACAATATGTTAGAAATTGAATGTATTTTTTTAACAAAGAAACAAAAATTGGTAGGGTAAGCATGCCTAAAACAAGTAAGCATGTGCTAGTATTTGTTAGTTAGAATTTGAGGTGTTCCATTGCAAAAGTTAATATGGTTTGTTATTTTTGCAAATATATTAGGAATTATGTGTGTGATTGGAAATAAGTACAAGTAAGCATGTTTCGAAATTATAATTGAAATGTTAACAAATTAGGATTTAAATACTTGTTAGTTAGGATTAAATTGCATCAATACGAAATTTCTGTTGTCGTTCTTTTTAAAAACATGTTGCAATAAAGTGTGTGCTTATTTTTTTCTAAACAAAAAATAAGTTGGTAGGGTAAGAATATGTTAGAAATTGAATGTGTGAATGTTACAAATTGTGAGTGTGATTAGAAATGAGTAAAAGTAAGCATGTTTGGACATTACAATTCAAATGTTTAAAATTAATAGGGTTTGCTCTTTTGAAAAATATGTTACTACAAATGAAGTGTGTGGTATTTGAGAACAAAAAATTAGTTGGTAGGGTAAGAATATGTAAGAATATGTTTTTTGTTCTTCTTTTACAACATGATATGTAAGAAACCTAAAGTTGGTATGTTTGGAAATTAGAATTTAAGTATGTGTTACTTAGAATTTAATGTTTTTGTTTAATTTTTTTTAAAATATTGATAGGGTAAGAATTGAAATATTTGTTACTTACAATTTATGAAATGCTTGATTTGAGAAATTAATTTCGTTGTTTTTTACCCAATGTTAGAAGTTGAATGTGTGAATGTGAGAAATTAATATGGTTTCTTATCATTGAAAATATGTTACAAATTGTGAGTGTGATTAGAAATGAGTAAAAGTAAGCATGTATGCAAATTACAATTCAAATGTTAACTTCCTAATATGGTTTGTTAGTTTTGAAAATGAGTTAGAAATTATGTGGCCGATTAGAAATGTATTAAAGTTAGCATGTTTAGAAATTAGAATTGAAATGTTTACAAATTAGAATTTAAAATATTTTATGTTGTTTTGTAAAATACGTGAGAAATTAAGCGTGTGAATGTTTTTTTTTTATTTTATAAATTGATAGGTGTTCACTATCAAATGGATCCCAATCACCCAGAATCTTTCATGAACTTACTAACCGGGGATAATTCACAACGGGATGTCGCGAACAACATGAATATTGTCCCAAACCCTCCTAATTGGCAATACCATCGACAATACCCTCAACAATACCCACATATGCAATATCCTCAACTACCACCAAACTTTTCCCTCCAAGGCTAGAATGCCCCCCCCCCCAATTCCAAATTTCAACTACGGTTCTATACCCCCACCAAATAATACGACCTCATCAACACTCCATCCTCCACCCAACCCCACCCACAATGAGTGTCGACGTGACTTCCAAGTGGACATTGGAAGAAGATCACCGCTTGGTGAGATCATGGATCAATGTCAGCACCAACCCCCTTATTGGGGCTGACCAAAAGAAAACGAGGTTCTGGACGAAGATCGCAAGCGCCTACAACTAGCATGCTCCCGATGGAGCTACGAAGCGAGTAGCGAAAGTTTGCAACGCCCGTTGGAACCGAGCAGCTCCACTTGTGTCCAAGTGGACCGCTTGTGTGGGTCAAGCTTATCAGGCGAACCCCAGTGGGGCGAATGAGAACGATATTATGCAGAAAGCCCAAGATCTATACGTTGATATGGTGGGCAAACCGTTCGACTTGATGCATTGGTGGGAGCTACTGAAGGACCAACCGAAATGAGAGGTCAATTGCGATCAATCTGCAGATGTGACCACTAAACGCTTGAGAATCAATGAGATGGGGGGGTACTTTGAGAGTGAGACATCCGGCTCACCTAGCACCCCTGACACACCAACAACGGATGCTAGTGAAGATACAGCAACAGAGCAAGTTGGTGGACTGATCCGCCCTATTGGAAGAAAAGTCGCCAAAAGAAAGGCGAAAGAGAGAGCGCATGACTCGGTGCTTGTTGTTGTTACGAAGGAGCTATCCATCTTGGGGACAAAAAATGTTAAGAACAGCACCATGTTCGAAAGATATGTCATCGCCCAAGAGAAGAAGGCGGAGGCCGCTAAGGTGAAGGTGGAAGCAACTAAGAGAGCTATTGAACTAATAGACTCTCATCAATACTTCCAATGGATGAAGTATGAGGACAAGATATCGAGAATGTACATTGCTAAGATATGTCCGGAGAATCAAGCGCGATATGGTCCAATTTAGAAAGAAATTAGGAGCCGATACCGCCAAACATCGTCTTCGTTCAATGCCAACCCTTCTCTAGATTGACACCCATGTCTTAGGAATAATATGTTGTTTACCTTGTACTTTTGTTGTTCTTTCTTTTCCTAATTGTTTGTTGTAATTGAATTGCTTTATGTTGTGGAATGAAATGTGTAATTTTATTTTAATGAGTTCCATTTTAATTTTACATCACAGTGTTCAAAGTTTTTTATATGTTGGATTGTAGCTAAGATGTTTAATTTCATTTTAATGAGTTCAATTTTAATATTTCACTGTTAAGTACGATGCTCTCTTAACTTGCTTTATTAATATGTGAATTTCCCTAACATTTGGAAACTTCTATCACAGGTACAACAAAATGAGTGACCCATTTTCTTCTAGTGATGACTCATCCACAGAATTAATATGTCATCTCATATTCGTACTGGAGTCATCATCTTCTAGTGATGACTCATCGATTCTTGAGACCATACTCAACAATCAATCTCACGTGGATTCATTTCAGTTAGTTGTGAAGCATGGACAAGGGGGACGACCTTCATCATCCCGACGACCAAGAAAGAAGAAAAGATTCATTCGGAGGGATCGAGAAGATGCACACGATCGCCTCCACAGATATTACTTTGCAGATAATTCCATTTACAACGAAACCCACTTTCGGCGTAGATTTCGGATGTGGAAACACCTGTTCCTCCGCATTGTTGACGCCCTCAGTAATCGAATTGAGTACTTCCAGTTGAAGCACGATTGTGTTGGTAGGCATGGGTTGTCGCCGATCACCAAACGCACCGCAGCGATGCGTATGCTCGCCTATGGGGTATCGACAGATTGTGTGGATGAGCACTTGAAGATTGGAGGAAGCACAGCTATGGAGTGCATGAAAAACTTTGCTGCCAGTGTCATTCAAGTGTTTGGGGACGAGTATTTGAGAAAACTAACACAAGCCAATATTGATCGACTGTTGCAAGTTGCCGAGGCACGTGATTTCCCCAGCATGTTAGGGAGTATAGATTGTATGCATTGGGAATAGAAGAATTGTCCATTGGCTTGGAAAGGGATGTTCGCAAAAGGGATTTACAGAGTCCCCACCTTGATTCTTGAAGTCGTTGCTTCATATGACCTTTGGATATGACACGCCTTCTTAGGGTGCCCGGGTAGCTTGAACGACTTAAAAATTCTCTACCGATCAGATGTTTTCAAAGAGGTGTATGACGGTCGGACTCCAAAATGTGAGTACGTCGTCAACGGTCGTGAGTATAATATGGGGTACTTTTTGTCCGACGGTATTTATCCAAGATGGGCAACATTTGTGAAAACTATCTCTCTTCCCCAAGGACCCAAGATAAGATTGTTCGTTGAACGTCAAGAGTTTGTTATGAAGGATGTGGAAAGAGCATTTGGGGTTCTACAAGCTCGATTTGCTATCATTTGCGGTCCTGCTCGGAACATGGACAAAGGTGAGTTGGGTATGATAATGAAGGCATGTGTTATACTCCATAATATGATCGTCGAGGACGAACGTGCTTAGTATAACTTTGCTTTCAACTACGATGATGTCGAGGACAACACCCCGCAACCAAATGTCCAACAGGGCCATCATCCATGCTTTGCTACCTACCTTCGTAGAGTAGCAGAAATTCATAACCCAACACTACATGCACGTCTCCAATCAGACCTAATCGAGGAAATATGGAATCGACATAGGGCGCGACAAAGCTCACAACCATAGATGTTAAGGGTTATTCATCATTTACTTGTGTTGTATTTTTTTTTGTCATCTAAATTAGTGTTTTAAATATCGAACACTCGGATTGTAATTTTTTTCAATATCAATCCTCATATTTGCATTTGTATTAATTGCATTCTACATTCTATTCCGTATGCTTTCAATCGTTCAACTAATACAACTTAACTCATCAATTTTTAGATACTTCAAAAATAAATTAATACATTTTCCGGAAACATAAATTACATATTTTTTCATCCGGAAAATAAAATTTATTTTTAACTTATACAAAACCCAATATGCAAAAACAAATTTTCCAACATGAAATTACATACTTCAAAATATGTTTAGTTGTGGGCTCCATCAACAAATATTAAATCATTTGTACTGAAATGAATTCCATTTATTAAAAAAATAAAAAAATGTAAGTTTCAGAACTGTAAAACTTATACTGACATGACATACTGGAGTTTCACAAAATGAAACTCCATTGAAAATGCTGTTAGAACCAATTCTGCTAACAGTGTTGAGCTCAATTGGCATAGGTTTTGGGTCGTGTTAAAGTCTGACTCGCCAATTCTCAATCACAGTCTCACGACTAACGGAATTTGGTGACCTCATCTACGTTACTGTTGGTTTTCAGTGGGATAAAGGGGCTGCGCTTGACAAATTACAGATTGCTGAGCCATAAAATATAATATCTTTTTGTGGATGAAAATATTCTAGGAGTCTGTTTAATATGTGTTTGAATTAGAGCTAGTAAAAAATTATTCAATTCAAAGACTCAAATTTGTCTTACCTAAAAGAATTTTTGTCCGAATTTTGAATCCGTATACAACATTTTTTATATTTTTATTATCTGAACCTAATTTTGACTCGAATTTTGCTTTGCCCGAATTGTCCGACCCTGAAAAAACCGAGTATTGGAAATCAATTTCTTATCCGAATTTTGACATTATCTGATTTGTCCTACCTGAATTCGATTTGAATCCGAATGTTTGCCAACACTAGTTTGAACTTTTAACATATGTTTACGGGTTTTGATTCATTGGTTAAAATTAAGATTTTGAGTACATTAGATTAGGATGTGATATATGTTTTGTTACAAAATATTTTTAAATGTCTTGTCTCAACTTAGATTAATTTTTATGATTTAAAATCACTAAATTGTCGATAATTGTAATTAATTATGAATTATTAAGCATAGATACTCGTTGGCTATGCTGACATGCACAAATTTAAATGACACCGTAATTGAGTTAATCCTATCCGTGAAACATATGATATACACAATTTTCTTACGGTAAATTTATGGATGGAATGATGATTTTATATAAATTATAAGTTGTAACACACTTTCACTATTCAATCATACTATTTCTGTTCAATTTAAAACATGATAATATCATTTTCAAGTGGAGGCAAGGCATTTAAGAAGTGTCTTGTAACAAGATATTCATCATTTTGCATTAGATTATTGGTTCAATTGTTTCTCTTATCTTTTGTCTTATAACTGTATCATACTACCATTTGTTGGTCCCTCTAAATTTAAAAAAAAGGAAAAAACATAATGTTTAGAATGCGTACTATCTTACTCTTGATGTTGACAAAAATTTGGATTCGAGTCAAATTTAAATTAGACAAATCAATCGAGGTCTAAAATTCGGACAACATATTTTGTCTGATGCCTTTTTTATTTTAGGTCGAACAAAGCGGACAAATCTATACTTGCATCAAAATCAGATTTGGACAATACATATAGGAAATTCTTTTGTCCAAATTAAAAATTTAGACGAATAATCCATAATAATATCCTACCTTTTCAGGTTGGACAAACACAAAAAATCGAGTCAGACAAAATTTTGCCAACGCTATCTACCCCTTATGATAATATGCAAAATGAGTGTTGAAGCTTGACCTGATTATTATATATCTGGGCTTCAAAGAAGTGCGAAAAACATTTTCGTCGAAAGAGGTTTTTTTTGGGGGGTTCGGGGTTGTAATTCCTTGCATAAGGATTCTGACAATAGAAGGCCTACATCTAAACAACAAAAATTGTTGATAAAATTACTAAATGGCGGTTTTTTTGACAATTTTTTTCCTCCTTATCATTTAGGAAAAACAAGAGTACTTTTCAAGTAGTAAACATCATCTAGATTCTAGAGTTTTAGATTCAGACCCATAACTAATAACAGAACTAGAATAGATAGCTTCTCTTTCCTACACACAAGAGCCCATATCCTTGCTTTCCTATCCATATCTAATTCTGATCTTCCTCCCCGCCTTGATATCATTTTATTGGTATAGACCAAAATCCCGTTGTGTTCCGAATTTGACTGGTGAAAAACACTGGGACTTGGTTGATGGATCACAAATATGCAAGAGAAGGTAAAGGCTCGCAAGCCATGAACTATGCAGTATCAACTTACATTGAAATGGTTGACAGCAATATAAACACAACCCCAAGTCGTCTATGCAAAATCTACGTTCATTTTCTGACTATTTTGCACTAAAACACATGGTTTAGCCTTTTTGTGTGAATGAGCTATATATATGTCCAAGACGAACATGAAAATGATGCAATCAAGAAGTAGCTAGGTCGACCTGAATTTGATCTGGTTATTGATACCTCTACTAATTTTGCGTGTGACTGCTACGGATTGGAGATACTAAAACTTGATTGTCTGAGACTGTTAAATAGGGGCCTTTGCATCCTTACATCAACAGTGAATAATTGCTATAAAGGATAAATCTCTCACAAGTCACAACATAGGTTTTCTGACTTTTCTCCTTTTATAAGATTATTCATAAGATTTGAACCCGATACATCACTAAACGCATGTTAATGCCACACGTCTACGTTTGCAATTTTCCTTTCTCCAGGGGATGTTATCAGACAGAATTTGCAGATTTTTTTTTTTGGGGGGGGGGGGGGGGGGGGTTGTACAAAATGCTAGCTTTCAATGGAGATAGAGAAGTTGTCTGTTGGAGTTATGCATTTAGGCTGTCATGTTGATCGAAGAGGAAACTGCGAATGTCAACTCGGCGTGATAGGGGTTGATTATGCATGGCCATCGACAGGTAAGGCTACATACCCTTATAAATTTGGGGGAGACCCAGTTGGGTAGATGGATAAACAGGTACAGAGATAAAACACATTCATTCAGCTAGGTGCAAAATCATTCTGGCTGTTTTGATTTCAGTTTTTTGCACTTTTCTTTCATTTACCCAAACCCAGAATTTGTTGGGTTTTGGGGATGCTGATAAAAGCTGATTTTGGGTGTGATTTGTGAAAGAGAGATGTCATGGAGGCATGTATATTTATGTGGGAATGGTCCATCATGTGAGCTTTGGACCACCCACTAGGGTCAAGCAAGCTTATGGCACTTAGCTAACTTAGTTGTTGGCTGTTAAAAGTGATGGACCTCTTGTCCCTCTTAAATTTCAAGATCAAGCATGTTGTCTCCTTGGGCCCTTTCTTTGATTCTCAAGGGTAAATATATCTACCAATTTGCGATAAGGTAAGCGAACAATGATTCAATTTGTAAAAGCACACTATAAGATCTTTCTTAAACATGTAAATATCAGTTCGGGACGGATGTAGGGGAGGGTGGAGTTATGCCCGCATCCATACCCATTTTCAAAAGTCATCCCCATACCTACACCCATACTCAAAAGGTTTTCAAAATTTATGCTCATACTCATACCCATAAGGTATTTCGGGTTTTTATTCAGTTATATGCAGATTTAAAAATGTAATACCCATTTGGTACGAAAATTTCTTTTATCTAAAGAAATTCATAAAACTAAATTCAACTAGGCAGCATGTTCTAAAGAAATATAATACCCATTGAATTAAGTTCATACTTAGCTCATAAACAAAAACTGCATTTTAGAAATGACTTAAATGAGGGAGTGAGAGACACAACACATGAGCTAGGATTTTAGGTTTGTGAGTAGTGACTCATGTGACTTCATATATCCACATAGTAAATGAGTAACATCAATAGATGCATTGTAACGTTCAAAGTTCAAAACTCCACTCAACAATTTATTTTACCTTGAAAAAAATTTGGGTAAAGGGTCGGTATGGATATGTGACAGGTAATGCCTATATCTGAACCCATACTCATACCCATATTCATTTTCAGTGTAACGTTTGGACAAAATAGTTCACAAATACTACAATTAATGAATTTATGTCGTCATATATATGTGTATTATTACATCTCCGTCAATAGCCTACTCTAGCAGATGACTATGTGGAAATAGGCTGTCATGCCAATGGTCTCATACTAATAGCCGTATGGCTTGCTCTAAACTTTGTAGTCACTCCCTGCGCCTTGAATTTTGGATTTTTGGTTTTTTTTTTTTTCCAATCCCCTTTTTCTCAGGTCTTGGCTGGATTGGGCTAGATTGGAAAACCCGAAATTCATAAGAATGGAACCTCACTTTAGGTTAAGTATGAAACCATATTATTCAAGAGATAAAAGTGACCATAAATAATTTATTAGACAGCTTAAATTCAAAGTCATCTAAAATGAATTATATTCACCCAACACTTTAAAATTTACAATTAAATTTGTCAATCTCATTAGTATAGGTACTTAAATGAGATTGTATCCATGGGCGGATCCACCTTATGGGTAGGGGTGTCCATGGACACCCCTAGCCCCACAAAAAAAAAAATCTATTTAAAAAGTGGTTAATTTAGTAATAATATTGATTAATGGACACCCCTAAAAAAATAGTATATATTAATAACGATGTTAATTTATGGACACCCCTATTTCAAATGTCTGGATCCGCCACTGATTGTATCACAGGAAAATTGGCCTACATGTACCAATAATGCTCTTGAATTGCAAAAAGAAAGTTTCCTTTGGATCCTAGCTTATTAAAACAAAAAAATCTTCAACTATGTACCAACCTACGTAAAAAGTAATCATAATGTAATGAGACATTTTACTTTAACTTGTAAAATCCAAACTACAGAAAAGCCACTTAAAGACAACATTTTTTGAAATTTGTTAATTAATCTTAATAATAGGTTGATGGATTAAATGAGGAACACTATTTGCACTAGTATTAAGTACGTACTTCACTAAAAGAGGCTGTTGTTCAAATTCCATCCAATGTCATATTCGTCATGTGACTCATGTTCCATGTTACAAGCTAGGCTGACCCCTAACCGTTCTTCAATTCCAAGCTTAGCTAGGTGGTACCATTTAGGGGTGTACTTGATCCAAGCCGAGCCGAGTCTAGTGTGAACTTAGCTAGGTTTGGCTTGTCCCGTTAAGCAATTGAGGTCAGTTTGAGTACTAGTCAAGCTTGATCTCAAAGTGACTATGAGTCAAGCTTTACTTGAGTTGAGCTCGAGATTAGTTGAGCCTTGATATACTACACGTTTTTTTGTATATGATTATAATGTTTATGTGATTTATGTGAAATTTATTTGAACTCCAAAGAATTATAATGCCTAACTTAAAATTATAAGGATCAATAAGATACCTGAAGTTTGGATTATCAATATCTAAATTATAAATACAACTATGCGCATAGTGGATTTATCCCAAAACAAATAAACGAGCTGAATCGAGTCGAGCCGAGTCTAAATATCTTAGGCTTAGGCTTCTTCGCTAAGCATGTAATTCGGGTTCCAGTCAAACTGAGATTTGATCAATTGAACTCGAGCCGAATTTTGACCTAACCAAACCCGACAAGCCGGCCTGACCCGTGTGCAGCCCTACCATTTTTAATTAGATCGATTTTATGAAGAAATAATAATGCATCTTCTCTGTAATTGTAAAAAAAGGCGCTAATATCGATTATTATCGCTTCCTCAGTGAAAAAAATATAAAAAATGAAATAACATAATTTCTGTTGAGTAGTCTAGCATTTTACCTTGCTTAATGGTTATTAACGGCATGATCTTGTAATTAAACAACGTCGGTTTCCAGTTGGCCTTCAATTAATTCCACAGTGGCGCGCATTAACATGAGAATGAACAATTAGAGAACCGACGTGTACTCTGAATAATTAAAGGGGTGTACGATTGTTGATGGACATCTGCCTTCACTAATCATTTATTTGCATGTTTTCTTGATTGATTTAGTTGTCTTTTTCACATTTAAAATTTTGATTTTTTGGCTTGGTCCTATCACTGCTACATCAGTCATCTCTCCAACTTTTTATTTTAGAGCACTGGCACTGGACGCAAAATCCGGAAACGCAAGGCCTCCCATGGCCACTTGTCAGCAAATGAGAGGTGAGAGAAAGGTGTGCCACGCAAGGAGAAACGTCTGTCCTTGGCACCCCGTGGGCCACCTTTTTTATTTTTTTAATATTTTTTTGTTTTTTATTTTTTTTTGGAGGAAGTATATGGTTTTTAAATAATTTAAAAAATAGGTTGTGTGTTATGAGGCGGGTCCATGATAAATATTTTTATTGGATGGTTAAAATTGAGTTCCATAGGTTGGATAAGTGATGGAATGTAAGTTTCAAAATTGTTAAACTTTTGCTGACGTGGCAGGCCAGAGTTTCAAAAAATTGAAACTCTGCTGGAAATGCTCTCACAATCTTCACTCTCTGTAATGGCAGACTTACTACTTTTCCTCACCAAATAAAGTAATACCTATGAACCATATATCTAACAATAAAATAATACCTATATATCCACTTCATAATACATAACTTTATTTTTAGAATATACAAAAAAACTAATAAAAAATATTTTTAAAAAACAAAATAAGCTCACGAGGGAGCTCACTGATTTGAGCATCTTGCTGCAAAGTATTTCTCGCCTCACCATTCTCTCTTCTCCTTTTCTTCCTCGCAAGCATACCATTATGTATGCTCTTAATGTTCATGGTAAGGTTTTCTCCGACTACCTGAAAAACACGTATTTAGAAAATTAGTGTATGGCATGCTTGTCTTGGATGAGATGTTGCGTTTTAGAAAATTATATTATAAGATAAAAGAAAGAGATCTTCGAATACTACTAAATAAAAATAATAAACATCTTGATACAAGATACGAAAAAGTGCATTATAGTAGTTTGAAAATTATTATGTCATGTACTGAATTGAGAAAAAGTTGGTAATACATAGTGAAAATGTGTTATGTAGATTAATTGTCTAAGATTACCTTATTATATATATATAATATTTTTTTTGTGTCACATATAGTACTTCTCGCCAATTGGGTTGACCCCATAAGGGTATCATTTGTGTTTGTGAGCATAGGTAATGAGTACTCAAACCCAGTAATTAATAGCTAATTATCTCTATAATTCATATAATATAAGTATATCTAAAATTGAGTGACTTAATATGCTTTTGCCAAGTGTCTTAATTTTAATGATTATGATATTAACTCCATGTAGGTCATTTTGACTTCTCGTTTGTATATAATTAATTCTTTTTTATTTTTTTATAAACTCCAAAATACCTCTCATCTTCTCCTAATCAATTATTGAGAAATTGAAAAAGCGACACATTCATAAACCTAAAAGAATTAACAAATAAAAAATTATTTAACTAATACAAAAATCTCAACAATGAAAGCAACATCCTATATTAAGTGTTTATAATTCTGAATATTAATGTATTCTCTAGCTCAACCCTTGTATCGTAAGGGTAATAGTTCTAGTATTATATAAAATTAAGTGATAGCATATGAGCTTGACACATGAATAGCTTAGAGTGATTGTGGATGTGAAGATGTCGCTGTTGTTATTCGGTTGCATATGTCACTCTAGTTGGCAATTTAAGACTTTAAGGTGAGATGTTAATTTATCGTGGATCGGAGTATTTTAATTGTTTATATTGATGAATTATAGATATATGTGTAACTCTTCCTCATTTACTTTGATACTAGGCAAATTAAGAGACTAATTCAATCATTTTACTCACTTGCTAATAGTTTTGTTATTATAAATTTTGCATAGCCATCAATTAATTTGGCAGTTAAAAATTTGAGTTTTGTGGGTTTATTAGGTAAAAATTCCAATCATCACATGTATATACAAAATTGCTAATAATAATATCAAATTTACAATCAAATCAAAGCCAACTCAAAAACTGATCTAGACAAATAAAATTAAATCATTGCCACCCAAAAAAGCTTTTTGGCAGTTTTATTTGTTCATTCAAATTAATATGACATTGATTATATAGTCATATCATACCATCATGTTTGTCTCAATAATAAATGCAATTTACATTATAAAAGGATAAATTGTTAAAAAAAAATTAAAAATAAATAATTAACATAAGCATTTGTCAAGAACCTTTCCAAGAAACCTAAACTTATTTTCCAATTTCTTCTGCATTGTCTAAAAATAATATTTTCTTTTGTGAACACTAATTTTTATTAATTTCTCTTTTTTAATCAATATTAATTTCTCTAATATTTCTTTCAGTTCTGAACCTGCATTTGATTTTTTTGACGGTTCTTTGTTTGGTTTTGCTCAATCTATGGTGTTCATGACTTATATATTGTTACCTTCACTACAAAAATACATCTAATCTGCGACGGAAATACCGACGGAAAAAGTTTGTTTTTCCGACGGGAAAAGTGATTTCCGACGGAAACTCCGACGGGATTGGGCTCGTCGGATTGGGCTCGTCGCAGAATTTATCCCGACGGAATCCGACGGGTGTCCGACGGAAATATCCCGTCGGAAATCCCGTCGGACAGGCCTGCAGCACCGGAGGAAGCGAAATCGAAAAAAGGGGGGACGGAATTTCCGACGGAAATTCCGACGGAAATTCCCGTCGGAATTCCCGTTTTTTTTTTAAAAAAAATTTTTTTTTAAAAACAATTTTGTTTAAAAAAGAAATTGTCGGATGAAATTGTTTTGTTATTTAAAGAATTGAGAATCCGATAGAGAAGCTAATTTGTAGGAAATTTTTCTTGAAAACCCAAAAAAAAAAAATTACGCAAAATTAATATGCGCGTAACAATATAGTTACCACGATAACATTATATAGATATTTCTGTCAAAAGAAACATGCTGAATTAAATATGAAGTACGACATATATAGGAAATTGTCTAAAATGTACACAAATTACTAAACTATTCAGAGTCGGATAAATTTGTGGGATCATCATCGTTGTCATCTTCAGAGTCCTCTTCATCGTCGGGATTCAAGTTGATCTGGCTGGAGGAGCCTGCACTTTGACCTTTGAAAAATCTTAAAACTTTTTTCAGCATTCGCTCTGTCTTCCCCTGCTTCTTGGGTATTTGAGTTATAGCCTCTGCTTGCTTGGTTATGCTCTCATTGAAGAGTTGTGCTTGCTGTCTTGGATCAAAATGCTCAGCTGATGAGTGACGTGCAGCTGCAATAGTAGCCGATTTTTTCAACTTCACCCCCTCTGCGCCAAAACCGTATACACGGCCCTTCTTGTCGAGATTTTCTTTAATCCAGAACTCCTCTTGGGTCATAGGTGGCAGTTGAGAACCCCCTTGAGATGCAGTTTGGGAGTACTCCTGCCATTTGTTCTGATGATCCTCCTGAAAATATACAACATAAAACTATTTTAAATCAAACCTGCAATTGTCACATATGAATTATCTGTAAATAGAATGTGTGAAACGTACATATTTTTTGGCAGATTTTTTGTCCACAAAAGCTTTGTCTTTCACCTTGCAGTGAGTGTCCTTGAATAATTCCTCACACGTGGGCTCCCTACCTAATATTTGGGTCTGAAAAACAAAAGTAAATCGCAATTAAATATAAGCGATGATGATGAACGAGGACCTCAACCCATATAATATTAATAATCAAATTTCTTACCAAACGCCTTTTCCTTTCACTAATCGGAATTGAGCCACATGTATGCAACGAAGGACCAAAACCTTCAACATCACTCAATCTATTCTTCTTGTTTCGTTCACTCAATTTCTTGAAGTTGTCACTGTCACTCCAATGTTTGAGCATATCATTCCAAACACTAGGCGGTAACCACTTCGGTTTTTTGTTGTACTTCCTAGCGTATCCCAGAATGTCCCTGAGTCGAGTGGCACCTCTGTACTCAAAGTTACGCCGTATCTGACTTTCGTTGTCTGGATGCCAGTAGTAGTGTTTCTGCGGCAAAATTGAAGTATACATATTAGTAATCAAACATTCCAAATTAACAATCTAATCACGACTTTGAAATTTATTGCACAGATAATTATGAACCTTGAACTCATTGAACCAAATGTCTCTTTGAGATTGTGGAACTTCCCCCCACGTGGTCCAATGACGTGGGTACTTACCTGCAAAGCTTTCGACTATTTTCTGAATTACACCCTGATATGGAACAAAACTAAGAACACAAAAAGAATTGGTTAGTAATAAAGATTACACGTATGAAGAGAATATGAGACGTGAAGAAGTTGCAAACTTCATAATAAACTTACGTGTCACCATCAGGTTGTAAATATATCTTATTGTTGGTGGTCGATGTGTCACTTTCAGGTGTAGGACTGTGTCTATCTCTTCCTCCCCCTTCATTGCGGACCCCTTCGTTGTGTACTGACTGACTTGGCATTCTAGGTTGTCCCATAAAATGACTACTGTTGAAATGCGGACTGACAGTACCGAACTGTTGATAAACTAATGGAGTAGATGAACCACCACCCATGTAAGGAATATTTGGTTGAATTGGTGTTTGCATACCCGCACCAAAGAAAGGTGGTTGCAGGTGGGATTGCTCATTCATACTACCAAAATAATTTCCGAATGGTTGACTTGGATCAAGAAACCCTCCAAACATTCCACTAAAGGTGTTCGGCTCATAAGTTTGATCTACAGGATCATACTGTGGAGTCGGTTGTGGTACTCCTCTACCGGCATCACTCCTGGCCGTTCGACCACGACCACGTCCACCATTGTTTCCAGACATCTAAAAAATAAGAACAAAAAAATAAAAACGCGCCATTTTTGATACTATTGTTAGTGAAAAGTTACAGTACATACAGACAATTTTTTTTTAGTTTGCAATAAAAGAACGTTTTATATACATATGCATAAATACCCATATATACAACAAAACAATTCAATCAATCATGGTTGGACGCATTGTCATCGTCATCGTCATCATCACCACTTTGCACTGCCGTATTTTCATCATGACCCTCATCAGTGTCTTCTTCTTCATCCTCCCATTCACCTTCTTCATCCTCTTCATCACCATCATCATGTTCACCATTCCCATCATCATCATCACCCCAATCATGTTCATCAACATCATCAGCCTCTGCAGTTTCATCGACTAATGTGCCTACTATGACATTGTCCACGTTCATGTTTGTCATTCCAAACTGTTGATAGGCAAGTTCTAGGTTTTCTTTATCTTTAGGAGCACCGCGAGGTTTGTTTGGTATAGCTACCCACCAATTCGCTTTTCCTGATATCCCCTCAGGGTACTTAACATATACGACTTGGGTTGCAACATCAGCAAATATGAATGTGTCATACTTTCTGTAACGTCTGCTATGATTCACCTCAGGATATGGGGTGAATTTAGGGTAACGTAACCCCCGAGGAACATCCGGGTCAAACCACTCACAATTGAAAAGCACACATTTTTTAATTGGCTCACCCGTGAATTCAACACGAACAATTTCGTGAAGTACACCATAATAATCCCCTGGGACTTCGTCACCTTCCCCAACTCCTTTGACACAGACGCCACAGTTATATGTTGCTTTACCTTCATTTCTGGCCTTGGTATGAAACCGATAACCATTTATCTCTAAAACAATTTAACTTTGTTAGCTCTAAAACAATGATTCCGAGGCAAGAACCGACGATGGCAATCAAACCAGGATGGCTTTCGGCCATACTGTAACTGAAATGCACAATTCTGATGCATACAAACCGGACATGCTAGCAGCCCATGAGTACTCCATCCAGATAACATACCATATGCGGGAAAATCATTGATAGTCCACATCAATGCGGCATGCAATCTAAAAGTTGCACCGCTTGATACATCAAATGTTTCAACCCCAACATCCCACAGCAATTTCAACTCATCAATTAAGGGTTGTAAGTACACATCAATCCTGTTCTTCGGATTTGCTGGACCTGGAATAATGCAACTTAAAAACATGTATGGAATAGTCATACACATTTCGGGAGGTAAGTTGTAAGGTGTTACCACAACCGGCCACACCGAATACGACCTTCCAGATATGGAAAATGGTGTGAAACCATCAGCACAAAGACCTAACCTCACATTCCGAGATTCTGCAGCGAAGTTTGGATGCTTTTGGTCGAAATGCTTCCAAGCTAAACCATCTGAGGGATGGCGGAGAACACCCGACTCTTGGCGGTGCTCATCATGCCATCTCATATGGACGGCAGTCTTTTTGGAGGCATACAATCGTTGCAGTCTTGGAATTAAAGACAGGTACTGCATTTTTGCATATGGTACATCCTTACGACCTCGTTGGTTGGAGTTCTTCGGTAAGTGTCTTGCATGTCCACAAAATTTGCATGCGGACAAACTCTCATCTTCTTTATAGTAAAGCATGCAACCAGTTGGACAACAATCAATTTCCTGAACATCCATACCCAAGTCTCTCACTTTTTTCATTTGCTGATGATAATTTTTGGGAATGCCACTTTCAGAAGGGCACACATCTCTCATCAGGCCAACAACTTCATTGAAACAACGTTGAGACATATTGTGTCCCGATTTAATGCTCAGTAGCCTCACAGATGTTTCAAGTTCAGTTATATCACACCCTTCATACAAAGGTCTCTAAGCAGATTCAAGCATAGTGTAAAAGGCCTCAGGATTTACGTCATGCGGACTACTCATGTTCATTTCATTAGCTTGGAACGCAGCATGCACCATATTTTCCATATCATTATGATCGTTGTGATCATAATCAAAATTCATAGAATGTGAACTACTTGCACCCCCAACTTCCGAAGTATCTTCTTCTCCATGACTCGTCCAAAACCAATAACTTTTCACAAATCCCTTTCTATACAAATGTGACTTTACAACGTCAGGTGTAAAATATTGCATGTTCTTACACTTGACACATGGACATCTATAAACTCCATTAATTTGATACTCCTCCTGATTTCGTGCAAATTCATCAAACATATATATTAACTCCCTCCAACCACTCCTCTCTAAGTCCATGTCCATTAGGATTTCTTCTTCTATACATCCATTGACGATGCAACGGCCCATCCATATGTTCCTAATATGAATTCCTTAATTGTTACGTACACTACATTTAATTGTAATTAAATTCTTGCACAAATGAATTCAACGTGTTTATAATACATGTACGGATTACATTAAAATATATTTAACAAAATTAAACATACTTAACATACTTAAACAATTCAACGAAAAATTAAAGACAGTACGTATTATTTGGAAAAATAAATGTCATCGAACATCAAACATGAAACACCAAACCAAAAAAATCACGCAGTTAACATTATTAAACCATTTATGAAAACGAAATACACATAATACACATACTGTTTAATTATTCAAAATAATACACGTCCCATATTCAATTAGAACACATTCAAAAAAAAACTATTTAACATATCATAACACACCTAATTAAGCATAACACTTCATATACTTATATAATAAAAATTACACACAAATGCAATTATTACTTCGTACTTCATTGAAATAAATAAATCCCAACCAATTTAATTACATATATTACAATTCACATACTTACAAAACGTAAATATATATATCACAAACCAAAGAAAATATTCATGTACTTATGAAATTTAAAGTATTTCCTAAACCAAAACACATTACACATGTGTAACATACTTCAACATTTCGTAACAATTTAATTACATATGTGAGCAACAAATAAATTTTGTATTAAACCAAAAAAATGATTTCATGATGGAAAATCCGATGGAAAATGACTGTAGGAAAAAGTCCCCTAGACCCGCTGGTTTCGATGGAATCTCCCGTTTGTCGGACACATTCCGACAGAGAGAGACAGCCATCGGGAAGCGGGCCAACGGAGTAGGCGACGGACGCCGACGGATATCTGGAACGAAACATTCAATGTAGCACCAAGAAAATCACCATCTTTTAATGGCAATTCAATGTTCTCTCCAATAACATTGGGTTCGGTTACTCATTTCAAAGATGATGATTTTCTTAGTGCTACACCGAATGCAGCGACCAGTTGAGGCAGTGAAGGGGCTAATTTCGAGGGAGGAGCGAAGGATGTCGGACGACCGCAGAGCGCGGCGATAGTGGCTAGAAGAGGGCGACACTAGGTAAGGTGTAGACAGAAAAAGGTTTGTGTGTGTGTGTGGAGTGTCTCATTGCTCGAACAATCGGGTTTTTGAAGACAGTGGACCACTAAAAAAATTCAGGAAAAAGTGTCATCTGACGGAAAATTTCGTCCGGTCACTTATTTCTAAGAAAAACGCAAAACAAAAAAGTAAGACACCGACATTCCAAATAAGTTCAAAATTACACATTTTCAACGTCAATGCGTGTCAGTTGGAAAATCCGCCGTACAATTCCGTCGGAATATTCCTTCCAACAGGCATTTCCTAAAAAAAACCTATCACTTCTATCCGGCAAAGAGAAGTTTCAAAAATTGGATCCATCGAACAGTCCGTCAGTGTAATTTTCCTTCGCCATTTTCCGTCGAACAAAGCAAATTTTTTAGCATGTGCACGACTCAGAAAACGCACATTATTCACATATTCACCAAAATTTAATGCACACCACAATTCAAACAAAACACGCACTTAACATTATTAAACCATTTACTACAACGAAACTTATATTAAATTAGGATTTCATAAAATTAGAATTATTTCACATGCTGTTTAATTATTCAGAACAATATACGCTAAATATGAAATCCGAAAAATATAGTACTTTTTCCTTATCATAAAAAAATCTCACAACACTTCAAACAAAACACTTAATGTAACTACACATGAATGCTATAAATAATTAATTTCACATAACAATATTATTTTTCTACATAAATCTTATTAAATAACAATAACAAATGACACCATCGATTACCCACCTCATCTAATTAAACAAACCAAACGAAATAATTACTATTCACATACTTACTAAACTTATATTAATATACAGTCAACATACATACATAAATTCAAAAGAGGAACAAAAAATGCAAACATACTTTAAAATTCATACATCTTTAACGTACTTAACTTTTTTGTGACATAACTTACATCCATATATATGTTACGAACAAATAAATTTTACACTAAACCAATCGCATCATTTTAAAAATTAACTAACATTCAAGAAAAAGCATATTATTCGCATAACCACCCAAAAATACATAAATTCACAAAAATAACAACAAAATCAAACATACTTTAAAATTCATACATGTTTAACGTATTTAACCTTTGTGGTGACATGTACATATTTATTATATAATATTTCACTTATTCAAATAAATACACTTCAGAAATGAAATAGAAATTTAAGTAAACAATTAACTACGTTTCAAAAATTTTATAATATTCGCATATTCACCAAAACATACATACTTTCAGTAAAATAACAATAACATTAAACATACCTTAAAAAACATACCAACAACTACATTTCATATCAAACCAACCAAATCATGTAAAAAATTAATTACGTCTCAAAAAGGTATAATATTCGCATATTCACTAAAACATACATACTTTTAGTAAAATAACAACAACATTAAACATAAAAAAACATACGAACAACTAAATTTCATATTAAACCAAGCAAATCATGTAAAAAATTAACTACGTCTCAAAAAAGGAATAATATTCGCATATTTACCAAACATACATACTTTCAGTAAAATAACAACAACATTAAACATATCTCAAAAAACATACATGGTTAACATATGTAACGTTTTATAATAACGGAACACATTTTATTTAAATTATTTACAAAAACATATTAAACACGCTTGAAATACTTAATTTAAAATAACAAACATAAATATAACTTTAAAATTTTAAAACGAAACAATTTCGACTAACCTTCAAACACGGAATATCAAACGGATTACTGGCGTGAATAGTCACGGGCGGCGGCGACGGCGGTGGGGCGCGGCGGCGACGGCGGCGGGACGGAGGCGGCGGCGCGGCGGCAATGAACAGTAACAGCGGCAACAGAAATCTGACACGGTCACAATTGACAAATTTACAACATAGAAAATACCAAATAACTAAACTAATTTAATTTTAAACAACTTACTAACGAAACAAAAAACTTACCGATTACAAAAATCTTCAACCTTCACTTTCTCTCTCTTCCCTCTCTTTCTCTTTGAGACCTTCTCTCTCTAAATTTCACAAACTACCGAACGCAAACACCCCCTCCCCAAATTTATAAACGCACGCGAACGGCCGCCTTGAGATCTGCGCGAAATATCCGACGGATTCCGACGGGATTTCCGACGGAGTCCGACGGAATCCCGTCGGAAATTCCGACGGAAAATTATTCCGTCGGAAATTCCGTCGGAATTCGTCTTTTCCGTCAGGCCCCGCTTGTTTTCCCGTCGGTCCCCTATGACATTTCCCGACGTCTGTCTAGCCCGTCGCATTTTCCGTCGGAGATCAACTGCGTTTTTGTAGTGCTTGAGACGTTGCATAATATTTAATTAGTGAAATCCAACCAGGCCAACTTGATCATTAGTAATTGCTTAATTGGTCGTAATTGTTTGAAAGTTGAAACCAATGGATTTTGTAACTGTTGGCATCTGCCTATATAATTGTGAGTATCATTGAGTGATTCCTTAGCTCAGCCTCAGTACCTCCACCAACAGCTCCTTAGTGTGCAAATGCATGCGAACGTAAGACTGGAAGGTCTTTGATAGTATGAATAGAAATCATTTCAATTTTATTCTAGAATGCAATTGTTGTATTTTATCATAAAATACTTTCGGTTTTCATTTGTTTGTTATATGTTGAGAATTTTGGCAAACATTTCATGCAATAAGTTCTGCTACATTCAAAAGAATCAATCAATTGTTGTGTTTTGGAGAAAATAACACTCCATGAATCTCTCCACCGGTGTAATATACATACACACGCATATATTTCTTCTGTTTAAAAAGTGCCAAGTAAGCATATTTTATTCTTACTGGACTCTCTTCTTATTTCGTATACTTAAGAAGATGGAATACTCTTTTGTCTAATTCTCTATATTGTATATGTCATTGTTGGTGTTATGTAGATTTATTTAATCTATTTTTATTTATATATGACATTAATTTCTTGAAATAGGTGCGGTAACATTAATGTTGCTTATATTAGTAAAAGTATAACTTATGTAGTATTATCGATCATATATTATTACATATTTAAATTTGTAATACAGAAAAAAAAAACTAAAAGAAATACGAAGTAAATTAATAAATTTGGAATACTTAGCTTAGCCAATATTAGTTTTCATTGTACAGTTGAGCTGAGCAGCCAAGGTTTCTTTTTGTTCATTTTTTTCCCTTTTGGGCGTCTAGAGGTATGTGGCTAAGTGCAAACTATATTAATAGTTCATCAATAAACTAAAGAACCGTTTTTTGGGTTAAATTAATGTAAGTTTATTTTAATTATTGGCTAATAAAAATTATGGTTTTATATTTTTTTGAGGATAATGATGAGATTTAATAATGCTAGAGATATGCTATGCATTTTCTTATTTCTTATATTTGCTCAAGATCTGATAAGTTTAATATTGAAAGATAAAAAACACAAGAGCAATGTTCACATAATGAATCAAAGATATTAAGAATATTACTAGGATCACATATGAATATTAAACAAGTTTGTGCAAAGTATGAGTTTAGAAATAGTAATTATCTACAATTAGGTGATTTTAGATCATAGAAGGCCTATCCTTCTGAACTTATTATAACTAGTTATCATCATGATTTAGCAATGATCAATACTGATAAAACACCTATGAGCACTAGTCCGCATTGTTGACACTTATCAACACTATGAGCACCTATAAGCATTGATCACCACTTAGTCATATTTTCAATTATTCAACTCTAAGCATTCCCGATCAACGTTCATCAATAATAAGTTACTTATGATGAGTTCAAAATAATAGGTCCATAATACACTAATTGAGACCTATATGAGGCACATTATTTATAACTTGATGCAAAAACTTCATGATCATATTTATGCAAATATCCCTTTCCCATCAATAGGAAAAACTTATTTTACAACCATGAGTATTACTAAACAGTTTCTTTTTATTTTGACAAAAGAAGAATAATTTCTTTTTAAAAAAAAGCACAGGATATTACTACTAGTAGTTTACTACTACTACTACTTTTCATAGAAACAAACCAAAAATTGAAGCACACAATGAAACTACAGTAACTAGTAATTAATTATAACTATTGATATAAGATGGTGATTTTAAATCGTATGCGATACATACTTGGCTAGTGTAAGAAACATTATTTATATAATGACCAAAGACTTTACTATCATTCTTATACAAATATTCCATCAATGGAAGAAAATTAATTTTACAAACGTAAATTTAAAACAGTGTCATTTTTTAAATTAATTTACATTATTATTATTATTATTATTATTATTATTATTATTATTATTATTATTATTATTATTATTATTATTATTATCATCATCCCTCCAGACCAGCAATTCAAGGTTACATATGAATTGGTGGTTTGGAGGGATAATAATAACAGAGAGATGCATGATGATTGTCAGCGGTCGAAGCAGAACGGTCGATTGATTCACCTCGAGCCCCGCTCCCTCCTTATCTGCCGCAGGTAACATCTGATAACAGCACCGACCGGCACCTCACCGGCAACCCGATGCCGCTGCCCTCAACGACCGAACAAAGAGTCGACCGGTGTGTTCTAGCGCAGGTGAGCCCGTGAACCGCTAGCTTTTCGAGTAGTCAAGGTTTCCACCGGCAGGCAACTTCCAGCCGGCGTCTTGCCGGCGACGCCGAGGATCTGTCTCTACCCATTTATTCTTCAGCCGGATATTCGCTAGCTCAGTGTTTGTTCACAAGGTAAGTCTCAGTGAATCAATCTCGTGGTGGTCACTAGGCGGTCAGAACCTCGGTATGCCCGCGACAGTCCAGCCATATCTGGGTGGTGCTGCCCTCACACCAGTCAGTTCCCCTGTTTCTGGTGGTGGCCACACCCCTCCCCCGCCCTCTCTGTTCCTTTGTATTTTGTTTAGCGGCTGAAGTTTGGTATGTGTCTTCCTTCTTTGGGCTATTCGTTTATTTATCATTCGAGCTTTTAGCCTTGTTGGCTTTAGCTGCTGGAGTTGTCGGTTACTTTTTATTGTTAATTTGTAATTTGGGTAATTGGAGTTTGAGCTGTTGACTATTGAGTTAGTGGGGTCAATTAAGGGTAGTATTATTTGTGTACTGCTGTTTCCTTTTGTCTATTATCATTATTCATATCCATTAGTATCATTTTAATTAGTCGCGTGGTCTCCCTTTTAAGGGAGTTGCACCCAAATTCAAAAAATTCATCTCATTTATAGTAGGTGTGGATACAAAAATCTATAAAAAAAATAGGTATAGAGCGGATATGGGTATTGCGTTTAAAAATGGGTATGGGTATGGGTATGGATTCGTAAAATTCATATCCGATTGTGTACCCGATTTGCTAGTAAAAGGCGACCAAAATACGGTAAAATTCAAAAATAAATGTTTGGCATGAAACTCTAAGTGCATACTATTTATTTATTTAGAAATGAAAAATTAAATTTTTTACATTTTTAACTTCCGTGAGTTTATTCGACATTAATTTTAGTAGTATCGCTTGAAATGCCTAATCAAATATTCCGTGCATGCACATATGGGTTGAATATGGGTGACACTTTGTGCACTCTATATATATCCGAATAAAACCTGTAAACCCGAAAAATTCGATGTGTATGGGTATGGGTACAACCATCCAAAACCCGATGGGTATGGACATGGGTATGGGTATGACTTTTGAAAATGGATACAGGTGCGGGTATAGCTCAACCCGCCTCGAACCCGCCTCATGCCCATCCCTACTCCCTTTGTTTTTTGGTAAGTCTCTTGGCAACTTTATTTGAAATTGTTAATTGCTATTTTTTTTCTATTATTATTATTATTATTATTATTATTATTATTATTATTCGTATCTATTAGTATTTTTCTATTGTTTTGCGTGGTCTCCGATTGTTTTTTTTTTTAAATTCTCTTAGCGACTGTATTTGAGTCCGCTGTTTCTTAGCCTAAGCCTACGGGCCTCTTCACCTTCACTCAACTTTTATAATTGCTTTTTACTATTATTGTTACTGTTACTTTTGGTGTTAGTTTAAATCATTATTGTGTCTATTATTGTTATTGTTGTTGATGGTAGTATTAGTATTATTTTATTATTTTTAATTATTAGTTTTACTATTGACTAGTTGTGTAATCTTATCAAATAGATTTATAGTCCTGTTAACTAATTTTGTTGTTTTTTTTTCTAGCTAGCGTCTCTTTACCTTTTAATTTCAATATTGTTATTCTTTTCCTATTAGTTGGACCCACCCAGTGATTATTTTGGAGTGTTTTATTCGCTTATCCCCTCATTAATCTTAAGTACGATCTTATAATGTTTTTGGTAGTCTCTATTTTATTGCGTTGCTGAGGGTGGGTGTTGGTAGATTAAGTTAGTCGTGAGCAATGTGGTAGCTTCAACCATTCTTCTGAGGGGGGGGGGGGAGAAATGGGGTTAGGAGGGGTGTAGGGTTTGTAAGGTGCGCCTAGCGTCTTGGAATATTGGGTTACTTACGGGTAGGTCTATAGAGTTAGTTAAGTCTTTGTATAAACGTAGGATTAACATAGCATGTGTTCAAGAGACTAAGTGAGTGGGGGCTAAAGTTAGAGTAGTTGATGGGTATAAACTGTGGTATTTTGGGTCAAACAAGGCTAGGAATGGAGTTGACATTTTGGTTGATAAGGAGTTAGTTGACTTTGTTATTGAAGTGAGACGTAAAAGTGACCGAAATATGGCCATTAAAGTATTGGTGGGATCAGAAATCATAAATGTGGTTAGTGCTTATGCACCTCAAGTAGGTTTGCCGGACGATTCTAAGAAACAATTTTGGGAGGATTTAGATATGGTCATTCAGTATGTACCTCGGAGCGAAAAACTTTTCATAGGAAGAGATTTTAACGACTATATCGGTGTAGACTCAGACGGGTATGATGCAGCTCACGGAAGGGAGAAAAACAACGGTGGAGTTTCTATGCTGGACTTTGCGGTTGCCTATGAATTGTTGGTGGTAAACTCCTATTTTAAAAAGAAGGAAGACCACTTGGTGACCTTTAAGAGTGGTTCCACAAAGACTCAAATTGATTACTTCCTGATTAGAGCGGACAATCAGAGGTTATGTAAGGATTGTAAGGTGATACTTAGTGAGTATTTAGGGACCCAGCATAGGTTGTTAGTGTTGGATATGGTGTTCAAATGTTCAAAGTAGAAGAAGATGAGTGTTAGGGACCCTAGAGATAAGTGGTTGAATCTTACTAAGGAGAACACTGTGAAATTATCAGTGATGATTACTGAAGAAGGAGCTTGGAGGCAAGTAGACGATGCAGTACAATGTGGGAGGTAATGACAAATTGTATTCGAATGTCGGTTAAGGAAATCCTAGGCACTTCTAAGAGAGTTGGTAACAAAATGAAGGGAGCATAGTGGTGGAACAAGGGGGTAACGGAGAAAGTTAAGGGGAAAAAAGAGGCATACGCTGATTTCATGAATAGTGAAACAGAGGAAGAAAAAGATATAAGTATAGTTAGATATAAGACAACAAAGAAGGTATCCAAGAAAGTTGTTGCCGTAGTTAAGAGTATAGCTTATGATAGGTTACATCAAAAACTGGCGACCAGGGAAAGTGAGAAGGAAGTCTTTAAATTGGCGAAGGTTAGGGAAAGAAGAACAAGGAATTTTGGTGTTGTGAGATGCATCAAAGATAAAAATGATAAAGTGTTGTCTAGGGATGTAGAAATCAAGGAGAGATGGCAAAGGTACTTTTTCAAACTCCTCAATGGTGAAGTGATGGAAGATTTTCAAAGTAGGGAACGAGAGTGTAGTGAGAAGCAACTTGATCCTTGATTGTGTGGTCATATTAGCAAGGACGAGATCAAAGAGGCCTTCAAAAAGATGACCAATGGGAGGGTAGAGGGTCCAAATCAGATAACGGTGGAAGTGTAGAAGTATTTGGGTGAAGAGGGATTAGAGTGACTAACAGAGCTTTTCAATGTTATTTTTCGGATCGCTAAAATGCTTAAAGAATGGATGTTTAGTACAGTCATTCTAATGTACAAGAACAAAGGCGATATTCAGGATTGTAACAATTTTAGCGATATAAAGTTGCTCATTCACACCATGAAGTTATGAGAGAGGGTGATTGAGATAAGGTTGCGGAAGGATATTTCGATATTAGAAAACCAATTTGGTTTTATGCTAGGCAGATCGACCATAGAGGTGATTTACCTCCTTAGAAGGCTTATCGGATTGTACAGAGATAGAAAGGTAGATCTTCATATGGGATTCATTGACCTAGAAAAAGCATATGATAGAGTTCCACGTAAAGTGTTATGGAGATGTTTGGAAAAGAAAGGAGTGTCACCCGTGCATATTCGAGTTATTAAGGATATGTACGTGGGAGGGAGGACGAGTGTTAGGACGTCAGGAGGGGTTACCAATGACTTCTACATTGGTATGGACCTGCATCAGGGGTTATGCTTTAAGTCTTTTTCTTTTCATTCTAATTATGAATGAACTTACAAAAGATATTCAAGATGAGTTACCATGGTATATGTTATTTGCAGATGACATATTCTTATTGATGAGATCAGACAGGGAGTTAATGACAAGTTGGGGCAATTGAGACATACACTGGAATCTAGAAGTTTCAGAGTGAGTAGATCGAAAAAGGAATACCTCCGTTGCTGTTTCAGTGGTAGGGAAGATGAGGGGGGAGAAGTCACCATTGATGGGAGGACGACACTAAAGGTCGATAAGTTTAAATATCTAGGCTCGATCATTTAGCAAAATGAGGACATTGATGAAGTTATTAACCAGCGAATAAAAGTGGGTTGGCAAAAATAGAAATATGTCTCAGGTGTGCTATGTGATAAGAAGGTGATCGTGGGCTTGAAAGGCAAAATTTATCGTATAGTAGTTAGACCTGCTGTACTGTATGAATCGGAGTATTGACCTCTAAAAAAGACACATGTTCAAAGGTTGATGTTAGCAGAGATGGGGATGATTAGGAGGATGTGTGCTTATACGAGAATAGATAGAATTAGGAATGGAGTAATTAGGGACTTAGTTAGTTTGACCCCCATTAAAGATAAGATGAGATAAACAAAACTCATATGGTTTGGTCATATGAAAAGGAGTGTGGCCATTGCAGTGAGGAGATATGAGAGAATTAATATTGCCGAAAGTAAAAGAGGGAGAGGGCGACCAAAGAAGATTTTAGACGAGGTAATTAGAGAGGACTTGAAAATTGTAGGATTGACAGAGGACGTGACTCAGGATAGGAGGCTATGACGGGATAGGATTAAGATCTTATATCACAGAGAGTTGGCCGCGTAGTTGTCTTTCGATTGCAGTAGGGTAGTTTTGGTAATTTTTTTGGTATGTCATGTTTTTATGCAGGTAATACTTTCATCTAGGAAGAGACATTGTTTGCCTATCTCTGATTGTTAAGGTATAGTACATTCCTCTGTTATATTGTACTTATGTTTAAATCGTTATGGCAACCTGATTTATTAGCATTTCTTAGTTCATTCGTTGCTGCGTATCCTTGATTTTTTTTCTATTAAATGTTTTTCACAAAATCTTTCTTCTAATAACTATTTTCACAAAATCTTATTTTTATGGGTCTCTTAGAATCAGTCTCTCTACGAATATGAATGTCGGTAGAGGTAAACTTGTTTCCATTTGAATCTTTCAAGATCCCGTAAAAGTAGGACTCCTATTGAGAGATGGTGTCGTTGTATAGATGCATGATGATTGATGATTAGAAGGCTGGCACACCCACGCCACCCAATAAAATTTACAGCAGCACAGAGCTGAGCTCTCAGGCATTGGCGCCCCAAATTCCAGAGGCGTCGACAAATACAAAATTCTCTGGCCCTCTCTCTCTATCTCTCTTTCTCTCTCTCTCTCTCCACCCCCACTGCCAGTGCACTCACCCTCTTCTGCCTTTGCGCACTGAAAAATCTCTCTCTGTCTCTGTCTCTCTGAATCCATTCATTCACAACATTACATCCGTCCCAACCCATTTCTTTATTATGCACAGCACAACACATGTATGAAAAATAAGGAAACAATGTTTTGTGGGGTTGCATAGCATGATAGCATAAGCATAGTAGCCCCCACATTGTACCACCGTCTAATCTACAGCCCAAACACTCAAGAAATCGTCGTCTTCTTCCTTCTTACCACAACTTTCTCTCACCCTTTTCGAGATCTCTAAACCCTTTTGTGTGCTCCTTCTGAATTCATTCAATATAATAATCACTGACTTGATTGTTTTTGTTTGCTTGTATTCTTCTTCCCAGAAAGTACTCCAATAAATTTGACTAGAAATTTAGCAAAATCCAAGTATTTCTGGTTCTGGGTATCCTTCCGTTCAAACCAAAGTTTTTTCCCGCTCTGTTAAAAATGGTACTAATTTCGTTCGTTTACCTAATCAAACAGTGGCTTTTTTTTAAATGCCCACTAGTTCTGTGTTATTCTTTTGCTTGTTTTCTTTATTGCTCGACACCTGTTCGTGTTTTTGACTGAGAGACTGTGTTTCTTCGTTTTGGAATTAAACAATAGCCTGTGTGCTGGTGTCTATGCTGCCCATGAAGTGAGAAAGATGAACAGAGCGCGAACGTCTCAGCAGATTGGGAAGAATTCTCCAAATCATGAGAATGTATAATCCACTTCTCGCTCTGTTTTTTGTAGTTGTTTTATCTTTTTCCACTGGAAAATTTCATGGCAGGTTTTGTAACTTTTGATTGAAAACGTAGTTTTGGCAAATGGGTCTTTTGAATTTTCCTTGTGGATGAAATATTTTCTCTCTTTCAAGTTCCATCCTTCCCCCTCTCTGATTCCTTGAGATATAGCACAGAAAGGGGACGGAAGGGAGAGCAAATCAATTTATTAGGAGTTAGATAAGGTAAGCTGCTTTTAATCCTGTCCAAATCTGGATTATTCTTTTCACTTAAAGAAAGGAACGGTCTTTCTCCGCTTTATGTATTTCCTTTTTCTGATTTATATTTTCAAATTAATGCAAAATATGCTTAATTTTCTATTGCATTCTCCCAGGGGCACAAGGTGGGGATGCAGGGAACTAGATCATCAAGCTCAGGGAAAGCTACAACCAGTGGGAGGCAAACGACCAGAGAAAAGAAATTGGCTTTATTGCATGATGTATTCATCATAATCTATCCCAAGCTTCTGTTCCTTATATTCACGTCAAATCCCTTTTTGTTCAATGTCTCCTTGGGATTGGAATTGCAGGTTGATAGTCTGAAGAAGAAGCTCCAAGATGAAGAAAATATTCACAAGGCTTTGCAGAGGGCCTTTAACAGGCCTTTGGGTGCCCTGCCTCGTCTGCCTCCGTATCTTCCTCCAAATGTCAGTACCTCACTACTTCTATGATCTATTGATAAATGTCTGAAGTTGATTGGATTGCCATTTTCATTATATAATACCCAGATGACAGTGCACTATAACTGAGCCTTAATGACATGATTTTCAAAGTGGGTATGGATTTTCAGATGACTAATTTAAATTGTTCTAATTGTTCTTTTGATTTTCAGACACAGGAGCTTCTTGCAGAGATTGCTGCCCTCGAGGAGGAGGTGATTTGGCTTGAGGAGCAAGTTGTGACTTATAGGCAAAATCTATACCAGGAAGCCGTCTACATTTGCTCAAAGAGGAAGTTGGAGAACCCAGTGGATTACTATGAGCAAATCTTGACCAGAGTTTCTAAAGAAGAGAAATCTGATCGAGAGAAGTCTCCAGTATCTGTGGCCAGAAGTGCTTCAACTTCGTCTGGAGTTGTGTCTGATCGATCTTCATTATCAGTAGGTGGGACCACGTCAGCTTCGTCGGACCTTGTTTCTGTTGATACGATGAAAAAGAAGCGACCTGTGGATGTATCAACTTCAACTTTGGATCCTGGTGAAAATGGGAAAGTGGTAGGAAATCAAATGAGTTCTAGTTCCAACCAAACATCAGACACGGTTTCTCATCTGACGGAGGCAAGTTCTAGTGGTTTCCCATCTGAAAATGGGAAAGAAACTATGGATGAAGTAAAATCCACTGCTGATTCTTGGGAAAATAGGAAAGGGAGAGACAGTCAAACATGTTCCAGTTCCAACCAAAACTTAGACATTGTTTCCCATCCTATGGAGGGACATTCCAGTGGTTTGATAAATGCAAAACCAGCTTCAGAGGATCTCAGTTCCTTCATAGAATCTTACAAAAATGGGAAAGGAAAACATGATAATCCACAGTCCATTTCTCCCAGAAATATACAGTTGTCAGAAAGGAAGCTTTCCAGAATCAATACAGCTCGAAAGGCTTCCTTCAAGTGTTCACCTTCTCAGAATTCTGTAAATTCTCCAATCAAGCAGGTATATCATGGTCAGCATTATTTCTTGGGATTCTAGTACAATCTATTCTGGAGTTGTTCTTACACTCTGTCTTTCAGCGAGAAAACAAATCATTAGGAGGAGAAACTGATCCAAACAAGGTTTCTGAGGATATATTGCAGTGCTTGTGTAGCATTTTTATCAGGATGAGCACAATTGACAAGAAGACTCGGATTGACATGTTGCCTTATTCTTTGTCTTTGGTTTCATCCCAATTCGAGAAAGAGACAAAGATTCAGGATCCTTATGGGACTGGTGTAGAATTGAAGGAAAGAGACATTGGCGTTTACAAGGACCTCTGTGTTGTTGATGCTAAGACAGTCGATCTTCAACGGAGAAAGAATGCTCTTTTTTTGCTCCATAAACTAAAGTACGTTGCTGTATTACCACCATCTTTTACTGTTGTATCTGCCCCATGCTTTGGTATTCACCTGTTGTAATTATGTGTGTAGGCTTCTCCTCGGAAAGCTTGCTAGAGTTCAGTTGGATGGTCTTACGCACCATCATAAGCTTGCATTCTGGATAAATACTTATAATTCATGCTTGATGAACGTAAGAAATCCCTGCTAAGTTCTATCCTTAAATTTCAGCTCTGAATTGCAATTTGTACTAAGATAATGCTGCTTTCAGGGTTTTCTGGAACATGGAATACCTGACTCTCCTGAAAAAGTGGTCTTATTGATGCGTGAGGTAGAATTTCATGCTTGCAAGGAACATGAAACAGTCTCTTTGCTTTGCCCTTGTTTTTTAATCATTGTACCTCATGTTGAACATGGATGTTTATGAATATTTTGGATGTAATCGCGTGTCCTGTTCCGATGACAACCCTCCTGCCTCTCCCCCCTTCCCAAAAAAATAAAATAAAATAGTGTCCTGTTCTGCTTGTAAGCCAACTACCAGCAACTGCCTGAAAGTCCCTCATGCCAGCTAAGTTTGATACGGCACAGCCCGTATATAAGTCAAGCAGGACTTGACATATAGTGCTAGTTGGACAGGTCATTAAGATATCCTTAATATGTACAAAGCTGCAGCATAAACTAACCTTCTGCTCTCTAAATAAATTTTCAAACTGTTGTTTACAGGCAACTATAGCAGTGGCCGGCCAGACGTTGAATGCGATCACAATTGAGCATTTTATTTTGAGATTACCATTTTACCTGAAACATGTAAGCAAGGCTACATTTGCTCTCCTTAGAACATGAGGTGATGTTTAACAAATTATCATTCACGGATATTGACCTTTCCATATCTTTCTCTTCCTCACCAAACAGGGTGGTAAAAAAGCAGCTAGAGGTGAAGAGCTGAAGGCGAGCGAGATGTTTGGTTTGAAGTGTGCAGAACCACTTGTTACATTTGCTTTATCCTGTGGAAGCTGGTCATCTCCTGCTGTGAGTTTGTCATCCTTATTTTAGATTCGAGTTGATGAATTTTAAACCCAATGCAATATAAGAAGTCATGCACCTAGTAGTACTGATGCCAAAATGTTTTCTAAAATCTTTTTGTGGTTTTATTAGAATCGGTCTCTTTGTGGGTTGTAATACCTACAAAGTTAAGACTATTTATATCTAAATCTCCTTAGACCCCGCACAAGCAGGACCCACGCTAGGAGAACTTCTTATTGTTGTAGGCACTTACTAGTACCAGACAATAGTTCAATTTTTAGAGTATCCCTAACATTTTGCCCACAATTATTTATCCCTAATTAAAACTTTTTAAAGAGTATATATCTACATTTACTGTTCTCAAAAGGTTTACAAATGTACAGAGGTAGTATGCAGAGTGAAATTAGGTTTCTTGGACCCATTGCAGATTATGTAGTTATGCTATTCAAAACCTTCAATTACCCCTATCAAATTCTCAAAACTCTGACATCGGTATGAGAGATCACTTTACCCTAGAGGCCTCGAAACCCAACATTTTCACAAAGCACTTCGGTTAGACAGACTCAGCATTAAGTACTTGGCACTTCCGCTTGAGCATGGCTATGTCAGAGTAACAACGCATTGTGTTGTATAGCCCCCCCCCCCTCCCCTGGGGGCATATGAGCAAAAGGTTGTATAATATTATTACATGTGGAGACAGAGGGTGGAATCCAACTTAGAACCCTGTTCACTCATGCTCTATTTGACCTGGGTCGCTCTCTTGCATCTGGTTGAAAACAGGTCCGCATTTACACAGGATCTCAAGTCGAAAGCGAGTTGGAAGTAGCAAAGAGAGATTACTTACAGGCAGCAGTTCGTGTCTCAAAGAGTAATAAGCTGATAATACCCAAGCTGTTGGAGTTGCATCAGCTTGCCAAGGATTTGGAGTCATTGGTGGACTGGGTATGTCTCCATTTACCTGATGAATTCAGAAAAGAAGCACTCATCTGCCTTCAAAGAAAAGGCAGACAGCCTCTTTCGGGATTAGTAGAAATGGTACCATATGATTTCACTTTTAGGTACCTTCTATTTCCATAATTAATTCCTTCTAGCATACTTTTAGTGGATCTTGCAGCCCCTGTGCAAGTTGTGGATATATTCTGTATATTAGCACAAGTTCAGTACACATTAGGAAGTACATAGAAAATTGTCCTTTATTCTTTTCATGTTCTTTTTTGGTTGTCTCTGAGCGATGTATTGAGAGTTTCATTAAAATTTTATGTAATTATGACCCCTTTCCTCATCTCTTTTTATGGCCATTTTACACTCTTCTGGTGCACTGTCTCTGAAGCAAAGCATTACAACATTGTGCTTGATTCGGTATCGTGAAATAGCTGTGTATTTCGTCCAGAATTAGCAACTGGTAAGTCAAAATTGGTTAAATTCACCAGGCAGGCAGCAGTTAAGCCGGAATTTTAGTGCTCCTCGTTGAGCGACAAGGTGCCTACTACCTAGTCTCAAGAATAGAGCGAGGCTACAATGAGGAATGGAGTTCATGTAGTTATTGAAGTAAGAATTCAAGCTGTAAGGAATGGAGTTCTTGTACTAATTGAAGACAGATTTCAAGTATATATAGAATGAGGGAGACTATGATTTTCGTATAAGCAATCAGGGTTGAAATTCTATCTTGGAAGGTACAAACACCAGTCCAAGACACAAGACTTTAACTGTCAAAGGGTATTCAAATTCATAGTCATGATGCACCCCCAGATTAGAACATAGCAGCAGATTAGGTAGCAAAAATAGAATTTCATTATCTTCCCTTTTATTCCCTCACATCAGTTTCATTGCATCTTCATTGAGATAGTCTGGATAGAGGCCTTACGAAAGGGGCCACGTAGTATTGTTGTACACTAAACTTTTCCAAAATGCCACCTAATTTTTTAGTCAAAAAATGCCACTGAACTTTTTTTGCAATTCAAAAAAGCCACTTAACTTTTTAGAAACATATTAAAATGCCATTATCACAATGACATTTTTGAATATTTTAATAAGTTTAGTCATGTTTTTAACTTTAAAAAACCAGAAAAATATTTAACATGCAGAGTTGATTGGAATTATTTTTTCTTAAATTATGGCATCGCTAGCCCAAGGTATAATTTGTACAGAGAAAAAGGAGATGGGCACAAGGGTATGCCGGTTTTCTACGAACATAGAAAACACAAAATGCGTATCCACTCTCCAGAAGTCCCTGAGCTGAGAGTACAATTACCTTAATCACCAGCTCCTCATTTCACCAAACAGTTGGGGCATGGCATCTCCATCTCACCAATTTGATATTACTCTTTTGTCTGTCATTCAATTTGCAAGTGGATTTCTGGCCAAAGTCAATGCTACAGGTCTTAACTGCCCTCGTTCTACCAGCTAAAATTTTGGTAATAAACAGATGATGGTGCGACAATGACATAGATATTCAAAATGCAGTTTCGAATGCAACATGAAAAAGTTACCCGAATGCGGAAATTGCATTTCATATTGTAGCAAAAACACAGTTCGGGTAACTCAAAAGCCTTTTAGATGCGGACGTTTCGTTGCGGATCAACCACATTTTGAATCCATGCAATGATATAATCTTTTTGTTTCAACCCTGAGAAGGTCTAAGTCTACTTGCAATATAGGAATAGAACAACTAGAGTTGAAATCAATGTCCATTAGGTTACCATCTGATATTAGTTTTGAATAAAACCATCTCATCTTAAAACATTATGTGACATAAATAAAAGATAGTTGAGTCATATAAGAGCACAAATACAATAGGTCGATAAAAGAATACACTATGTCGATAAAAGATTGTTGGATCATATGAGAACACAATGAGAAATTAAGCATATCCCCCACATTTCATGCAAAAGTAAACCAGCGAATGGCTACAAAGGAAAGATGCAACTATTATACTGGCAACAAAATCAAGCTTCCCAAGGCAGAGCCTCCTCATACAAAACATACACGTTACTTACAGAACAAATACTTTGCGAATCAACCACCACCACTCCAAAAACACCAAAGATAAAAAAAATGAGTGAAAAACAAAAAGAACAGAAAAAAAAGGGAAGAATACTCTATCCAGCAATAATATCAAGGATGTGACGTAACTCATCTCCAATAGAAATTTCAAGGGTATGGGATTAAACCTCAGCCAAAGGGCGACGGGACAGGTCCTGCCAGAGAATCTGACCTCTTGATGCTTCCCATTCCACAGATAATGCATCCTGGTGCTGAAAGAGCTGCGAATTTAGCGCCACAGAGATCACAAACATCGTAACCAATCGTTGACAACCGGCTGAGGGTGGCTGCACAAAATTGAGAGGGATCTTCCATAGGGTCGATTGATTTGTTTGTCAAGCCCCTCTGAACACAAAGGTCAATCAGGGTCCTCAACTCCTCTTGCTTGCCTGAAGGTGCTTTTGACAACAGTAGCTCAAGCATTTGCTTTGAATATGCATAGTTCTGGACCTCCATGTTCCGCTTTATGGCTGTTCTTATACAGCTTATGCGGTGCTTTGCTAGAAGAGGCAGTGAACCCAGATGCCTAGATAACCTGGCCATCTCATCTTTTGCACTGATTGCTGCAGGGCCTTGAACTCTCTGTAGCCGTCCGATTTCCTGAGGTGCGCAGAAAACAAGATGGATTTAAGTGAAGGGTTAAGCAAAATGAAACCCTGATAGCTCAACTTCTGTTAGCTCAAAGATACGATTTGGCTTGGGCGCTTAGCCCTCAACGTCCTAACATTAGTCAATGAACCACACCATGCTGCCTTCAATTTAAAATGTTGGCCAAAGGTCCAAGATGAAATAAAGAGTGTAATTGTGCTATACTACAGAGAAGATGCTGAGACTCTAGGTTTCTGCTTATAGAGCAATACCTGAAGAAGAGTTACGGCTATCTTATATTGGGCACAGATAGTGGCTTGAGCCTTAATATCAGAGCCACGAGATTGATCTTTGGCTAATGCCAGAAACGCTTCATCGAAACAAGATAATGCATCTGGTAGCTGATTCTGCTCAAGGTGCACCAGTCCAGTCTTAAAGCACACAGAGGCAGCGGCCCCACGGGGAACCTATTTTAGCATAAGCAAAAAAGAAAAATTGTGAATACAACATAAAGATAGCATATGAACTGCTTTTAAACCAAGACACAGATGTCTAATTTTTTATGGATACTTCATTTTGCTAGATGATACAGCAGAACAATGGAGCAAGAAATAAAAAAATAAAATAAATAAATCAAGGGATGGAGGTTGACAGAAATGTAGAGTAACTGCAATTTTTGCAATCTTATCAATTCAGATTGTAACAATGCATATGTAAGGCAGTTGACCAACAAGTAATTCAAATGCCGACAAGGGGTACGCACCTGTCCCGGACGTACAGAGGCTGGCGAAGGAGCAGGTTGCACAGGAGGCTTTCCAGAGTCTGCGGCTTCACCTGGAACTCCTAATACACTAAGATCAAGAGGTTGAGTTGACATAGGTAGTTGTGCAGGCAGAACCTGAGGCCGTGGATGGGCGATGGTCTCACTAGTTGATTGTGGGGGTATTCCACCATCAGGAAGCCCTATGGAATCAATTGGAATTGTGGCCTGCTGAGCTACTCCAGGCAGCACTCCACCTTCCGGGAGACTAATGTTATTAGCAGATATGGTCGGATGATTGACTGGTCCCTGATTGCTCCCAACTCCTTGAAAGCTTCCATCCAATTTAGAAATTATAATTCCTGGAGGAGCAAGAGAGGCTGCAACTTGAAGAGATGGTATAGTGTTTTGAAAGAAGTCCTCAGGGATAGGCCCAGCAGTAACTCCAACCCCAGAAGATGGCTGTGAAACAGCAGGTGGCCCAGCTAATGCATCAGTACCAAACGGATCCTTTGGAGCAGACACAGGAGTTGGGCCAATGCTGGTCGCTGCTGTAGTAGCAGGTTGCATACTGAGGCCCAGGTCCTGCGTACCACCAGCCAATGACTTGGTCCTGCCCAGCGGTGGGGCCAGACTGAATTGCCTTGTGGCTTCTTTAATTTTATTGACATCCACAGTAGCTGATGAAGCTGGTTTATCACGTATTCTGATTTGGAATTTTTTAGTTTTCTCGCCCTCTTCATCATCACTGCTATCACCACCACTATACATTGACTTCTTAAATTCCTCTTCAGCTTTAGCCTGTTCATCTGCTGCGCTAGAGCCTGAAGGCCGTTTGATGAGAGTTTCTAGGCCCATCAAGGAAGTCCCCTTAGAATCAGGTACAATTGCCCCCCTGCCAGATGTGGAATCAGCCAAAGATGGTGGGATACCATTTGGTTTACCATCAGCACCGGCGGATGCAATAGCTTTGACCAGGCTATCTTCTCTCACTTCAACCACATGACCTCTACCTCTTATACACCCAAGATAAACACCAATGTGATCTGTAACAATGGCTGGTATAGGCCCATCATCAGTTTTCATGTATGGCATTACCTCAGCAGCTAGTTCCCATTGTGGTATATCCTTCATGTTGGTAGGTGTTTTGATTTCCCAGTTTCCGCCTCCCCATTCAGGTCCCTTGGGAACCATGCTCTCTGCAGCGAAATTTGCAAAAATGCCTTGTGTCCACCCAGTGGAGCGAACCCGTAAAATTCTTTCACAGTACCTCCTCAACTCCGGATCAGCACCATCTTCTTCTAGTTTCTGAGCTAGACGCCGCATTGCACTAGGATTCAGATGGCATATAAATAGATCAAGCATGCTTTCATAGTCTGAAATAACTTCAAATGTTTCTTTTGCACTGTCAAACTGACCATACCTGCAATTTCATGGAAAATCTCTTTGTTATTGGGAAAGAAGAAAAGCCCCATTCACTCAAATGGAGAACGATTAAGAAGGAACACATTAAACAATATATTGCTCATCAGATTCAACATGATTTGCAAGAGGAACTTCCCATTGTCAATGTAATAATACATGCAGATGTAATGAACTCCCCAGAGTGCATAGAGCACAATAATGTCTGACATTTGCAGGAAATACAAAAATCTCAGAATATTCCGCACCTCCTCAATGATTAAGAATTTAAGGTAGAGCTAAAACCAAATTAAACTTAAATTCTGTGAGGTTTTCAATCATTTGTCATTTATTCTAGGCAACCTGAAGGTTCTGGTTACCCCTTCCCCTTCCCCAAAGAAGGGGAAGAGGAGGAAAAGAGAGCAGTGGTAGTAGGGAGGAAGGGGAAAGTGACAACGGCAGGCTTGGGTTTGGTGGTGGCTGGCGACTTCTGATCTGGGGTTGTTGGTGATCAGCCAACCAGAGGTAGCCCAGCTACCAGCAATAGTGGGGGATAGGGGTGAGAAGGTCAGAGAGGGAGGGGGGTGCCGGTTTATTGCAAGATATTGTTGAAGTCATCATCATCATCATCATCATCGGCTACTTCAGGTAAATAGTGGCATCTTTTGCATGTTTTGAGAAATTAGGTGGCACAGCTGAACAAAAAGGTCAGATGGCATTTTGGACATTCTGAATAGTTCAATGACATTGGTATGAATAAAGTACAGCAATAGAAAAAGAAATCTGTCAATTTTCGCGGCATATGGGAGTGATTGAAGAAAATCATGTCATCAACATCTTATAAAATGAGGAGGTGAGTAACAATCCACGTACTTGATACATGCGTATCCCAATTCTCGGAACCTGTGGAACAGATGAGATGTTGGGGGGCATTTTGGATAATCCCTTGAACGTAGAAATTCATCCTTCAGCACAGACAAAGCAGTAGAAAAGCGGAGGGCCTTAATGGCATACAATCCCCGCAAGACCTAGGTTTTTCATACACACAGAGGTTAGACAAAATCCAATTACTGGAATATAAATAGAAGAACCATAATATCTGAAAATGTCACTACAAAATCACCTGAGTAAACTGTGGACCTGCTTGTGACAAAGACACAGCAAGATCTCCACAAACAGGAGAACCTCTAGCTAATACATCAAGAGACCTTGGAGTGATTCGCAGGCTGTCAAACCTTCATTAAATAAAACTAATTTCTCAGATAGAAGGCCAAAATAACCAGGATTAAATAAATAAAAAGCGAAAAACTAGGGGATTATAAATGAAAGAGGCAACAGACAAACAGCTTAGATTGCAGGGGCTCCCGCCCCGAAGTTACTTAGAAGCAGAAAAATGCCAAAGGATCCTAATCAATCCATCCTATATCTATATCTATATCTATATCTATATCTATATCTATATATATATATATATATATATATGTAAATATATATATATATATGTGTGTGTGT
>JACYFF010031958.1:102187139-102202374 GCA_017589665.1 Selenicereus undatus
GGGGGGGGGAGCCTGAAACATTAGCTTACTCACCCCTTCAAATGATGCTCTTGTAATTGTGCTTGTAGCTGGTGATCAGCCAGCACACCAGACGAGCCCAGAGACGCCAGCTTTTCTTTCAGCACAGATGCTGCAATGCAAAATGTTCGTCAAGAGATACTCAACAGCATTGGGAAAAGCAACCATAAAAAGCAAGAAGAATCAGGCATTTAATATATGCATTCAATATGTCTCAAAACACTAGCCAAATCAACCAGGATTGATCGCAAAATTTGACTTGTGTAAATTTTTTAATGTTCAGTTACATGGACTAACCAGATGCCACGCAGCAGGGCTTAGTGCATGTTCCTAGTTTGTTGTACTTCTCTTAGTCTCTCTCGTACTAATTTGAAGTTTGACTTGCTCTTTCTTACGTAAGCATAACCTTTCAATACTATGAAAAGCTTTGATGCTCTCGCTAAAGTGCTCCATTGTTCACAAACATTTGGTGTACTCTCACTATGGAAGCAACAGAAGCTGAGAGTAACCCGTAACTTCTATGCCATCTATCCCAATTCATACTGCCAAAAGACATTTCATTCTATGGGTCCTCATATGTTCCTAAACCTCAATTTTTTTAGTAACCAATTTACATTTTTAATTGATTAAGAAATAATTATCAAATTTAAATTATCAATCAATAAAACTCAAGGTTAAATTTCTCTCAAGACATCAAAGCTCAAGTGGAAGGAAGGGGGAGTAACACCACCACCACCTAGTGCTGACCAACCACAACTGCATTTAGGGATATCCACACGTAGGCAACCTTACCCGGAGGGGTAATTGCTAATAATGTCACAAAGCCAAGCCTATGTGATGATAAACTGATAAAGAGATTTTAACTCATGGTAAGACAACAGAGCCTTCTCTGTCACTAGAACTTGTTCTTAAAAAAACATAACTTGTTCTTCGAAAACCGTAACATTAGAATTTCCCAAATAAGTTCCATGTTCTTTTATGTCAACACTCAACAGCAACGGTGTAACTTATAGAAACATGTATATCCGCACATGGCCATCACAGCCAGTTGGATAAGCAGTTCAAAGAGCTCAAAATTATTTAAAATCACCAGAAGAACCCCTTGCGCTTTGGAGAACAGCAAAGAGTTGCTTCCGTCCTTCCCTTGTGTTTGCAGCCCTGTTCTTCATATTGTCCCCACTCGCTGTCTTCTGATAAAAATGAAACCATTAAAATCATTAGGTGCTAAGGATGGAGTCTAGAAAATCGTTCAAATGAAGACACTCACTGCAAAAACTAATGCTGCCAGGTTAAGTTTCGGGTGAATTTCCAAAGCTCTGACACGTGGCAAGGGATAAGCAACCTCTCCACCCTGCTGGGATAGAATCCTAGGAATGTCGAGGGCTTCAATTTCTACAAAATGAGAGAAAAAGGTTCAGGGAAATAAACAGATCAGGAAATGCAAGTGGCAGCAGCTTCAGGCAGCCTACAACAAGAAACTTCTCAACTTCATCTTCTACAACACAGCAGATCTACATTCAACTGATAGAAATAGCATAAGAAAAACCATCCATTTTCACCAAATTTAGTGTTTCTGTGGATATCTCTCGAAATAAAATTAGCATCTCATACAAAAAATAGAGAATGCATTTAAAGCACAATATTTGATGTTTAAGCAGATCTTATGATGATAATGCATTTACGAGGTCAGTTCTTATTGATCAGTTAATTGAGTGCTTGCACTGTCCCAGCAACAGATATGACTTTCCTCATAAAGAGGTGTTGGGCATTAGTTTTGGCAAGAACACATTAAAACCTGAGGAAAAGTCAAATCTGTTGCCGATTACCAAGTCTAGTAAATACGGACATATATATAACAAAACTTAAGGAAGATATTCCATACTCCAAATCTCTACAGGGGGGAGGAGGCAAAGAAATCCCATTATTTTTGACCCCCTGATTTATAGCCAATAGACGAGCATCAATGGATATTGACTATTACAATTTGATAAAACAATTTTCAAAGGAAAATATCAAGCAAAGAATAGTAACAGCAAAGTCATTCAAAAATTTCAGAGTTTTTCTCCGTGTAGCAAGTGTGCAAAGAATGAAAATTAATATCGGCTCATAAAGTGAGGGGTGGATTATGCAAAATAACTTTATGAAAACTAAGTTATGCTGATGGTAACTAGATGGATAGGTTAGATAATAAAATCCAAGCCAACATTTAAACAGAGCTACAGAATCTGATAGTAGGAATAAACAAGTCAACAGCAATGGTGAAATGGTGAAATGTCAACCAATTGGGCAACAAGATGGTGGGACTTATGATAGAAATAAGAAAAGGAGAATAAATGATTATCTGACCAGCTGGCTCAAAAAATTTTGCTTGCATAGGTGCTTTATTAGGATTTAGTACCACTCGTGTTTTCCAAACTTGAAGAACACCATCCTTGGATAAAGTGGCAATCAACTGCAATGCTGGGAGCCAAGCAACAGATATAATGGGATGGGAACCCACTTGTGTTCTGAAATCACAATCAACGTACGAATCAAAACCATGCAAAAGTCATGATGTGATCTCATAAAAATAATGTTATAATTTCCTACATATAACACCACACTTTGCTGTAATTAACATAGATGAAAGATGGACGGCAGGGTAAATGTCATTTATCATTCTATAAATCAGTCAGCATTGAAAAAAAACAAGTCCGGCAAACCCCGTATAACAGAGCCACATATGCAACAATAAATAAAATACTAAAAAAATCAGGCACAGAAATTTCTTACATTCCGATCATATTTGGTCTCTCTGTAGACACATCCCATGCCAAAAGTGTGCCCTGCCGATCACCAACAAAAATCCACTCCAATGCTGGATGAAAAGCAAAGGCACCAGCACCAAGAAGCTTAATTGCATTATCAACTGCAACACGAGATAAGAGTGAGTTGTATAGGTCCATGCCATGTGAAGCAATCTACAGAGGGAAGAAGAAAGATGCTACTCCAGCCTCACGTTGTAATGTGTAGAGAACGGCATATGTATGGATGTTGTATGCTCTAATCAACCCTTCCGCATAGGCCACATACTGAAATCAAAGCCAAAGAAAGGTCAGAATGTTTATCATCCATATTTAGTCCAACTACACAAAGTCAAACTGCACATTAACCAACAAAATTACCAAGACTGGCAGGCGGGGATGACAAGCAAGATTCACAATAGGTTTCTTCAGATCCGTCTTTATTTTAGTGGGTGACCTGCCTCCCTCAACAGTTCCAACAACTGCATTCAAATCAAAAGGAGTAGAAGAAACAAAAGGTGAGTCCCTGCACTATAGCAAGTACTGTCTGAAACCCTTGTTAAAAGAATTCAAACCTTGAGATTTGTCCAAAATATTTCATGTCTCATTCTAGCTCATGTTAAAACATTATTCCCAGATCAAAGCAACTTAAATCATGAAAATAACAACAAAATTCATAAGAGCCTGCCAAATTGGGCTGTAGAAAGGCTGACACAGCCAGCCGAGCTGGATTGGTAGGACCTCATGCTTTATTTGACCAAGTATACATACTAAGCCTAAGCCATCTCAAAAAATAAAAAATAAAAAATAATCTTGAGCCCAAACTCATGGCAGTTCATCTTATGAAACATATCAGCTTTGAACAGGTTTTTTTTGGGGGGGGTGGGGGGCTTAGGGGGTGGTCACAAGAGACTTCAGTCTTCAAGTAGTTCTTTAGGATTTGACTCTGAGACTTTGTTACTTGCCGGTTACCACATTACCTCCCTTCCTCCCCCCCCCCCGCACCAAAAAAGAAAAAGAAACAAGAAATCCTCCTCTTGGTTCGTCTTCAGCTCCCAAACATCCACAAGAAATGAATCATGGTACACAAAAGGTCCTAAAACCCATAATATCTATGGCAACATTAATAGCTGCATAATCAGCTTAAAGGCCAACAAACCTGTAACGCTCATTCTTCGGTGAAAACCGAAAAATACCAAAGGTTGTAGAGGAGTCAGAGCAAGATGAACTTCTGTTTCGGATGAAATTGGTTCCATTCTCCTCTCCGGAGAATGCAGAACGCATGTTTGCTCGGCATCAAAATCACAGGATCGAATGGTGCAGTCCTGCAATGGCAAATCTCGACTCCATCAAAATTTCATATAGCAACTCGCAGGACATTCAACAGATAGCAAATACTTTTTTCTGGGGGGCGGGGGGGACCTCAGTATATGAACTGTTACAACAAGATAATAGACGAGACTTAACCATTGACAGTTAAATGCATGAATGGACAAGAGAAAGCTCTTGGCAGTGTTAATAAGATAACACAATAAAGTTTCTATGGACCCTATATTCTTTCCACTTCTTCACCTAAATTCCACACATTCATCAACTATGCAATAACCATGTAAGGGATGTGCTTCTACATCAACGTGGCATCTGTATGGTATAGCAAGCATAAGGCAAAACATTCAGCTTTGGATTTGCAAATGTAGAAGGAAGCTTGTATTACTCCCCAAATTCATCCAACAGATCCCTTTCTGGGAACAAGAATGTGAAAATCACATTGAAAACTGAAAAACTAACAGTAACTCCAATTGTCTTTACACTGCCAATCCAATGTTAAAATCAGCTCCTAACATTCAAAGAGCTGAAAGTCTGTAAAAAGTGCCTTCAGATAAGCTTCTAAGGAACCTTTTGTCACTCATTCACCCAAACCTAATATATTAGCTATTATCATTACGTAAGTGGTTATCAACCTACACAACAAATATTGCAGGCACAATGTAGAAGCCCAGCCATAGATATGAAAATGCAAAAGAAGCTTTAAAGCTCAATATTTGGAATTTCACAACATGCGCCTCTTCAGAACCAAACAAAAATGTAACATTAAAACCTGAAAGACATTGCAATCAAGAACTCCCATTATACGTAGCATCCTAACCAGCTCATAACATCCAAAAAATGGGAAGTTTGTTTAAATGCCCTCTAATTAGCATGAAATTAATCAGCCTCTTCTTAAAATAGGGGCCGTTTTAAGCACAAATAAACTGCATAATACCATTACGGCTCCCCATTGCATATGGCACGTGGATTGAATGATAGATTTTGCTCCTAAACCAACAACCTTAGGCATGAGGTACACTAAGGCACATAGGGTCCCAAAGTGCAAGGCGAGGACGCAGGCGCATCCATCATGGATGTGAGGTACACTTCTATGCAAACTTTTTTGAAAAGTCTTTCACACTTCACGAAGCACATTTTGCAAAACAAGTTAGATAAATGCATTAAAAAGTGATTAGATATCAATATAACTACTAAAACTGCAAATAAACTTAAGATATGTTATCTTATCATCATAATTCCCCAATGCACACACTTACCACACAAGCATAGCTCACCTTTTAGACTAAGCATATCTTATCATCCTAGGGAAAGAAAAAGAAGGAAAAGGGTAAAGATAAGACTAAGAAAAAATGGAAAAGGGGGGAAGATATAGCCTTGCAAGCTAGAGGAGCGCCTCATCCCTTCCGAGGCGCTGATCTAGTAGCCTCATGCTAAGGCGTGCCTCAGGCGGGCGTTTTTAAACTAGGCCAACAACCCCCCTCAACAAGTTGATACCACACAAACAAATCCTAATCCATAACCCATGCTCTATCTAAGCAGACGCAGGCTCTTTTCGGGGGGTTTCTGTTTGGGGGGGGGGGGGTAGCAACCTTATGCCAAACTACAAAGAGGCTAGTTTCAGAGGAACCCTAGATTAAAAACCTTTTGGCTGTGGAAATAGGGCACATATCCTCTTGATTGACACAAAAGGGCTTTTCCAAGCTATCTGAAAGGCATACAGTTGTTAGCACACAAATCCCCCTAAAATTCTTAATCATCAATTATTTATCCTAGTAGCATATGAAGGCCTCTCCCCCCCCCCCCCCAAAATTTCAGTTAGAGCATAACAATTTAGACTCTAAGAGTATAATTTCAGGTCACATGGAGATAAAATGATCTCTCACTTTAGTAAGGGACCATCTCATTTACAGATGCCAATTTTCATTTACCAGCTCATTACCCTCCACCTTTTCCAAAAAGCACACCAAAAGAAACTCCTATAGCAGAACCATTGATCAGCATGAAAGCTGATAAGAAGTGCTTCACTACACAGGCTCTTGAGATAGAGTTCCTCAAAAATCATATTTCATCTGACTAGCTATGCCATGTAACTTACTCGTCACTTTTACTTTGACATGTTATCACCTAGAGCCTGTGAATGAAACTAGGCAACTTCTCCTTCTCTCACGCACTACCCAAAACCTATTTCTTAACAACATTACTAAACATCCTAAACTTCATAAGTACCTTCTCTTATCAATTAAATACACCCAAAAGCGTACTTATTCTTGTTCCAATACCTCAATCAGCCTTGCACCATGAGCAACTTAATAAACAAGTAAATCAAAGCATTAAGGCATCCAATACTGATGACTGATCTCACACCTACAAATGCAGCAAGCTTACCTCAAGCATAGCGATCACGACATGTCCACTGGTAGGACTGTATGACATACGAACCACAGGAGCACCTATGTCAATGGTGGAGATCTTGCTACCAGTCATTGCATCAAATTCTGCACAAAAATTCAGCGTTATAACCCCACCATCTAAAACCCAATGAAATTAGCAAATAAAAATTAGGGCTTGATAAATTACCAATGACGTATTTGCCAACGGCAGCAGCAATTAGGGCTTGATGGGGATGAAAGGCGGCAGCATGAGGCTGCAAAGGCTTGGCTTCTCGACCCACATGCCGAAGGTCGAGATGCTGCATAGTAGCCCACTCCATTTTGGATCAAAATGCAAGAATTCTAACAGATAATCAGCCCCAAGAGAAATTTCTCATTCCAATCAGATGCCTACAAAACAGAATCATCATTGCATAGACTGAGATCAGAAGTCGAACTCAAAAGAGAAATGGCAGATCCAAGACTAATACAAACTTCCTAGCAGCTTAAGTTCAATCTTTCTTAGAGGGAAAGCAAGAAGATGAAGAGGTTTCCTGATGAATTTACACTGGAGAATCGATTACGCTGGTTGAGCACGAGAAGAGATCGAATCGGAGGAAATATAGCGTAGAGAGAGAGGGGGGCTCGCCATTTTCATGTCCAATTTGAACTTTTTATTTCTTACTGAATTCAGACGAATGGGCCGACATTCAACGATTCTAAGTTTATATTTCCTTTAAAAAGGCCCAGAATCCGTTGGGCTCCTTTAGGGCGGGCTCGAAGTGTTCCAGCAGTACACACCCCTCACAATGGTGGAGGGACAGTATAATGGTATCTTCTAGGTCAATATGATTTTGGTCTTGTTGGCCTGGCATTTGGAATCTTTGTATAATGGATTAGATTGAATATAGTTACACTTCATAGCACTAGTTTGGACGTTTGGTTGACATACGGTCGATTTCACCATAGTAATGTATGTGTGCCAAACAACTGATAAGCATAATGATAAAACTAAAACGATCTAAGATAAGATAACTTTACTCAAACTTCTTTCGAAGGCAACAAGAAGGGGATCATGTATTAAGCATATCAACATACATATACCAGTCTGTAGCCACAAGATCCAGGACAAAATTTAGAACTTCTAACCAAATATGCTTTCCCTCATGAAGTTCGAGGTGTCATTCTCGTCCTTTTTTACATGAAAGAAGAGGAAGAATAAATAACAAGGGGACTTTATCCTCAACTTGGTCACAAGCAATAAGTTGTCTTCTTCAACCTCAAGGCCTCGGCACCTAGCTTCCCATGCTCTTTGAAGCGTAAAAACATAGGCTCTGTCGTCTTCTGACTACTGAGCCAGCCCTAACTATTCCTTCACTCCTATGCCCACCGCATTCCCCCATTGAATCACGAACAAGAAAGCCTAGCCCATAACCTTTGGCATCAAAATTAAGTTTCTAAACCCCTCAATAGACGATGGCCTCTAGTGAGCATAAAGCAACAGTGAAAACTACTCCAGTCTATCTGTTGCCATAATGAAGCTTCCAACAAAGTCTAGAGTTCTCAACTCAAAGCAGAGGGGTTACAACTAGGTATAGAAATCAGTTCCTGACATTTCACATCTCCCACAAGGCAACCACATAATTCCCCAGCTTCTCGGTTGAAGCCTTCATCACCAATAGCTCAAGCCACTTTTTCAGATCACCGCCATGCCTATCATCAAGAAAGGACCACAACCCACAACCTGCCCAAACGTCCATTGCCAAAGGACAAAGAATAAACACATGTTCCTGATATTCTTCAATGGCAACACGCACACCACATAACATATCAATGCCTAGGATGCGTTGAGCCATATTTGCTCTGGTGGGTATTGCAGACTTTTAAGTCTTCCAACCAAGGAGTTTGATTCAGGGAAGTAATTTTACCTTATGGAGCTTATTCCATATGGGATTTGTTAGTTTTGAGAGTACACAAACACAAGAAGGGGGTGAATTGTGTTGCCAAATTTTCGTAATTTTCTGGGAACAGGCCTAGGCCCTGTTTGGACAGACTGTTTATAACACGCCCAGAAACTGAAATGTAGTGAAAATAAGTAGAAGAAAAAGGTGAATACGGGATTTTTACGTGGAAACACCTCTAGCCCAACTGAGACGAAAAACCACGACCTACCCCTGTAGGATTTTCACACAATTTTACTATACGGGCTAAACACGTTACAAAGTAACCTTCACCGTTACAATTTGTAACACACACGTAACTGTCTTCCCCAAGACTAGTTACCCCACGTCCAATAGTCCCCTTGACTTGGACACACTCAACTCACTTTTAAACAAGAAAGAACAAGATGAACACCTTACTTTTGAGTGCTTCCCATAAGCTAGTGTAAGGTACAATTAAGCTCCTAGTATGCCAATTTTGAAAGCTCAGTTTTTGCACACACTTTGGTCGGTTTTCTCTCTAAAAATTTATCTCATAAAACTCTTGAAAGTTGATGTGAAAACCGATATTGAATGAGTTGTAGAAAGCCACCTTTTATAGAGAATTTTGAAAGGTAAGAAGATTTATCTTCTCATATATTTTTTTTTCAGATTTGGAAAACAAAATCCCTAAAAGAAATAGAGTCATTTAGCCGCAAGTAGTGGAGTAACGAGAGTTGGAAAAAATTTCTTAATTGTTTGAGTAAGGCGGTGGTTCTCAGCCACAAGGACTCAACCACTAGCCCATGATTTTCTCAACAAACTTATCCACTTGTCAAAAACTAGAGATTCTTTTTATTTCAAAAAGATCTTGCAAAACCCCTTAGTTAAGGATAATCATTTGGGGTTAAAATACTTCACATAAAATCTTGTTCGCACGTCTCAGAGACGTTAGCCTAAAAATCAGAGAGAAAATCGTGAAAAATCAGCTTTGCAATTTTTGCTTGAAAACACCTTGAACACCCTGTTCTCAGAACTGTTCTAATTGGCATATTAACAGTGAATGTTAAATCAAGACTTTCTAATTGGCATATTAACAAGAATCTAATAAAATAAAACCATAGCAAAACACAGACTCTTGTTGATTCAACCAGCCTTCTTGTAGAAACTTAACTTGCTGCTCCAAACACTTCGCAAAACTGTTCTTAAGGCTGTTCTGAAGTCCTGGAAAGTCTTTCCAGCCAACTGATCTTGAGTTCCTATTCTTAAGACCTGTTCTTGAGCATTGTTAGCCACACAATTTCAAAGTATTCGATATTTGGAACCTGTTCAATCAACACACTCAAGTATATATTACATTTGTGTTTGTTATCATCAAAACCTTACATTACATAAGGATAGGGTCAACAATTTCCCCCTTTTTGATGATGACAAACCAAATGACCATATTGACATAAAAGGCGAAAGCAAGTTAGTGCCAAAACATTCAAGCCATAGAAGAGAAAAATTTTGAGAAGTCAACTTAAGCCAAGTCACACTAAATCAACCATGGTCATGCTCATCTTCCCCCTTTGGACATCATCGAAAAAGGGTGGTCAGATCAAACAGAGAGAGTCAGGGTGTTTGCAATCACCACCACTTGGGTAATGGAGGAAGACAACCAGCGATACACTCAAGTATATGGTACGGTAATGATATTGGCCATCCGAGTCACGCACAAACAAACAACAACAAGAAACAAGCAAGGCAGATCATGAAAAGATAACCAACCAAGATTAGGATAACCACAATTTATCAGACCGTGCAAGACAAGCAGTTTAGAACAGTGTTGAGAACAGGTTGAAAAACAAGGGAAGACAGAATAGGGAAGGAATTAGCGGGTAGGGCTGATTCAGGGAGGATGAGAAGATAATTTGGCGGTGAGAATGGAAAGAATCGATATTAGATCCTCATGGCGCTTGGCGTTGAGAATCTTCTCCTCAGCAAGAGCAGTTTTAACCTCAACGAGCTCGGTCTTCAACCGGGATTGATCCAGTAGCAAGGCATCAACAGAAGGCTTACTGGAAGAAAAACCAGGAACAGGGGGAAAGGGTGTTCTAGACCCCTGTTCCGAAGCTACGTGGGCTCCTTTGTCCAATTTGAACCCGCACCCCATTAGAGTGTTATTCCCTATTTCATCAACCATCTGCACCCCCACTTTTTTCTGAAGAGAAATCCCAAAGTGCTCAAATACAAGAGTCGGCAAGAAACCATACCCCAGATCATGTTCTCTTGAGGTGTTCGCAATCCTGGAGATATGGCGAATCATGATTGCTGGAAGATTAATTTGCTCTCCTCTATCCATAAGGTCAATAAAGCATTGATCCATAGCATCCGCGAGTTTGTTGCCTTGACCTCTAGGGATGATATTCTTAATAATGAACCAAAAGAGCAATTGATGAAGAGAAGTCATGTCACCTTTTTGACGAACTGGGGGGTTTTCAACCTTGTTTGCTGGCTCAGTGTTTGAGTTAATTGCAGCAGCCGAGCTGTCCCAAGCACAGTCTTGTCCGCCCGGACATACACATCGAAACACTCAGCAGGAACACCCAAAATTGCACCTAGATCTTTGGCATTGAATTTCAGTTTCTTCCCATTAACTTCACTTGCCACCACAACATTGGTGACATTGCAATTCGCATAAAAATCGGCCAATTTTGGGATAGAATACCCTAGGCAGGTGTTTGCAAATAGTTCTAGCCACCTCTGAGCCCTGAGCTTGTCCAGGAACACCTCCAGGCCCTGTTCCTGAACGTATGGCACTTTCACAATTTTGCCCCGCACCACACTTCTCTGAAGAAATTGGGTCAATTTTGAAGTAGTGGGTACAACATTTTTTGCCTTTTTGGAGCGAGCGTCTTCAGGGTCAACCGTAGCAGGGCCTAGTTTGGAGACCGGTTTGGGAGAAAGCTTTCTCTTAGGAACAGTCCTCTTGAAGGGTGTTTACTGGGTTGGTGGGGTCTGTTCAGAGCTAGGTTCGGCTGGAGCTTTGCCTGTGCTTTTGGCAGGGGACTCGGTAGGAGAGACCTGGGGAGAGCCCTGTTCAGTAGGGGCTATCCCGGTTTCTCGGACAAGTGAGCTCTCTGGTGAGGAAACATCTCCTCAACCACGGGAGGCTCCTGTTTGGAGGAACCAGCTGGTGTAGAAAGTCGAGAGGTACTTTGAGAGGCTAATCGGTAAGACTTTCTGGAGGGTTTAGGAGTAGGTTTATGTTTAGCAGATCTGGGTTGTGAGGGTGAAGAGGAGGCTTTAGCTTGCTTAGCCTCTTTAGCTTGCATGGCCATAAGCCGACGAGCAAGCGGGAGATCTGTTCGTCCTGCAGGCACCTTAATTCTTTTCTTTGCTTGATCCTTACTGATTTGGGGTGTTTGTACCGGCGTTGGTTGAACATCTTCAGCATGAGTCTCAGTCCCCTCACCCAAATCTACTTCAATATCAGCAACCTTTTCCGCAAAATCATCTAGCCCGTCTTCAAAAACAGGACTGGGCTCAGGGTGCGGTTCATTAGAGTCAGGAACAGGTTCCGACCTTGTTCCAGCCATCAGAATATCCCACCCGGTTATGTGCACAACATTCAAGTCTCCCTCAGACATAGATGAGTCATCATCCACATCAATAACATCAACAACCTCGGGTTGGACCTCACACGGTCCAACCGCAATGTTAACCCCAGTTTGTTTAAGAATAGGTTCAAACAACTCCAAGTCCCACCCAAATTCGGGTGGTACATCAGCCAAACCCAAACCCACAGAGCTCAACTTCACACACGTCAAAAACCCAAAAGGTTTCGAGATAATTGGCAAAGGGGGCAAGAATTCGAACCTCATACCTTCAAAAATTTTCGAAGTAGTGGCGGCTGACAGAGGCAGTGACACTGCAGCCGACGGAGACGCCATTGAAGCAAGGGGCAGAGGTCTGAGAATTTTGAGGGTTTAGGGTTTGAGAAGAAGAAAGTTTTCGGGAGAGAGAGAAGCAGAGAAATGTGAGTAGACACAGGAGCTGTGGAGTTGGTTGCTTTTGCAACCAAAGAAAAATAAAGACTCCCAGCTACGCATGCCTTAAGAAGAGTGAGGGATTTAAAATTCTCAACAACTGAATTAACTACCTGAATTGTACACGTTTGACAAATAGTGGCCATACCTGTTCTTGGTGCTTGTTCCTGCGGTTAGTTGTTCGGTAACATAGGACAATAAGGGCAATATCATCAGACCTCAACGATTGTCAGCATGTTGTAATCCACACACATGCTAATTGTGACACAAAAGTTGACTGCATCCAATGAATCAAGATGTTTGACCTGAAAAACCTTTTAACTAGACAAGCATTGGGGGTTAATGGAGCATGCTCAAGTTGTTTTAATTAGACCCAATTTCAGTCTGTTCTTCTCAAACTGTTCTCTATTCAGTGCCTTGGTAAAAATATCAGCAATTTGTTTATTAGTGGCACAATAATTCATTGAAACCAAGCCCTTTTCAACATTGTTTCTCAAAAAGTGATGACGAATGTCAATATGTTTAGTCCTTTTATGTTGACATGAGTTTTTGAAAATATTAATTGCACTTGTATTATCACAAAAAATGGAAATGCATCCCGTGTCAACACAAAAGTCTTTGAGTTGTTGCCTTATCCACAGCAGTTGAGCACAGCAAGAAGAAGTTGCAACACATTCAGCTTCTACTGTGGACATGGCAACTGAGTATTGTTACTTGGTTGCCCAAGATACCAAACAAGGTCCAAGAAAATAAGCCATACCTGAGGTGTTTTTTCTATCAATCAAAAAGCCTGCATAGTCAGCATCAGCATAACCAACAAGGTTAAAGTTGCTGGAATACTTGGCGAAACAGGTTCAGGAACTGTTCTCGAGCCTGTTCCTGAGCCTGTTCTGGAGTCTGTTTCCCAGCCTGTTCGAGAAGAATTAGGTTGGTTTTTATCCAAACCGAGTTTAGCAGTGCTTCCCCCTATCTGGTTTAGACCTTGCCCATCTTTTAAGGAAATAGCTCCAGGCCCTGATCTATCCTCAGGATTCTTACCTTTTTCATGTGTGAGCAACAAATCTTTTCTAGCAAGGCCCAGTTCGTAATCCTCTTCCTGTGCATCATCCTCAATTAGAGAGTTAATTTCATCAAATAGCACATGCACACTCTCCTCAACACACAAGGTTCGCTTATTGAACACTTTGTATACCTTACTGTGTGAGGAGTAACCAAGAAATATTGCCTCATCACTTCTTGGATCAAACTTTCCTAAAGCGTCCTTCCCATTATTATGCACAAAACATTTACAGCCAAATACTCTCAAATGCATAATATTGGGTTTTCTTCCTTTAAGAAGTTCATAAGGCGTTTTGTTAAGAATAGGTCTAATCATGCATTTATTTATAATGTAACATGATGTGTTCAAAGCTTCTGCCCAAAAGTTTCTAGAAAAACCACTAGCAATAAGCATTGTTCTAGTCATGTCTTCTAAAGTACGGTTTTTACGCTCTACCACCCCGTTCTGCTGGGGTGTTCTTGGGGCTGAAAAGTTATGATCAACACCATGCTCATTACAATAGCCAATAAAGCTTGAATTTTCAAATTCTGTACCATGATCAGACCTTAGGCAAACCAATGAGTGTCCTACTCTTTTTTCAATCTTTTTAAGAAATGCAAGAAATTTTTCAAATGTTTCATCTTTAGAAGCTAAAAACAAGGTCCAAGTGAAACGAGAGTAGTCATCCACTACAACAAGCACATATCTCTTCCCACCTCTACTTGTGATCCTCATGGGGCCACACAAATCAACATGCAATAATTCGAGAGGTCGGGTAGTGCTAACACAATTTTTAGATTTAAAAGAATTTCTGACTTGTTTGCCTTTGGCACATGCATCACATACCCTGTCATCATTGAATTTGATGGAAGGTAAGCCAACCACTAAGTCTTTGGTTACAAGTTTATTCAAAAGCGAGTGGCTTGCATGACCTAGTCTTTTATGCCAAAGCATAACATCATTATTTAAGGCACTCAAACAAGTCAAATTATTTTGGGAAAGAGTAGAAATACACACTTTATAAACATTTTTGTGTCGCTTTCTCCTCAACACAACATCTCCTGTGTTCATATTAACAACCAAGCAACGTGTTGGAGAGAACACTACTAGGTTGTCTTTGTCACACAGTTGGGACACACTTAGTAAGTTGTGTTTTAATCAATCCACAAAATAAACATTTTCAATTGAATGGGAGAGTGACTCACCTATCTTACCTATACCGACAATTGTCCTGGATTTACCGTTTCCAAATGCCACATTCCCTCCTTCTGAGGCTGTAAGTGAGAGAAAGTTAGATTTCTCACCAGTCATATGCCTTGAACACCCACTATCAGCATACCATAGCTGGCTGTTCCCTGGGTTGTTTGCTGGGTTGTTCCCTCTCACTTTAGCCAGCAAAAACAAATTAGGGGTTAGTTTTGGGAACCCAGATCCACTCGGGTCCCATTCCCTTAGACATGCAAATCTCATCTTTTCTAACCCATATTTATTTTACATAGATCATATTTCTTTCAATGGCATACTTTCTTATAGGACACGCATACCGATAATGCCCCGTTTTACCACAATGAAAACAAACAATATCCTCAGATAATTCTACGTATTTTCTATTCACTGGGTAGGTCATCCGCTTAGGCACAAAACCTAGTCCTCTTCTATTTCGACTGTGATGTGTGTTTAACCATTCAAGCGCTCTTGAGGACCTGTTCCAGAGCTTGTTTGTAGCAAGGTCTGATTCCATTTGTTT
>JACYFF010031958.1:102212374-102228417 GCA_017589665.1 Selenicereus undatus
GGGATTGAAGCAAACTCCACACATTTCATAACAAGATCAACCCGTTCACAACGAAACCCCAAACATAGCATGACCTAGCGAAGAAAAATCCATACAACACGGTCATGAGCCTTGACCATATCCAATTGAATAGGCATGCAACCATTAGAAGACGAATGAATAAAGTGAAAAACCTCAAAAGCCACAATAATATTGTTAATTATCAGCCCTAACAGGGTGAAGACACTCTAACTAGCAGAAGTTACCTTAGTCTAGAAGGTCTTCGAACGATTATCAATGACTTCCATCACCCATTTATGAATCACAAAGAAAATTCACTTAAGCATGGCACGAACTGAAATTTTGTTAGTATGAAAATATTCTGACCTGAAATTAACAGGCCATAAATAAAAATTAAATGACTTGTCTAACATATCAACCTGTCAAGTTTTATTTTATCTTCGTCATATCAAAATCACTTGATCTTAACCTTAATTCTCTAAAAAAAACTATCACACTTGTGGTAACCAATTATATATATGTTGGTCTCTTATTGTGAACCATATTTAGTATAATATTGAACAGTTTACATAAAACATAAATATTTGAGTAATTTTTTATAATCATTCTACATAAACAATAAGAAATACACCGAATTGACACTAATACGATATAATGGATAAAACAAGGTGCAATTGAGTTGCAACTAATCAAGCTCGAGCTCGGCCTGGTCAGATTTGAGCTTAGCTCGGTGCACATCACAAGCTCGTTTAGCTTGGCTTGATATTCGTTTTTTATTTTCGGTTTTACTTAATTAGTTTCCAAATCCAAGGCTAAATCAAGGTTGAATTCAAGATTTTTGCATTGGTTCTAAGTAATAAGAGTTGGAATACAACTATGATGACCATAATGGTAATCTTGTATTATTTATACAGACACTTAGGAAAAAAAGACTTAATTGAACTAACTCAAGCAAATCAATTCAAGTTTTGACCGAACCAAACCCAAGGACTCAAAGAGTTGACTTAATTCATTACAACCCTATCTATACTATATATAAAAGCAATGTTGTGATGATGTTGAATTTTCTTGCATTCTCATTAATTAGAGAGTTCGAACCCTTGGATTCATTCCATCTCCTCATCACAACCATCCGATTGTTAAAAATAATTAATTTATAATTTTTAAATCTCTCACGTAGTAGTAAGGAAAAAATCATTAATAAGGAAATGATCCTAAGAAAGTATAATCTTATGAAGTATAATTTTATAATTGTCGAAATGAGGATTATGGAGTATTTTTTTCTAAAAGGAATGATTATGCAGTAATTAGTGATTATAAAAATTATAAAAAAAATATCATTATTAAACATTTTGAATTCCTTTTGTCTCCTTATCACCACTAGATTGTAGAAAAAGATTAATCTCGGGAAGTATAATATCGAAAAGTATAATTCCGTAATGGTGGAAAAAAATCATTAACAACTATGGAAATTATCATAGCTAGGAAAGCATAATTTCGGGAAGTATAATTCTGTAATGGTTGAAATAAAGATTATGGAGTGACTATACCTTTAGTATTATTTTAAATAATAAAGTCAAATGTCAATAAAGAATAATCCCATAATTATGAAAATATGAATTATGAAGTAGTTAGTAACAAATAACTATGAAAATTATAGATAAAAAAGATATCATTCTTGAACCTTCAATATTAGTATAAATAGTCAAGTAGTTCTTACTCATAGTTGAAATTATACATTAGAATACGTCTCATAGTTGATATCAATCATGCCATCTTGCTCATTGCTCATGTGTGTCAAAGTGATCTTTTTAACCTCACTTCCAGATATATAATAATTATCGTCCCCTTCCTCATATATTTATTTGTATTAATTTGTTAATTCGTTAGCAAGTGACCTCCTATTTTGTAATTAGTAGTGTCAAAATGCTTGATCGTATTTGATTGAAATTTTTGTACTTTTTTGTTGTAATTCCCTCCTATATGTGGCTTAATTTTCTTTTATTGATATTTAATCTTTTATTAATTGACGTCATCATTGATTTCTTGCTTACAATTCATAATCTCACTTTTTTATTATCAGGCTTGATTAATAGTGGTGGTGTTTGGTTTGATTCGTTTATATTCTTAATTATTTCCATTCGATTTATGACTTAGGTTAAATTTTTTTTGCTTATATTATATTATATATTGTATTAGTAACTTAATTGTACGTAGATTCTTTCATGTTTTATTTATGTTGTTCATTTATGGATTTTTGTTTTTTTATAAGAAAAACTCTAATAATTTGATCCTCTTCCTTGGCATTTCAAATTTTTAATGGGAACAACAATGCAAACTATTTCACATGTATCTAAATTGTTTGGTGACCTATTTATTTACATCAATTAAAAAATTTCAAATATCTATACTACAAATTATAATATGATTTTCATAATTTACAAAAGTTACTGTTAAGATATATGAAAGAAACAAGAAAATTTGACTTTCTTTTTTACATACATAGATAAGAGTATAGTCCTCTATATCTTCAAAAGTTTTGTTAGTTTGAAAATTGAGTGAGGTGGTCGGGTTGGGGTTTAGAACAATATGGAGGGGTATTGGGGGATTTCATTGGGTTAGGAACCCTAGCAGTAGAATCAAATTGCATTAATGGACATATGGGATGAGTTTAATATTCAAAAATTGATCCTAATTTATAAAGTCTTTAGAACGATTTTGATTAACTTATTCACCTTCAAAATATGCCTCCAACATTAACAAATGTAATTTTTTAGTTTTCTATTTAAAATCATCGCATACGTTCAATACTAAATGCATGTTTGAATCAGTGTAATTTTGTGTTTCCATTGATCAGTTAGAAACTATAATGCTTGTTTGAATATTTTCATTGTTTAGTTAGAAATTACAATGCATACTTGAATACTATTTCTATATATTTTTTTATCATGCCATACATTCAATACTATAATGGATGCATAAATCAATGTAACAGTTTTTGTTATTTAGTAAAATACTGTAATGCATTCTTGAATACTATTTGTAGGTTTTTTTCATAAATCATGACAAATGTTCAAAATCATTAATGATGTCATATAGTTAACTTAAGACACAAATCACAAAGGTAAGGTTATAGAAAATTTTAATTTATTGGGTTTTTTTTTTTGAAAATCATGTGTTAATTGAGATTTTGATGGGTCTTTCTGATTTCAAGAAATAAAATAACCTCATTTTAGGTTAGCTAATCGAATGAACAAATTTGGAAATACTATTTTTGGGTTTTTAAATTATGGGTTAACTAAATAGATAGTGAGAACTATGTGGGTAATACGCTGCAACTAATTATGATCCATTATTTAACTAGAATATCTTACCATGCGCATTTCTGCTAACTCGTTATCTTTTCTTATGAGGGGGGACAACTTATATAAATTGGTAGGTAGTTTTAAATCAATAGACCAGCTACCATATATGATAATTTTTATTACTTTTCTAAATCCATCCACTATTTTCACGGTCCCTCATTTCCCCCCCCCCCAAAAAATGCTTAATTCAAATCACCTAAAATTACTAAATCTATGGTCCTAAATTTACAACAACTCATTTATGTTGCAACTTATGATTTAAGTGAAACACTAATCTTAGGGAGATAGGTTCTCTAAAGAAGAATTCAATGACATATTTTCCAATAAAAGGTCACCTAACTTCATGATTTCAAAAGGAGGAGTCTAAGCACATCATGGATGACTAATTTTGATGTATTGTAACTACATATTGAGATAACTTGAATGAAATTGTGACCAGAATAGATCTATTTTTAAAGATAAAAATTCTCTAAAAGAAAAGGATAAAAAAGTATATAATGCTAAAAAATTCTAACTATAATAACTAGGCTTATTAAATTTTTATAATGAAAATTTATTTCTGCTTATAACAACATCACTTTGTAAGTAACTTATTTGTGTCTTCTTTTCTAAATAATAATAGCAACTATGTGTCTTTTGTAATCAACTTATCATCTATTTCATAAATCACCGTGCAAAGCACGAGTCTATACTAGTACCTCTCAATTCCAATGATGATGATTTTATCAAAAAAATGATTATATATAATGCTTTTATTTTTCATACGATATAATGTTAAAATTTAGTGTCATGTATTTGTTACTTCTCTATATTAAATAAATATAAAATGAGTTATTAAATGGAGTCACTCGTGGAGTAACTCATCAGTGGATAACTAAAAAAACTGAAGAATATGGAGAGAACAATTTTTGAAAGCAGTTAAGCAACACCTTGGGTAGTTGAATGATGAATAATGGAGGATTACTCTTAAGGAACCCAGATGTATTACCGCAATTAAAGATGTTCGTAGTGCCAAATAAAATTGAGTGGATTGTCCAAAAGTAAAGTAAAACTATGTTTCCTGATGAAAGTAACTTTACGATAAAAATTAACAATAAAAAGAGATAGAACAAGCACAAACATTGTACATTACAATTTATGAAATCAACATTTTGCTTTTTATTGGATTCCATAAATTTTTCTATATAATATTTTCTCAAAATCTTTTTTTTGTGGGTCTCTTGGAATCAGCCTCTTTACGAGTAGGAATACCGGTAGAGGTAAGGTTGCATACAGCTGGATCTTCCCAGACCCCGCGAAAGCGGGACCCACACTGGGAAGTGTTGTTGTTGTTGTTGTTGTATTGAATTCCATAAATTTGACCTTTCAAAACTCGAGCGCTCAAAATCTAGAAACATATATTATTTTTCAATATTAAGTACTCTTAGGAAATCGATATCGCAATGATCACGCCTAAATTATATCAGTACAACAAAAGTTCATAGAAGAGGCATGAAAAGTAATGGAGCTAAGAACTTCAATATACATCCATATCTATAATCCAATTGGCCACCATATAACATCCCTGGAAATATGTTTAATTGAGATTTGTGAAAAAGGGAACCACGGACTTTAATATATATCTGTGTTTGGTAATTTGATCAATAACATATTCACTTCTCTAAAAATATGCCTAATACAGATTTCTCAAAATAAGGATAACATAGCAAAGTTTTTTTTTTTTTTTTTTTGTTTGGTGAGGAAGAGGGGCTATGTCCTGAAACGAATATTATTAACTTTCACTAATCCTAAGCCAAGCAGCTCCCATACAATCAGCGAAAAATGCATCTCTCACCTCTAACGGGGGGTTCTGAAATTTAATGACTCCTAAACTAGTTGTAATTCCCATATTCGCTAACCTATCCGCCACTTGGTTAGCTTCTCTAAAACAATGAGTCACTTGCACTTCCCAACCTTCCCAAGGGATCAAGTCGTTGCATTGTTGGAGTATGAACCTGTGATGAGGGCACCACTCCAATTCTATGTCCACCTCTCTACATCTGTACCTTAATGAGTTGTTGTAGATTTACGGCCATAGATTTAGTGGTTTTAGGTGATTTAAATTAAGCAAGTTTTATTTTTTGGGCAAAGGGGGACTGTGAAAATAGTTGATGGATTTAGAAAAGTAATAAAAATTATCATATATTGTAACTGGTCTATTGATTTGAAACTACCTACCAATTTATATAAGTTTGTCTATCTCAGGAGGAAAGATAATGAGTTAGCAGAAAGACGCATGTTAAGATATTTTAGTTATATCATGGATCATAATTAGTTGTAGCATACTACCCACAGATTGAGTTCTGATTGTCTGACTATCTGTTTAGTTAACCTATAATTTAAAAACCCAAAAATAGTATTATCAAATTTGTTCATTCGATTAGCTAACCTAAAATGGAGTTATTTTATTTCTTGAAATCGGAAAGACACATCAAAATCTCAATTAACACATGATTTCCCAAAAAAAAAAACCCAAGAAATTAAAATTTTCTATAACCTTACGTTGCGATTTGTGTTTTAAGTTAACTATATGACATGATTAATGATTTTGAACATTTGTCATGATTTATGAAAAATACCCACAAATGGTATTCAAGTATACATTAGAGTATTTTACTAACCAACAAAAATTGCTACATTGATTCAAGCATCCATTACAGTATTGAATGTATGTCAGGATAAAAAAATATATAGAAATAGTATTCAAGTATGCATCGTAATTTCTAACTAAACAATGAAAATATTCAAGCATGCATTACAATTTTTAACTGAACAATGAAAACAGAAAATTACATTGATTCAAACATGCATGTAGTATTGAACGTATGCAATGATTTTAGAGAGAAAACTGAAAAAATTACATTTGTTAATGTTTGAGGCATATTTTGAAGGTGAATAAGTTAATCAAAATCGTTCTAAAGACTTTATAAATTATGATCAACTTTTTAATATTAAACTCATCTCATATGTCCATTAATGCAATTTGATCATACTGCTAAGGTTCCTAACCTAATAAAATCCCCCAACACCCCCTCCATATTGTTCTAGACCCCAACCTGACCATCTCACTCAATTTCCAAAATAGCGAAACTTTTGAAGATATAGAGGACGATACTCTTATCTACGTATTTAAAAAATGAAGTCAAATTTTGTGATTTCTTTTATATATCTTAATAATAAATTTTGTAAATAATGAAAATCATATTATAATTTGTAGTATAGATATTTGAAATTTTTTAATTGATGTAAATAGATAGGTCACCAAACAATTTAGATACATGTAAAATAGTTTGCATTGTTGTTTCCATTAAAAATTTGAAACGCCAAGGAAGAGGATCAAATTATTGGAGTTTTTCTTAAAAAAAAAAATCTATAAATGAACAATATAAATAAAACATGAAAGAATCTAAACACAATTAAGTTACTAATACAATATAATATAATATAAGCAAATTTTTTTTAACCTAGGTTATAAATCGGACGGAAATAATTAAGAATATAAATTAATCAAACCAAACACCACCACTATTAATCAAGCTTGACAAAAACTACACCTAAAAAAGTGAGATTACAAATTGTAGCAAGAAATCAATGATGATGTCAATTAGCGAAAAATTAAATATCAAGAAAAGAAAATTAAGCTACATATAGGAGGGAATTACAACAAAAAAGTACAAAATTTTCAATCAAATACGATCAAGCATTTTGACGCTACTAATTACAAAAGAGGAGGTCACTTGCTAACGAATTAACAAATTAATACAAACAAATATATGAGGAAGGGAAAAATAATTATTATATATTTGGAAGTGAGGTAAAAAAATCACTTTAACACACATGAGTAATGAGCAAGATGACATAATTGATGTCAACTATGAGATGTATTTTAATGTATAATTTCAACTATAAGTAAGAACTACGTGACTATTTACACTAATATTGAAGGTTTAAGAATGATATCTTTTTTATCTATAATTTCCATTGTTATTTGGTACTGACTACTTCATAATTCGTATTTTCATAATTATTGGGATTATTCTTTTTTATCTACAATCTAGTGATGATAAGAAGACAGAATGAATTCAAAAGGTTTAAGAATGACATTTTTTTTTATAGTTTTCATAATCACTAATTACTGCATAATCATTCCTTTTAGAAAAAAAATACTCCTTAATCCTCATTTCGACAACTATGAAATTATACTTTCATAAGATTATACTTTCTTATGATCATTTCCTTATTAATGATTTTTTTCCCTCACTACTATGTGAGATATTTGAAAATTATAAATTAATTATTTTCAACAATCGGATGGTTGTGATGAGGAGAGATAATGCATCCAAGGATTCGAAATCTCTAATTAATGAGAATATAAGAAAGTTCCACATCATCACAACATTACTTTTATATACAGTATAGATACTCCGTAATCCTCATTTCAACAATTATGGAATTATACTTTCTTACAATCATTTCCTTATTAATGATTTTTTTTCCCTTAATACTATGTGAGAGATTTGAAAATTATAAATTAATTATTTTTAACAATCAAATGGTTGTGATGAGGAGAGATAATGAATCAAAGGATTCGAAATCTCTAATTAATGAGAATGTAAGAAAATTTTACATCATCACAACATTGTTTTTATATATAATATAAATATAAATTAATTAATTAAATAAAATAAAATCGATGCGTGTGATGCGGGTGAATATAACCGAGTACGACAATATTGCTAGAAGCACTAGATGTCTATACTTGCTCACCGTTCCAACGCCCCCCCTCCCCCCAAAAAAACCCACTACCAAACCAAATCCCCCATTCCCTTTTTCAAATATTTTGTCTCAGCACTATCTTTGGCCTTTGGGGAAAAAAAATCCTGGAGTACAACAATTCAAACTTCAGAATATTAGATGAAAATAATTTGAACTTTAAAAATAGTTCCTATTATTTTGAATTTGGAGTGGGAAAAGGTTATTTAGATTATATTTTTTGGTAATTTTACATAGTACTACATCAAAAACAATTGAAATATATGAAATTCAAATTGTTTAAACTTATTTTGAAATTCAAATTGCATGAAAAATGCCATCTAAAACGAACCCTATGCTATTTAAATAAATATTCTCATATTTTAAATCATAAGTTCTAATTATTCTCATTCAACGGAACCAATCTCTCAGTAATTTTGCAATTCAAAAAGTAAAACTTATATATTAGACCTCCGCACCCACCATCTATCACGGGGTCATTACTATCTCCTTAAAAGGGCGGGTTGATGAGGTGTACAACACCACCGTTTATAAGCCTAGGACTCTTATATCACTTATTCGATGTGAGACTTTTATCCGTGACATTTTCTCCCGTCCAATCCTATAACGCCCTCGTCACAGATGGGGGCCCCTGTCTATAACGCCCTCGTCACAGATGGGGGCCCCTGTCTATCCCATTCCGCGGAGCGTTTGGCAGGACATCGGACTTGAGTCTAGGTTGGCTAAGATACCACTTGTCTCGGACCCATTACTCTCTCCCCAAAAGGGCGGTCTGATGGGTATGCAGTGTCACCGCTTATAAGCTTAAGACTCTCTTATCACTTATTCAATGTGGGACTCTTGTCCGTGACATTCTCCCCCACCTAATCCTGTGACGCCCTCGTCACAGATAGAGCTCCCTGCTTACTCCATTTCGTTGGAGTGCTTGGTGAGACGTCGGAGTCGAATCTGAGCTGACTCTAATACTACTTGTCGTGAGGCCATCAGTCTTTCCCCGAAAGGTCGATTTAATTGGTATGCAGTGCCACCGTTTACAAACCCAGGATCCTCCGTTACTTTTATGATGTAGGACTCTTATCCGTAACACCTTGGGAGACTTTTGAAATATTAGATTGGAACTGTTTCCACTGAGTGTCCTAAAGTTTGAAGTATTTTATATTCCAAAAATCTAAAAAAATAATGAGAGGTTAGCAACCTCAACATTAAGAATTTTCTATGCATCAGTACGTGAATCTATTACATATTTGCATTGTTATGGAACATATAATTAAAGGATGCCACTACAGTAGTTGTAAACTTGTGTGACAACTACAATGTTTCTTTCTTTTAATTAAAGTAAAAATTATATTTAGGTAGTGTTTGGTTGGAAGAAAAATAATTTTCAATAAAAAAGCTATTTTTTCAAGAAATTGATTTTCATGTCACATTTTTCGTCATTTACCAGACCCCGCGAAAGCGGGACTCACACTGGGAGTTGTTGTTTTGTCATTTAGTATAAGATAAATCATTTTCCATGAAAAAAGGAAAAACATCAACTAAATTATTTAAGTGACAAAAAATATCGACTAAATGATTGTAACAAAAATAAATGCCGACCAAATGGAGGAATGTTGAGCTTAAAATTCATGTTTGAGCCTTTTTAAATATTTCCAATTGGACAATCAAGTTTCAACTTGAACTGTTGAAATTGTTAGTAACGAAAAACATCAACTGAATTGTTTATGTGACAAAAAATGTCAATTGAATTGTTGCGGCGGAGGAAAATATTAACCAAATGAAGGAATGTCATGCTTAAAATATGGATTTGCACTTATTTTAATTTTTTCTATCCGATGATCAAGTTTCAATCCAAACCATTGTAATTGTTTTAGTAGCGTATCGACTGAATTGTTTTAGTGATAAAAAATGTCAATTAAATTGTCGCGGCGGACAAAAATGTTGAAATCTGTGCCCAAAATCTAGATTTGAATTTATTTTAGTTTTTACCATCAGATAGTCAATTTTTCATTCAAATCGTTAAAATCGAATTTTGTACCTAAATTTTGGTTGACCATATTGTCAAAGAGTTGAAGGAAGAAAATCAACTTCCTATATTTTCAAAAAGGAAATCATTTTCCTCAATTGGGAGGAAAATTATTTTTCTTAAAAAATAGTTTGCCATCCTTTATTGTGCCAAATAATGAAAAATAAGAAAATGATTTTCTGGGATAATTTTCCTCAACCAAACACTACCTTAAAAAATGTTAAAGCTTTTATGCATATAGATAAAATTAATTTTTTAAATGTTTGTTTGTTTCTCCATCCATCAACCTCTTTCATTCAAGACCTAACCCCCCCCCCCCCCAAAAAAACCACACAAAACCACTTTCATTTAAACAATAAAGTGGCAAATTAAAAGAAAAAAAGATTGAGAAATTGGTTAAACTTAAACCGGGAAGTGGCAACCACTCCTTCCATTTTTCCAACCAGCCATTGTCCTCCAGATGTAGAGTTGGAATACAGATCAGGCCGAGACAACCTGTCTCGATGAATTGCACGTTGATGGGTCAAAACTTGTTGAACTGGACCACTCATTTTAGAAGAGGGGACGAGGAGCCAAAGATGAACTGCCACAAAATCATATATGATATGATGGGGCCAACATTGTCGAAACACAAGATTGATCAATCATCATTGTTAAGAAGACATGGGACAAAAAGTTAATATTTTAATAAAATCAATTTTACATAGCTACTCAAATTAGCTTTTTACATAATAACTTTTGGCTGCGTTTGGTAATTTTTTGCAATAACTTTCTGCAATAATAACTTGGTTAACTTTATTTAATTATGATATTTGGTAAAAACTTTTGGAAAGAAGAAACTTTCCTTAGGAGCTAACTTCTATAATTTTAAGAAATTTTTTGGAGAAAAATTTTCTTATTAACTTTTAAGGAAGGTTGGAAATTATTTGGATTGTTATTAATGAATTTTTCTAATGTTGTAATTCACCCCCAACTTTTTAATCTTAGTTCCATTAAATTTACAAAACATTTTCAGTCCAACCACAGCTCAGTGTCACATTATAACTACAGTCTTTCGAAATGTAGCCTTTTTGGGGTAGAATGCTATCACTAAAAATATAATTATCCAAATATCTTTAAAAAATTACTTGACCTAGAAAAACATCCAAGCAACCCTCAAAAAATAATTATTGACTTTAAAAAAAGAAATCATCCAAAAAGCGAATTTCTTCCAAATACGTACCTTTTAATTAGTTTCTTTCCAAATTCTTCTGTCACCTTCGAAAAATTTTGATTATCTAATACACAAATTTTTAGGTGAGATTGTTTCACATAAGGCTTATTGTAAGATGGACACTTTTAGGGGTGATTTTTTTGAGGTTTTGCTGTAACTCATAATACATTTTGGAGTAATTCCTAAATTTGTGAGTAACTAATAGTTCATTAAGGTGTAACTGTAATAACAATTACCCTCAAATGGACTATTAGTCAATCCAATTAATTATTAATAATTATCATAAAAATATTCATCTTATTATATTACTTATGTGAGACGGTCGCACGTAAAATTTATTAAATTCTAACTAGTTTGAAAGAATAATCCTTGTTTGCTGGCAAACTATTGGAGTTTAAAAGGGAAATTTGTCCTTCTTGATGTGGTCAATAGCATTGAAGACGCGGATTAGCCAATAAATTGCGCCACGTGACACGTCTTGGCTCCCACTAATTGATCTTGAGCTAAATTTTACTTGACTTACATAATTAATATTGCGAAGTGTGGCATTCTTTGCTTGCCATCATCCTTTTTTGATTGATCGTACCACCTATAAAACCTTGTTAGCATTTCACTCTTGAGATGTGTGGCAAAGTCAAAGTGAGCCTTGTTCATATTTGAGAAGATGTATAATTATATATGTGCGTAAGTTATTTTATCTATTACTATTTTAACTTTTTTTTTCAGTGCGAATGTGATATAAAAACTTATACAAAGGAGATTTGAATATTCAATAACAATTTTTAAAAATTTTATCAATCAAGTTAATTGATTTAACTAATATGCAATGATTGGTTGAATTCAATCGATGTAAAATTGAACACAAACTGGCGGCAAATAGTCAACCATAAGAGCAGTTTCAATGGCCGCCGCCGGCTCCCGAGCTCAAAGGGTGACTTGGCGCGCACGCGAGCCGAGAAACAAGGCACAACGGATGACTTGTGGCTCGAGGCCCGCCAAGCGGCTCGAAGAGGCGAGCGGCCTGCGCGCTCACATATAAAAAAAAGAAAAATCTGTGTGATACTTGCAAAAGGACCATGCAGATAAGTTTTTTTGAAAGAAGAAGATGAAAGAAAACCAGAAGCAGGGGGGTTGTATTTTTTAATGATATTAATTAACTAATAATATTTTTATTACTTATATTAATGATATTGTTTTCAGTTTGTTATCATAAATTAGCTATTTGATTTTTTAGAAAATTTATAAATTATTTTTACAACTTATTAACAAAATAATACAACAAAATAAAAAAATAAAATTAATTAAATATGTTTAATTATAAAATTTATATGTACTTGTTAGATTTGAGAGCACACAACACAAGAGGGGGGGTGAATTGGGTTGTGACAAATTTTCGGAATTTTCACCAAACAGGTTCAGGAACTGTTTGGAGAGGGTGTTTGGAACTGTATACGAAGCACTGTGCAGCAAGTAATCACTGAAAATAAATAGAATCGACACAGTATTTTTCCGTGGAAAACCTCTAGCCCATCTGAGGTAAAAAACCACGACCTACCTTGTAGGATTTTCGCGCAATTTCACTATACGGGCTGAAAATCGTTACAAAGTAACCTAACTGTTACACTTGCAACTCACCGTGACTTGTCTTCCCAAGACTTTGTCACCCTACGTCTGAGTCACCCTTGACTCAAACACACTCAATCACTCACAAAAGAATGAAGAAAAGAACACCTCACTTGAATCGCTTCTAAGTAAGCTAATGTGAGATACAATATTCCCTATTGTGCCAATTTCGGAAAGCTTGATCTTTTTGCTCACTAGGCTCGGTTTTCTTTCAAAAATCACTGCACTTAATTCTAAAAATTCTCTGCTTGAAAACCGATGATGAACTCCATGTTCACGTTTTGAATAAATAGATAAAAAGAATGATTTTAGTAGAGAAAAAGGAGGAGAATTTTTAGGCATACTCTCAGCACATAACGGCTAGTGGGGCATGATTTTTAGGTCAGCCACAATTTTCTTTCTCAGCCAATCTTGTTGCTCCAGTAGCTCCAACCATTTACTAAAAATAGAGGTTGGTTATTTCAATTTGAAAAACAAGTAAAGAAAATCTAGGTTAGTCAATACCCAAGCTAAAAATAGCTTAGCTGACTAACTGCTAGCTGAAAATCATTTTTAACAAAAGCCCCTGAAAATACAGATTCAAAATTTGGGAGAGTAAATTTTGAAAAAACGTTTTTTACTGGCCCAACACCAAACAGTCTGGACACCCTGTTTGCAGTCCTGCTCTAAGATAGTGTTGGGGTCTTTTTGCCAAATCAAAAACCTTTGACAAAGTGAGTGTTAAATCAAAGATTTCCTAGTTGGCACATTAACAAGAATCTAAGAATAAAAAATCAATACTACCCAAAAGATTCTTGATGACTCAATTGCAAAGATGTTCCGCTGCTCCAATCACTGCATCACCCTGTTTGGACATCTGTTCTTGTGCTTCGACTTTTCATTTCATTTGCTGCTCTGAGGACCTGATCACCAACCTGTTTGAAGACCTGTTTTGTGCAACACTCAAGTATGTGCATTACGTTGTCATTTATGTTTGTTATCATCAAAACTCCTTACATATTATAAGGAAGGGTTCAACATATTATTTTATACAATTAACTAAAATTATGTGCCTTTTATTGAAGGAAAGAAGAATTAAGAACTGATATGGAGATTACGAGCTTCATGAGTCAAATTTTCAACTTATCATTATATTTTGCTCTAAGATTAGAAACTCCTTGTCCTTTTAGGGGCAACCGCCAGCAAAGCGGGATTTGCGGATTCCTGTCTCACAGTCACAGCAGCTCTGCCTCACTTGGATATGATTGATATTTGATACTGATGTGCATCAAATACAAACCAAACATGTACACTACTACCTTCCAATCAAACACAGGCGTGGCCGCGTGGGCAAGTTGGCCCAGTTTGGGTTAATTTTTGTACGTAAATTTCACGACCAAATGAAGGACCTGATTTCTGTCGCTATTATCACTGCAGGAAAAATGAAAATAGCAGTTGGTTAAAATTAAAAGGTATTTGATAAATAATCTTTTGAAGAGTTTTTAGGATCAAATTAATTATTTTATTAAATTAAAAAGTTAATTTATGTGTTTGATGAGAAAAAATTTTAAAAGAGTTTTTGAATTTGAAAAGTTAGTTTGAAAAAGTTAATAAACAAGCTTTTTGAAAGAGTTTTTTAAAAAATTAGTTTTTTATCTCATAATTTGATCAAAAGCAATAAATTTTACCGAATATTTTTTCAATAGATAGTTAATACAAATAACCAACTAATAGCTAACAGCTAATAGCTAATATAAACAACTAATAGGTAATAACTATTTATCAAAACAAGGCGTTAGACTATACAAATCAAAACTACGTAGAGCATGTAAATATGTAAATGTAATCAGTTCAGGAATGAATTTGTTTCAGGTATAAGAGAGAAAAAGATGGGGCAAGAGGTGCAGAAGTACAACAGGAAATACCACAATATCGAAGTGCCACTCTTGCAAGAGGCAACTCCACGACTCTTCCCATCCCTATTTTGATTGTATTTGTGTTGGTACCTGTTCGTAGTTCATCTATCCCCTCTTCTTTCTCACTCATCATAGTGTCAGATATTTCAACTCCTACTACCTCATATGATACATCATTAGTTTTATTTCTATTTCTAGTTTGGTAGGTTCTTTGTCAAACAGTAACAAGTGGAGAGGGAGATGCGCAGCATGAGCAGCTTCTCCTCTTTCTCCACTGCTACCTACTCCTCCAAAGGCATTGCCGCCATTGTTGGCGTCGGTCCCAAAATTGGAAGGTCCATTGCTCACAAGTTTGCCCATGAAGGCTACACCGTTGCCATCCTCTCCCGTGACTTAGGCGAGCCCATGTCACTCCATTAATTTTTCTCTCTTCCTATCTTTTTTTCCAAGTCCAATCTACATCTGTACCTTAGAAGTCGAGGAGTCTGATGTAACGGTCTTACTCCTGAAATACAAATTACCTAAATGCTAGCTTTATAAGACCTTAGAATCAAAACAATCACCTGCCTACTAGTTTGTAGAAAAGAAGTAGAGGACAGTTTAAAGAAACATTTTGGTCTAATCAATTGCAGTCCAACAAAGTACCCAAATTGGCATTTTCAGTGGTACATACAAAAAGTTACCTTGCTATTGGAGGAATTATCTTTTTTTTTTCTTTTCCTGTGGTTTTGATGCAGGGAGGCTGTCAAGATTGGCGGAGGAGATAGCAAGGGAAGAGAAAGCACAAGTGTTTGCAATAAGAATAGACTGCTCAGATACAAGAAGCATCAAAGAGGCATTTGAGGGAGTTCTTTCTCTAGGGTTTGTGAAAGTTTTGGTCTATAATGCTGCCTATCAACCCTCTTCCTTGCACCCAGCTAATTTGATTGATATTCCCGTCAGTTCCTTTGAGAAATCGCTTGCTGTTTCATCTGTTGGTGCCTTCCATTGTGCCCAACAGGTAATTAATCAACTTCTCCATTGAACTACTTCCTCCCTTTTTAAAAAAAAAATTTATTATTATTATTATTATTATTATTATTATTATTATTATTATTATTATTATTATTATT
>JACYFF010031958.1:102228427-102254677 GCA_017589665.1 Selenicereus undatus
TTATTATTATTATTATTATTATTATTATTATTATTATTATTATTATTTGGGTAGGTTCTTCCAGGGATGGTGGAGAGAGGGAGAGGGACAATACTGTTTACAGGGTGCTCAGCTTCTCTCAGTGGCATGTCTGGCTTCTCTGAACTATGTACATGACACAATCCTTCTCTAAGCATTCAAAATAATTACTAAACACTATTATTTATCCATTTGTCCTATTTAATACAAAAGGGGTGGTTTTTTTAGTGCTAATGTTGCCCTGAAAATAGTGGTTTTGTGGACGTTTTTGGTTGTTTGGAAGGCTGTGGGAAATTTGCATTGAGAGGATTGTCGCAATGTCTGGCGAGAGAGTTTCAGCCATTGGGAGTGCACGTAGCACATGTCATCATCGACGGTTTGGTTGGAGCACCCAGGTCAGTTTATGTGATCTCTGTCTGTTTCTTCTCATCCCTTACCATTCCCAGCCTGACCTGTGAAGACTGTAATCCCCATCCACAACTTATTTTTGGGAACATCTATCTTATGGTTAATGAATTTGAGGCTGCCCATCCCACAATTTCACAAAATGCTGTTGTAAGGACTATGGATGCTAATAATTAGACCTTGCAAAACAGGCCTATAAATGATTGCCCTACTTGAAACTCGAAAGTTGAAAGTATGTACCTAGTTTAAATCTGAGACAAGGTAACTCAATTCTGCCTAAATTCAAATTGTCGTGACCCAAAAACATGCTGTTCAAAAACAGCCAATATTGATTATGCTTTCTTGGCCAGCACTCCCAGTAGCCTGACACATTGCCTACATTGCTAGCAGCCTAGCACACTCAAAATGGCATGGACCCATACCTGGACCCGGGCCTACAATTGACAGACTTGATCTCAAATTATCCTGATGCGAAGAACAACATATTATTAGGTCTACAACCTACAATCTCTGAGGGAAACTAAAGGTTTAAACTTAGTGGACACCATACTATGCGATCTCTGATGAGGACCTTAGCTTGTAAATGGCAGCCTGACCTTGGGTAACCATAAAAAATTTGAAGACAAATCTGACAAGGAGTTTACAGGGAAAAAGGAATTTGAATCAATAGTCACACAAAAAGAGTAGTTACAGATGAGAGTGTTGGAAATGATGCAGGATGCCGGGTACAACGCTGAGATCAGCAGCAGGGGAGCAACAAGGTGGAGGAGTGGGAGATGGCTTGATGGATCCAGATGCTATAGCTCAGACCTATTGGCACCTGCATATTCAAGATCGCTCAGCTTGGACGCAAGAGATTGACCTCCGTCCCTCCACCCCTTTTAGGTTCTTCTAATACAGAGCCATTCACTACCGACAACACAGCTGCTATAATTCTTTCCCCCATTTTTCACATCCTGAAAGTGATTTCAGCTATTGATCATTGTGATGCTAGTTGGTGCCTCAGGTATATGATCCTAAGTACAAGTGATGCTAGTTGGCATGTTTACTGCAAATAATTCATCGTGGAACCAAGGGATTGAACCATGGTCTTGCATTGTGGAGATTAAAACTCCCTAAACACGGGTCAAGCTGGGAAAGGGTCTACATCTGCACACTACCAAATCTGGAGTTCGAGAAGGTGATTTGTTGTGAATTGTGATTAATTTTTGATGTCTAAACTGTGAGTATATATAGTTCTTGTTTTCAATTTTGGGATTGTAGCCATTTCTGTATGCAACACCAATTTGTCTAATTGAATTACAGTCTCCACGTGTTAGCACGATCATAGTTAAAAAGAAGTGAATTCTATACTCATCAACGACGATGGAAGCTACTTACTACATCAACTGACAAATAGTCCGCTTTCCTCGCATCATCCAAGAACAGCATTTCTACACGACCAAGTTAACACCGCATACACATCGGCCTTTCTACATCTCACCTCAACCTGATCCACACTACTCGTCATTTGTCGCTTACCTTGCTATGTCTGCAAACAATAAATAGTCCGGCCCCTCAAGAAGCAGTGATTAACAGTCAACCTAAGCCTAGCAGGTATTAGAGTTATGACGCAAGATGCCACATCAGGCTCAACTGTGCATGTACAAGTGATTGAAATGGGGATCTAGTAAAGTGTATACATTCTTGATTGTCTGGTTGTTGGTACTACTAACCAATCATATAATGATTACATGTAATCATTGTCTGTTCATTAGCTGGGAGTTTTAGGCAATGACGAGTAATCAAACCCCACGTTGCATAGTCTTACTTGTGTATTAGGAATTAGGATCTACTAATAAGCTGCCCTACTTTTATCACTGAAAATAATTAACAAAAGCTTAGCCCAACACCCAATATGGATGAGCGTTTAATGTAGTGCTTCTTAAATCGAAAGGGATAGGCGCACAAATGACAAACATAATATTATGGAACTTAAACCCTCAAATACGGTTGATGGTGGATCTACATATGACACTGTCATAAGTATGAAACATAGGAAGTTTACAATCCTTGCTTTTGCTCTAACTCCGAGATTGAAAGTGGCGGTTCTACTCACCGCCAAAAGTAGACATGATAATCATGACCAAATTCTGACAAAGTGCTCAATCCATCTAACTCTTAACAATATACGGAGATTGAAGAACCAGGATCTTGAGGCTATCTGGAGGGCTCTTCATATGCCAAGGCCAAGGAGACATGCATCTAAATCTTCTCAGCCCTGTCAAAAGTGGGGGTTTCAGATGTGTTCTTGCATAGAGAAATAAGAAACACAACGTCACCAACACTAGCTTGATTGATCATAAGGAGGCCTCCAAATTTCAGTCTGAATCGCTGCATTAGTAGATCGTGCCACATGAAACTGAAACCTCACCCACCCTCAGCAACAACTAGGTATTCAACACGGCACGCCAAGCAATATAGAAACTGAATTCCCTTACAGTAGTAGCAAATACTTAGAACATATTATCTAATTAGACTCTTAACCAAGGCTAAGCTGCAAATGTTGCACTCAAAGTAAGCTTATATGTCCCCTCTAAAACTCAGCAGAATTACCCTTAACTGCACAACCGAAATAAAAAGACGAATTGAAGCTTCTCTGTACTATTGTGTATCAAAAGATGGTACCTACCAGCAAAGAGAAAATTGCTGAAAGATATGATTGATGGAGTTTAATTTCAGCAAGGAGGTGGTTGTCACCTATGAACACTGCATCTCATCCCTTCCCTTCTACAACATCTCCAACAGGCAGCAATGACGCATCTATCAGTTCCACATTCATTACATCCTCGAATGGCACATTTCAGTGAACTGTTCTGCCCATGACCGCGCAAGAATCGCCACGACTCTGCGTGGCTTATCCAGTGCGATCTAATCCTGTAAAAATCACAGAAGAAAGGCCCATCCCGGAAACCATTGTGTTGTGCTTCAGGCAGAATGACTGGGCGTTGATAAGGAATTTCATTCTGAAAAAAGCCATTATGATGAGAATCCACTAGTGGCTGTGGATATCGGTGAGAAGGCTCAAGATATGACCTCAACTCTGAACGTCTATCTTGTAGAAAGATTAGGTTTTCCGGTCCTGGGAAGGACCTGGAGCATGTAGCTTCGATTACATGTGCACCAGCCCCATGCTTCACATCAGAATGCTGAAAATCAAATTTCATGGTAGAATGCTTTGAAGATGAGGCCCTTTGATCTCTATCATCACAGTTTTCACTTCTACTATAATCCTTTTGAGATTGCCTGATTGATTGAGAAGTCTTCTGAAATTTTCCTCCTAATAATCATTGATATGAACTTTGGTATATCATTTTTTGGGATGGATAAATTTACAAATGTTCACAACATAGGGAAAACTGAGCCTTGTGGAAACCAAGCACTCTACCACTAGGCTACCTCACAAGGGGGCAACCGGTGGTATATCATTACATTAATGCCAGGGAAAGTTGAGATATTTATGCAGAGAAATATAGGAAAAAGGCATTAGCGCTTTTAGTCTTTCACACCTCTACGAGTAGACCGAGCCTTCTTCCTCTTTGCTCTTTCCATTCTTGCAACTGTCCCTCGTCTATGTTTTTCAGCAAGAACCTTTCTTCTTGCTGCTTCGTTCTTCCAAGGCTTCAAGTTCCAACATCTCTTGTAGTTAGATAAAATTCAAAGAACTCGGGAATATGGAAATATCTGTTTGTCATTCACCTGTCTGTAGCTCTTTAACCTGTACAGATTTCGGCCCTTAACAAGCAATGGAAAGAGTGGTGGCAACTTTTTTATTCCCTTACTCCATAGAACCTCAACCTGACAAATGGAAAAGCGCTTAGGAGGGGGAAAATCTATTTGAAGAAATTTTTCTTGGGGTTTTTTTTGGGGGGGGGGGGGAGGAGTGTGAAAAGAAGCATTCTTGTGTCTCTCAATTAAGAGTTTTGATGATTCTAAATGAGCAATAAGACCCAAAACATGGACTGAAATCTACTTTGGGAGTTGGGGGGGAGGGAGCAAATGACAAAGAAGCATCGTAGGATCGGTTTTTCTGCTTCTCAACAATTTCATGATTCTTGATGAGTGATAAATACATTACACAGACTGTGTTCGAAGACTTTCAATAAGATTTGCAGAATAAAATCATATTCTTTCTTTGTGACCAATTGAACCAAATTATCATAAATTATGCTTACTGTGAAAGTATGCTGCTGCTTTGCCGCACCATAGCTTTCTTTGACGACTCGTCCAGCTACTGTCCTGTGTCCAAGGAGTTTCCCATTCCTTGTGACTTTGTCAAAGCTGCTAAGAGTTAGAGTCCAGTGTGCAAAGAAAAAGAAGATAGCAGAACTTATGTCTTGAGATAATGTTCCCTATTTCTTTTCACATCAGTGCCTAGAAGAATAGAATTAGGAGGCTTAGGTCTTCCTTTTCCACACTTATGAGACTAAAACAGCATAGACGAAGAATCTAAGATAAGCTGGGATTTCCCATAAAGGACATGATTTTAAAAACATTGTGAGTTTGTCACCAAAATTACAGGTAATCCTCGAGGACCTCGACAGCCAAATCAGGACAAAGTAATTAGGATGAGACCAGTACCTCCCGTAGACTTTTTGTGTGAAGAGGACTACGTCTCCCTTACAAACATCGCCTGCTCAGATGCAAGAAATATTACAACTCAGATCCACCAGGCTCTCAGAACCTAGAAAAGCTACTCTAGCAGACAAGAAGGGAAAAGGGGGGGGGGAGATGCAGATGAATTAAGAGAAAAGTGGCTGCACCTGTGCAATTAATCATAAAGGATGACCTTGGATAGAGAATTTCCGCTTTCCCATCTTTTATCCTTAAAAAAAAAAAGACATTCTTCAGTTCACAACGTTTACTTCAATTGAAGAATACATTCAAAAAGGGATCAGTTTTTTTCCCGGGGGGGGGGGGGTTGTGTGAATGAGACCACCAAAACAGCTCTCAAAAGTTTACTCAACCAATCAAGATGGTAGACATGTGTTTTGAATTCATTGCGCACCAATACGACCACCCACACTTTTCAAGATATTTTGCAAATATAAGAGTCCTTCACAAGTATGCAGCAATATACTTGAGTTGAATGAGAATAATTATCCATTTGTCATTTTCATAGATGAAAGGAAAGGGGGAAAATACAAAATAAAGCACAATAAATGCAAAGAACCGCAGCACATATTTCTTCTCCAACAAACATAACACTATAGACTTTAGCTTTTGTAATATGCACATGGTGGAACTTGACATGTGGGAAAATGGAACCGCAAATGTCATGAAAGCTACACTGATTAGAGCCGCACCGGCAACAAAACATGTTGACAACAAAAATACCAATAATTGCAGATTGCATCAGAATTCCAAGAAGTTCCACTGAACCGAGTTCCTAATCTAATCAAGTACAGATAAAAGAAGCTAGACTCAAAAGCAAATCCATTGAACCTCACAGCAAGCCGGTTGTAAAATTACCAGAGAAGAATACAAGAAAATACCAACCTCCAATGCTCCCGCACCCTCTTTACACAAACATCCTTGTTCCCTGACACTCTAAGCCCATGTTGACGGAGATATGCTTTGCATGCCTTCAGGCTTAGCTCATGAGGATCTTTCTTCTCTGAATGATAAAGAATAAAATCTGGTTAAACTCACATACTTCAACATGGTACATAGGCATTTACAGTCACGAAAATGCTTCTTTACAAGAAGAACTATGATTTCGGATGTAATCCCAATCAGAAGAAGACGTGAACTAAACGAAAAGGGGGTTATTTCAATTAGGCAAACATACATCCATGACCTTTCTCTTAGCAAACCATAGAAAGTCGGATGCTTTCATGGAATGAATCAAACAACCATTAATATGCAGGGCTAAAAGCCTTAGGTGAAATAAGAAGAAGCAGAAGAACGCTCATTTACATCAACAAAGTATCAGCAGATTCCACCAACAAGGATCTTGCTCTATCTTTGATTCCCATGCGGTTTTGCCTAAGGTTCATAAGAAAATTCAAGGACAAGAGAGTAGATGCCTCCAGTTTATGGCGAAAGAACAATTTCAAAACCTAATCATCGTACGCAAAATTAAACATTTTGTAAAAAATTACTACACATTGCTAAATTAAAGACTGACGGACAATTCTTGCTCTCACAGAAGAAACTACTAAAGCGATTTCCTTTCTTCCACACACACACACACACACGCAAAAGACAGTATCAAATTAGCAAAATTCATTCTTTTCTCAGTTAAAGCGTTAAAAACAAGTAACATGATAGCCGATGTGTGTGCGAAGGAGAGAACAGTTAATTCCAAACAAATCAACAATAATCAACGTTCGTTAAACCTTGAAGAAATTGTATAACCCGATTACAGAGAGAATCGTCATCGTCGTCGTTGTTATCTTCAGCTCCTTGGCAACCATTTTCAAATGACTCTTCATCCTCTTCATCTGCATCTGCATCTTCAACCTCAGACTCATCTCCCTCATAAACATCGCGATCTTCATCGTCTTCATCAATTGAGTCCCATTCCTCTCCACTGATATTCGATTAACAGCCGAAAAAACGAAATTGATGCCAAAAACACTCAATTATCACTAAGAAAATTCCTTCGTTGCTCAATTCACAGAAAAAGGGGGCAAGGCAGAGAAGATGAGAAATAGACCTTGAGATTGAGGCCGAAGCAGAGCAGCTTTCGTCGTCAACGTCGGAAGAGGAGGATGATGAGGACGAAGAAAGATGAATGAGAATGCGCTTTCCTTTGTCGCCCGCCATTGAAGCTCAGAGAGAGAGAGAGGAGGGGGGGTTTCAAATGATCGAATGCCGGCTATTCGCTGCCGGAGACGGGTTTTTGATCGGTAATTTCAATTCAGTGCAAGATACTGCGAGTTTACTCTCTCTCTCTCCCTCCCCTCCGTATTCGCTACTTTCACGGGAAGGCAGACAAGACCGAAAATTGAGCCTGAGTCCCACCCTTGGGGTGTGGCTTGCGAAGAAAACCCCCATTCTAAGGGGAGACTTATGATTCAAAATATTATCTGTATTAGAAATCTATATGATTTTTACACAGTCTTACTCTCTAAGGTGATCTGCTTACATTTTTATTTTTTATTTTTAACAAGCATATTAGTACAAAATAAAAGGTTAAAACCAAATAAATATGTTTAAATGTGGGTCTATGAACGACATTTTATTTGGTGATTTAAATTAGTGATCCAATTGATGTAGAAAGGAGATAAAAAGTTAAATTGTAGGATGATGTGGATGATGTAGGCCCCTACTTGTGATCTAAAAATATGGATCACTATTGCAGGTGTTCTAAGTATGCTAGCAAAGCTGAGCGTCGATCAGGCTAAACTTGAACAAGGTTTTTAACGGGTTAAACATGAGGACTTTTTAAGTCAGCTTGGCTCAACTATAACCTTAGATGGAATGTAGACAAAAACATTTAATTTAAAATTTGATTATTATGACTTAGTTGAATGACAAAATTGCGAGATTTAATTGTAAAACATAAGAATAAGAACTCATAAATTATATAAAGTTATTGTTTCTAAAATTGCATGTACAATAATTCTTCCTTTGATAACCGCTTTGATTAATAAGTTTATTTTTTCTATTATAGTTAACGAATTATTCAACCTAACTATTAATAATTATTTATAATAATTTAGGGATTTAGAACCTTTGACACATTACCTGAGGCCAGATTAAGAGCGAAAAAATAATCTTTAACCCAAAGCCCCTATCTTTACTTGAAAAAATATATATTGTGGCATTTTTTTTCTCTCCATATTTTATTAAGTGATTAAGTTATGATGAAACAAAATTAAATAAAAAAGGTGGTAGAATTTTTACATTTTCATAAAATGACTTGGAAATATTCTTGGACATCATTGAATCGTAAACCGACTTCACTAGAAATAATTCCTCAAATATGGATCTTCTTACCTATGACGATACAAGATTCACTATCTCATTTATTTTTAAGTTTCTAAATAAACCAACAAAAAACATGCAATAATCTTAGTTTCTGACGCTAATTGCAATTACAAAAACAATTTGCATTTCCATGCCCAAATGATTAATAGGTCGTGTCACATTGAGTTGTGGGGGAGTCAAACAGTTGAATGTGTAGTAGTACTAGTACTAGCAGTAGCAACAACAGCCCCAGCATCTGACCACTCTTGCTCTTCCATTGTATCACACAGGGACTTTCCCCTTGTCTCAGGCAAACAAAGAACCAATAAACCACATGGTATTATGGCTATCCCAAACACCCCATACGACCACAACTCGTTCTTCCTCCCCAACCATATCAGAATCGGATCAAATATCGATCCAAAGATGGCGGCCTGCCTCACCAACGACGTGGCACAGTTCCTCACACAGGTCGGAAACAACTCTATTATGTACATGAGCAATATGTTATAGGCCATACAGGCACAAAACAGGGACACCAGTTCTAACGCCACCTGTACACCCTCCAATTGTTGCTTATTACTACGCCCTATAACCGCGCAAACGACACTTGCCACCCCACTGATTGTGCAAAACCCAAGCATTGAAACTTTCCTATTGCAACTCCGGCTCCACACCAAGAAAGTGAGCAAATCCGATGGGATGTATAGTAAGGCATTCAAGGTGGCTCCTAAGTAAAGGTTGAACCCCAGAACCCCGACACCTAGGAACATCCCAAAGTAAACAATTCCGACTCCTAGCCCTATCACCATGGACGCCAACACCCGCTTCACTGCCCATCTTCTCTCAATTAAGACCTTAAATGAGGACAGCCCACTGCTTATACCATTCAATTTATTAACATTGTCATTGTTCTGGTAATTACTAGGCTTGGGTGTACCGATCTTTTGGAGCACCGCAATGGCATCGGACAGCCTCCCCTGCATAAGGAGCCACCGGGGAGATTCGTAGCAGAAGAAGTAGGCCACCACGGAATAGACAATCCCGGGGACAGAGGTCCACAGATAAAGGGCTCGCCACGAGGATGATGTGTCTCGAACTGCATAGGCAATGCCGGGGACTGAGAGGGTGCCAAAGGCGAAGGACAAAAGACCCAGGATGACAAGGTGGCTCCTCCACCTCTTGCCAACCCTCTCAGTGAGAAGGACAAGGCCCGTAGTGACCACGGACACCCGACCCAACCCACTAAGGAACCTAAGACAGCAGTAGACCCATAGATTGGGGGAGAAGGCGGAAGCGCAGGCAGCCAAGGACATGAACAAAGAGGAGAGGAAGAGGAGGTTCTTACGGCCCAAGGAGGAGTCCCCAGCAGTGGCGAGGGCGAAGCCGCCAAGGAGGCATCCCAGGAAGAAGGAGGAGGTGGGGAGGCCCGTCAACAAGGAGCTCCCACACTGTAGGCCCCATTCGGAGATGATTGAGCTGTGGGGCTTATCCCAGGCCCAAGAGCCTCGGGGCAGGTCACCGCAAATGATGCTAATGTCAGAAGAATGACGACGTTGCTGACAAGTGGCGAAGCCATGAGGATCAAGGCAGTGCCATGTAGGGAGGGCGTCCGTGAAGACACTGATAAAAGTCTGCTGGCCATCAAACAAGGCGGGGACCGAAGCAAGGATGGCTTGGATGACCTGGGTTGGGTATAATTTGTGGCCAATGCTATCTTCGATCAACTCTTCCACTGATGATGATGGCTTATTCATATTAAGCTTATCATTTACTGGTTCCTCTAATTGCCCTGGCGTTGTTACATTAAAATTAGTCACAGTTGCCATTTAGCATATATGTGGATATATGAAGGCTTGCTTCTTGGGTTTGTTTATGTAGGCTTCTGGTTTGAGATTATGTAATCCTTTATATATACACCATGCGGCATTGACTTAGAGCATCTTGTCTAGCCCATTATTGAGTACTCCAGCTGGACTCTTCTGTTCCTTTGTCTCTATGCTTCAACCCTATACCTTGGGTCGTTTATAAGTTTTGATTAACTAAAGCGATAGCCTAACTGAAAATTGATGGTTATCACGGACGTGCAACAAAAGCTGGACAAAAGAAAATGTTGGCCATCAGTTCGCGTGGAAACAATAGGTGGCAAAATTACTAGCAGGTGTTATATTTGACCTCTTTATGACCCAGTTCTGTCTTTTCAGATAGGTGTTGAACTTTGCCTGGCGCGATGCCGCTTACAGTACATTGTCACAGAGACTTAGAAAGTAATACAAAAAAAAGACAAGGCTGCCCTTCAAATAATTGGCTCACTTGTTATCAATATCATCATCATCATCATCATCATTATTATTATTATTTTCTAATGTTACTAACAATATTGAAATTATTATTTTAAATTTTATTTTTGATAATATTATTCATATTACAAATTTCAATAATAATTTATGTATTAGCAGTTTTCCCTTTGTAATTATTATTTGATTATTTATATCATTAATATTAATATTAGTATTAGTATTATAATATTGTCATTAATTTAATTTTTGTTATTACTAATATTAATAACAATAATAATGATGATGATGAAAAGAAGATATTGATGATGTTGTTGTTCTAGTAATAGTTGTTGTTGTTGTTGTTGTTGTTATTGTTAGCCCAACCGAACCCCGTTCATGCACACGTACACACACACACACATACATACATATGTATTTAGGGTCATTGCCAGTTAGGTTTTAACTCTATGATTGATGAATCAAAGTTTAGTATTCAAGTTTTTTTTTCTGGGGGCTAATACACATATGCAATGTAACTAATATAAATTGATAAAAACATATATACTTTACGGTCTTGACCTATTGGTTTGTGACCGCATGATTGATGTTAGGGGTGAGCAAAAAAACCGAAACCGAAAAATCGATCCTCAAACGCAGTTAACCGGTTTGATTTTTCTAAAAAATTCGATTTAGTTAAGTGAACCAAAAAAAAAATTGCAGTTTCTGTTCAGCCATTTGAGATTCGGTTAACCGAAACCAAAACTTACACTTTTATTTAAAAAAAAACTAAATTTTATATTGGTCAATTGTAGATTTTATAATTATTAATGATAAGACTAAACATACAATAATGTGTAAATTAATATTTGGCATCTCATACAGTTAAGTTAATTAAAAAAAGAGTGAAATTGAAAATTTACAATTTAAATTAACGGTTAACCGGTAACCGAACCGAAAATCCGATTAATCGAACCGAAAATTTGGTTAACTGAGTTTTTCGGTTCGGTTACGGTTCACATTTTTGTCGAACTGAAAAATTCTGTTAACCGAAAGTTTCAGTTTGGTTTTCGGTTCACAATTTTTGTGAACCGACTTTTTGGTTAACTGATTTTTGGTTAACCGAATTTTTGGATAAGCGGTTTTAATCACCCCTAATTGATGTATTAAGGTTAAGGGTAGGGTTTAGAGTTTTTGGCTAGGCTTTAAAACTAAGGTTTTAGTGCTCAGGGTTTAGAGCTTAACTTTACAATTTTGGTCGAGTACTACTTAAAGCTCCTAACCGTAGAGCCTAGACTATATGGTTTAGGTTTCTTCATTAAAAAAGTATTTCTTCATTAAAAATCTTTTAAAAAAAGGATAAAATTATTACAAACCTTATGGTCATACAATAATTGATTAATTATGTAATATTGATTTTTTTTAAATGTAATTGACTCTATGTTATTATTTTTGACATTGCCTGTATCTTCTCAAATAATGTATTTTTTATATTTTTAAAATTTATTTTGAATTTTAGAAAGAGAATCAAATAATATCTTGTATGAAAATGAGGTTTGAGAAACCCTGCACCATGTTCCTAAAACAACACCTAATCACAGAACAGACGGTGAGCCTGATAATATAAAAATTGAAGTAACACCTGCTAGTAATTTGCCGAGAATAGAATTCAAAAATGATGACTCAACATTCAACAATGGCTGACATGTACTATAAATATAGAGCGCTCCACTAGTCAGTCATCTGAATAGTGGAAGTAGCAATTTTTGTGTTGAATTTCTTAGCCCACTCATTGGCTATTGACCATAAACTTGAATCTTCTGCATATGAGGGGAAAATACCAGGACGCATGCAACTCACCCCATCAATCTCAGATGTCACCAGCAGCCGCATCTGACCATTGACAAGATTATTCAGAATATTGCAACTTAATTGACCAGGAAAAGAAAACAAGCTTAATTCGGCCAATAACAGTCCTACAACAAAGTAGTGTTTTTCCGGGTGGTCCCATTGCCGTGCACTGTGTCAGTCAGCATTCATTGTAATTACAATTGCATTGTCAATCGATTACCCCTTGCAAAATTGGCCTGGTCTTCCTAATTAGTGGTTACAATAGCCAACAACGCTGCATCCAAGATTTGATACTCCTTTGCGGCACTTGCAGGCAATCATATCCAGATTCAACAGCTCACTTACTTGCATTGTGCAGACTTTAGAGCCATAGCCTCTAAAAATTTTACAGGGGAAAAAATAACAAAATTAACCACTGTTGGACATTTTAGAATATAAATCTTGAACAAGCATAATGAAGCATCTATAAAATGTTTTTGGGTGATTGTTTTGCTTAGGTGAATCCTAGAATAATTTGGAATATTTTGTTTGTCGTTATTTTAGTTGGAATTGATACGTCATAATTGTGTGATTCGTATTCAATTTATCTTTTCACAACTAACTCAAAATGTATGTACGAGTACAAGAAATCGGAAAGGGTCAAGTTTTATGTGCATAAGATATTTTGCGTATTAAGCAACGAAAGACAGAGTAACACTTAAATATACAATATTTATTTATAAATGTTTTTACTTAAGATTGTGCTTAGTTTTACTTCTTTGGGATTGGTGTTTATAAAAATGTAGATGAATGCAATGGTGAAATGCGATGAATATATCTTGTTAGAAATGTAAATCATCTTAGTTATAATTGATCACCTTGTTCCTAGTCCGTCCTTGTAACTTCAGTAAAAGAAATTAAGAAGTAGATAGATTTTAGTCAAAATTGATTTTTTAAGTTATTATACACAGTTTCACTCCGTTTCTATATAAAAACTAACGTACGCAACTGATTGTTCAATTAATAGTTGCGATTGAAGTCTTAACCGTATTAGGGCATCCCCAGCCCATTGTCACGCGTGTTAGGGTTGGGCCCGCGTGTGACATGCGTTGGCCCCAACCCATGACACACGTTGCACTGAACGGGGGACGGAATTGTGCATAGTTCTGTCCCGAATTCTTTTTTGTTTGTTTCGTAGTGGTGTTAAAACGCAGCGTTTCAATACCTAGACTTGAAGGAAATGCAACGTTTTGATCCGTGTTTTTGCAAAAAAACAAAAAGAAAAAGGAAAAAGTATAGGAACTGGCGTGTCTTTTGGTTACTTGGGCCATTTAATGGGTTGGGTCATTCTAGTCGTTACTCGCAACGGCTAAATTAGGTTTTGGGGGATTTTTTTTTTTGTTAGTTAATTGTGTGTATAAATATGAAGATGATTGTATGGAAAATGAAATTTAATTAAATTAATTGTATGGTCTTGTAATTTTCAACTAATAATTTTTATTTATGGTGTTGTTGTTAGATATTTAGGAGGTGTATTTGTGAGCTTGAAGAATCAAGATAAAGTGAAGTGAAGTGAAGAAATTTGTAAGAATTTTTTGTTATACACATTTTATGTTCTTAGATGTTTTGTTTAATATTATAAAGAATTTCTTTAGTGTTAAATGTATGTTTAAAAAGTCAAAATTTTCATTATTTTATGGAAATTAAAATGTGTGAAATTGAATATGTGTAAGTGAAGTATGGAGTTTCCATGAATTAAGTTGGTAGAAATTAAAATGCAAAAAAGTGAAAATTTAAAATTTTTATTTATTTGATTTATTTGTTAAGTTATTGTGTGTGAAATTGTATTTTTTTTAAATAGTCGAACGTTCGTGTTGTATTTTTTTGAACATTTCGAATCTCCGTATTGTAATTTGTTTTCAATTGCGATCCTTCTTATTGTATTAGTTTTTAATTGAATTGTAGTTTCAATTATATCTTTTTTCACTTGTTGGAAAACAAACATAAAAATAAAATAATAAGAAAAATTAAAATCAAATTATCCATTTATGTCAACAAAATAAATATTCCTTACTTTCAAAAAATAAAGAAAATACTCACACATGTTACAAAAGTTAAAATACAAACACAACATAAAAATAATAAGTAATAAATTATGTTTAAATTGTAGCCTCCATGACAATTAATTGTCCCGAAATGAGTTTCAATGGTTGGAAAATGAACGAAATGCAAGTGAAACTTTTACTGATGTGGCAGGCCTGAGTTCAAAAAACCGAAACTCTGGCTAAAAATGCCCTAAATTCTTGTATTTTCGTAAATATTGGAAATGACAAGAGTATTAACCATACTAGAGTTCCTAATTAATAATACTAGAGGGGAACGGGGTAGCTCATATGCTTGCACATATTCAACCTTATGACTCAAGTTCTCAAATTTGGTTGGATGATGTCCTAAATTACATCTTTAATCGAATTTGAATGATTATCATTGTTTGATGAATTCCTAATTCATAATACCCTGTTCTCAATTTTTTTTAAAAAAATGTTGTATCATACCAACTAAGATAGGTTGATCGATATCTGTTCTGGTTAAAAAAAAAAAACAATGCAATCATTATTTAGTACCAAATAATATCTATATGTACCAACGCATACTAGAGTCTTGCCAAACATCGCCCATGCAAGGAGAAAATATTTCCATTTACAAAATTTATATGTTTCATTTTTTAGATTCAAAACACTATAAATTCAATAAAAGATCGAAACCAGGGCTGATTGAATGTCTGAGTATGGTTGGATGAGGGTCCAGATTGTATCTGTGATTTGGTTACTCACGATGCTTGTAATGTTGATACAGTTTAGTTAAATGAAAATTCCCGTTTTCTGTCCAAAAAAATAAAAATACAAATACAAAGATACACAAATTCGTTACATCTCATTCTTGTGAAAAGCCAACACCTTGACCTTTATTGTATTAACAATTTTAATAAATCTCTGAGTATGGTTGGATGAGGGTCCAGATTGTATCTGTGATTTGGTTACTCATGATGCTTGCAATGTTGATACAATTTAGTTAAATGAAAATTCCCGTTTTCTGCCCCAAAACATAAAAATAAAAATACATACACAAATTCGTTACATCTCATTCCTGTGAAAAGCCAACACCTTGACCTTTATTGTATTAACAATTTTAATAAATCTCGCGTGGGATCGTTTCACGTAAGATATCATGAGATAGATACTTGAATAGTGACTTTTAATAATAACGGGATGACTACAATAAAAGTCATTACTATAGGAACTATTAATCACCCCTAAATTAAAAAATCACTCCAATATCTATTATTAGTCATTATAAAACATCAGGAAAAAAAAACCACCCGATAGAGAAGTCATCTCATAATAACCCTTGTGCAAGACGATTTCACCTAAGAGTTTGTCTAATAACTTCGGCATGAAAAAGAAATATAACGCTCCAAAAGGGGGGGGGGTTGCAAGGAGGTGAAGAAAAGCAAGTAGTAGCAATAGGCCAAAGAGGCACCTTGATGCCCACTATAAAAGTTATAAAACGCCCACGGTTTGGACTGCCTGGTGCCTGCCCAGGCCGGTTGAAAATCTCCACATGAGAGCCACATCATAAGAAGCACACGAATTGAAAGTGAAGAAATTTGGTTTTTTTTGGGTGTGGGGTTGGGTGGGTGGGGGGGGGGGGGAGTAAGTAAGAAACCTCTTTCATTATCTTTGAAACGCCATGATTTGTGCAAAAGCACAGCTCCCTAACTAAGAATACATAGATTCACATTTGGGCATTGTATAAAACAATATAGCTTTCACTTTCCGATTGTCACAAACACAAGCGGAACTCCCAAACTACAAACTTAACCACCACTATGGAAGAAACATAATCACATTCTTTGCCAAAACATTGAGCACAGCAGTTTGACATATACACCCATTCTTCGATCAGAGACAATTAAACTAATTCTTTACTGTGGGAAGGCAGCTGATTGCCCAAGCTCTGTTACCTCCCCAGGTCACAGGTTCTGACCTCAGGCAGACTGTATTTTCTCAAGGATAACGGAGTCGATTACAGAACTGAGAGTAATGAGCATGGTGTCACCCACCACCTTACACTTCAATTCCAAAAGACACCTTAACCAGAAGAACAGGAAACCGAATTTACCGAGAATCCGATGAAGAGCAGCTTAAGTTCTTAGAGCTCCAATGTGGCTATTGTCAGCCTCTAATTAGTGAGCTTTAACAAGTGTCCGGGTGGAAACCCCGTGAAGTAGTTTGACAAAGCCGAGAAAGCTTAGTTTCCCATCTGTATGTCGAATCCAGTCATGAAGGACAGCGTGAACTGGCACGTTAGGACCCAGGCCAAGCTCCTGAAACAGCATGGCACAGGTGCATTATAACAAATGACTTATAACGGAGCCAATGGGTGACTGATGCATTTCAGTCTCACAGCAAGCCAACAACGTTGCGGGCACAAGATTGCTTTAGTCAGGCAGCACATGCAACATATGAGTGAACAGGGGCCATACATGGTAGAGGGTATCAAGTATGCCAGCTTAAGTAAGCCTAGTTATTATCCTTTCTTCTGTCCCTGCCTCTCAATCCCTAATGTTCAAAAACAGCCATATTAGGAGTCCCAAGTGCCTTAATCCTTTTTACCAATGTTATTCTTGTTTCAAGATCTATTCCTGACATTTGGACACCTCTCTTTTCATCAGTGAGTATTGATTGAGGAAGAATCTTGGTCAAAGCAGTCACTACTCCTCTCCAGGGAAGGGTTGGGGCTCAATCACACTACCAAGTTTGAATAACAATTTACAGACAGATCCAATAGTTGGGAGGTCATAATCAGAGACAGAGACACAATATGCCAATACTACACTACATGAAGGTAGGGAAACAACCTCATCCCTTGGTTTCACCCTTTTTGTTGAAAGTCTTAATCTTTGGTGTCTAAATCAAATGACAGAGACATCATTTACTTTATCAGTTCATGTTAGGTTTTGCATCCTCCATATCGTACTTTCTCATAGCAACCTCTGGAATTTACGTATACTTAGATTCTGGATTGTATGTTATGTAAAGATGCCATACCAATTACCAAAGTCGATATAGATGCTCTTAAGGCAAATTCCTACAGACAAGGTTCACACACAACTGAAGAAATTCCGCACAATTCTTAGACTCTCTCACTTCTATTTACCAAATCAAGTATGATTTCCCTACATTGCATAAGGGGTTCTATATTGCTACTAGGAAGGTAAGGACACCTGAATAACTAGGAAAAGGGATCCTACACGGGAAAACTAGAAAAGGGGAATGAAAGAGGAAAAGGAATATTACTGCATCAAAAGTAGACCAACAAAGCCAGAATAGCCAAAAACATAAATGAGTAATAAAGCCATTTTGATGTAAAAGATAAACAATATTAGCAACAACTGCAGAGACACAAATTGGGCAGGTAAAGCCACTTTCAACTCAAAGATGCCATAAATTCTCCGTTAACAAGCAACATTTTGATTGCAACAAGCAGCAATTAGAATAAGCACCAACGAATGATATGTAAATTTAGTACAGCATAAGAAAAAAGAGTTGCTTACTGAAGCCAGTTCTTCAATCATGATGGGCCTGTTACCATCCTTCTCAAAAAGTTCATAGGCACAACGAGCATGTTGCTCCCACCTTTCAAGAGCTTCAAGCTGATAAACACTTAATGCCGCTGCACAAAATTCCTCAAAATCCATTCTTCTATACTGGAGTGCAGTTAGCTGACAAAGGAACAAAGGCAATATGAATGGTATTGTACATTAGAAATATCAATAGATGGAGCCATCAATTGGAATTAGGAAGACACTCACAGAAGTTAAAATTTCATGAGCACGAGACTGTTTCATGGCATCTGTTGCATTTTTCATCAGTGCCTGACCACAGCAAGGAAGAAATTAAGATCACCATCTTAAACCAGACAACGTTTGCATTTCTAGGGAAACCAACCTCTCTAATATTATCCAAACTTATTGTTCCATTTTTGCTTGGTTGCAGAAGTGCAAACTGCTCCTTTAGATAATAAAGCTCATCAACCGTCAATGTTTTAGACAAAGCCTGTCAATGAAACGGAAAGCACCAATAGTATTCAATCAGTAGAAAATTGCTACAAGGGATCCCTCTAATGAATTGAGAAGATCGAAAGGGCCACAGTTGATCAGGTAGGGCTGAGAATGAGCTAGGCAAGTATCAACGTCAACAATTTTGCATGAATGTGTGGAACAGAAAGTTCAGCACAATGGTCACATACCCTTAAAGCAGCTTTTCTAAGAGACGATGACCTCATATAAATCTTCAAGAGTTTGAAGACAAGTACATCAAGGGGAACTCTTACTTCACAATGATTTCTAAGCCATGGATGGCCTGCAAAGGAAGAACATGAGTGGCAGTAATCGATGGATAAGTAAGACAGATCCCATGAAAATGCGATAGATATACACTCACAAAGAGCTTGCGCAGCTGTGATTCTTTTCCTTGGATCTTTGTTTAACAAGCGCTTGACAAAATCTTTTGCCTCTGAGGATAAAGAAGGCCAAGGTTCTTCGTTGAAACTGGGATCGGCTTTTAGTACTGATCGAAATATACCAGATTCAGTCCGAGCCCAAAATGGTCTGCTTCCACACAGTAGAATATATGCTATCACACCCACACTCCATACATCAGCCTCTGTGGTATAGGATCTGTGAAGAACTTCAGGTGCCACGTAATATGCACTTCCTACTATATCATTCAACTTCTCATCTGGGAAAATAATTTACACGTGGAAGTTCCTATTTAATATTCTCCAGCAATGTACAGAGGCATGTAAGTCCATATGCAAAAACATTACAAATAAAATTGTACCAACCTGGCTTTACAAAATCTGACAAGCCAAAGTCAATTGCCTTTAATGTTGAATCTTCATCCTTTGATGTGAAAAGGAAGTTCTGCTCCATCAGCAAACAAACACTTAGAATGAACAAAATGTTTTGATCTAGTCATATTGTAGCCCTCATAGCAAAAACAATGGGCCACTATATACCAAGTACACAACAGTCGTAATCATAGTTCAAAATTTTAGTTCTATTATGTGGTCCAATCCAGCATTTGTGTGTATAGAAGTGACACATACTGAATGTCGTGTCATCTTTCCTTGAGGGGTGGGGGGTGGGAAACTCTGCACAGCCACACAAGGCCCATAACAACATAGACATAAAGACAAGGAACAACAACATTATTTCATGATGCACAGAACTGGTTCGTGCGCTTAAAGAGATCGATTCCACAATCAGGCTTCCCAGAATGCCACAAATCTAACATTTTTTGGCAGAAAAAGGCCCTTTGAATAGTTCTGATGGACCACATAGGGTAAGTGGTACAAATGTGTGCAACTAATAGCAAACAAGTGCCCTCTAAAAAGTGCAAGTAGTCATTGCATGAAGATCCAACCTGCTACAATCACAGAATTTCCCAGCATTTAAACAGCTACTTAAGCGTAGACAGAGAGAACATTAAAATGTAATCAACAATAAGCAAATATGTACCTCTGGCTTGAGATCCCGATGCACCACACCTTGCAGGTGACAAAATGAGACAACGTTTAGAATCTGCAACATGACAGCCTTTGCATCCTCTTCTGTGTATTTTCCACCCCTACATAACATATAAAGTTTCTTAATTTCACAGAAGATTTCTGTGATGGAATGAAATTTTCAGACCAATTCACATGTGTGTTAATAAATGTACAACAGGGATAACATTACCTAGAAAGTATTCTATCCAGCAACTCTCCTCCTCGACACAACCTAGAAAAAGCATGCCCAGAACAAATCTATCAGGTTAAAAGCCAGCAAAGGAGAACCTACTGCTACTTGATAACATCATCATTAATTACAGAGCTAAAACAATGGCGAAAGACAATTATCAATTCAGAACCATCATTTTGCAAATGAAAAGGAAAAGAAGGCCGCACAATGTTAATTCAAGGAAACTGAAAGCTAAAGGGCCATTGCAAAGCTCATAAGTGCATAAAACAATGTTTAACAATGTTATATGATTTGGTTACCGAAATCAGCATAAGGTGCACAAAAAAGTAAAGCAGATGACTCTACGTACTCCATCACTATGTAAACATTATCATTGTCTTCATATGCCTCGTAAATCTTTATGAGATTGCTGTGCCCAGCCAGACCCTTCAGGATTTTCACCTCCCTTCTGACATCCTCAATGGCAATAGCCGTGGTCATCTAGAAATAATGAGAGACAATTAATGTTGAAGACCAAAAAAGTATTAAACGTAACTCCATAGATGAACAGTTCATGTAGCAACTTAAGTGAACCAACACAAACAGTACAGGAAGCAATTTTCCTAATCTATGCTCAAAAATTGACTCAAAGAACCCATAAGTCAACACTTTCAGTCATGCTCCTCATAAGACTATAAAGCAAAACACAATCAAAGATGCATACTTGAACCTCAGATGAACAAGAAGGAATACATGTCTAAGATAGTTCAATTAATCAGCAAATGAATTATACTATTCAATATATTTGAGATTGACAATGAGCCTGGCAAAATCAAGCAAATATGATTTTCAACGGCTGGGCGGAGGGGGGGGGGGGTTAGAAGCAGAAAAACATAATATGTTCCGGAAATACATCAAATGGCCAAGTGCCTATTCCCCACAAATAACTTCCATCAGATGCCAGAGTGAGCCATCAAATTGTACATGGCTATCAAATTGTTAGCTATTTTATAATCTACCATAGAATATTCATTGGTCAATCAAATATCCAATAATTCTTCCCACAAGAACAGGCCTTCCTGGCTAGATTCTAATATAATGACGGCAGCTTGCTCATCCAACAAGCTGAAAGTGTCCAAAGATCACAAACAAGGATGGAGCAACCCTATATAAGCAAATCTCAACAGGATCATAGTTAAGACCGATTTCTGTTAAAATACCAATCTTTTCATTCTAAAACACAAAAGGGGATCCAAAACATGAGCACAAGGTTCAAGATACGCGCTTTTGGAGTTCCCACTAATCGCTTCATGAACTCGAGGCCAACCAGTCAACAGTGTCACAAACAAGAGGTAGAGATTCACGCTTGAAAGCAGATCACACAAATAGAACAATCCTTGATAGAATAAAACCGGATATTCTATTAATAGAAACAGATAAATAATGTTAATACCAATAATAATAGTATTTGTTCATCCACCATCACATGCCCACACTTCATCACCCAACTAACACAGACCCAGAACACCCTTTTCTTTAAATTATTTTGGTGTTTTATAGGTTTAAACCATCCAACAGATCCAATCTCTACAATCCCAACAACATTCAGCTAATCAGCTAAATTCCCTAGCTCAACCATTTAAAAAATAAAACCCAAAAAAAAAAACAGATAAAAAACAGATTTTTCTTTGTACTTTTCCTTCTTTAATTCAAGCACGCAAAACCGCATTCAAATTCAAACTACTAACTGGGTTGAAATGAATGAAGAAGAAAAGAAAAAAGCAAAAAGAAACAGAATAATTCACTTAAAAAAAATATTAAAAAAGGAAAACAAAAGGATGAACCTTGGCTTTGGGGATGATCTTGACAGCAACTTGTTGGCCCTTCAACTCGCCTTTCTTGGCAGTGGCAACTCTGGTATACCCAAAATGCCCTCGCCCAACCTCTTCCCCAACCTCATACTTATCGGAAAAATGCTTGGAGAAACCAAAACGTTTATCCAGACCCGTAGCCGTAGCCGTACCCGGCTCGCTTCCTTCCGGAATCGTGTCGCCGGCGGCGTTCGGCTTTACGGTTCCTTGCCGGCGGGCCAACACCGACCTTATATGCTTCGCCGGCGAGGGTGGCGGAAACGGCCGCTTAAAGAAACGTTTGGGGGTGGAATTCGAGCTGCCATTGGCCGGCGCCGGCGACCACAACGGGGATTTTTTAGAGAAGAGGTAGTGAGCAGGGCTAGGGCTGTAGATCCCGAAGAACGGCGACTTCTTCGCCGGCCGATTCTCGCCGGAATTTAACGCCGGAGATGGATTCTCAACGCCGTGTCTGTGATCGGAGTTGTAGGGTTCCGGCGGGGGTTTAGAAGTGCAAATACCCATTTTACCCTCTCCTCTGCTTCAACTCCTCCTCCCAGATAATCCAAAAATCTGCAGATTTTCAAAGTGCGACCACCATTGCCGGATTTTCCGGTGAGAATCAAGAGGAGATTGAATTCAATGCTAGAGAAGGGATTTTCTCTCTCCTTCTCCCTCTCTATATGTGAACTTTATGGGTTGTTGGGAGCTTCAGTGCAGTAGGAAAAAATTGGCAACAAAATGGAGAGAGAGAGAGAGAGATGGAGAAAAAGCGAGGATTCGTACCGGAGAGAAAGGAAAAGACGGGGGTCCAGTCTGGAGAGAGACAGAAAGAGAGAGAGAGAGAGAGAGTGAGCGTTTGAGGGATGAAAGTAAGTCGTAGGATTTAATGTGGACCGGTGGATGGTCCGGTCTGGAGTTAATAATGTCCACGTGGCATACATCAACCGCCCCTGCTTTTGATTTTGCCCTTTCCTCTAATTTTTGTCACTGCCACTAATCCACTACTAAAATTTTAGGTTGTTCTTTAACAAACAAAGAAATTAAATTCCACTAGTAGTATGTCCAATTTTTTCAGGTTTGTATTTGAATCAGCATAACTAATTTTCTTACAAAAAAAAAGAAAAAGAATCTCTCACATGAAAGATATAGCTAGAAACTATTGATTTGTGGTATGAATTTTAACTTATCAATGAGGAACGAAGGTTAGATGAGAGTTGTTTTATAAGACGATTTAATAATATTTTCTAAGATTGATACGGTGTCTATCATTATGTTAAAAGAAATGATACGAATGTTTTATATGAGATTGACTCTGAACTGAAAATAAATCAGACCCTGCGAAAGCAGGACCCACACTGGGAGGTGTTGTTATTGTTGTTGACTCTGAACTGAAAATAAATGAGTAAGTGATAATTTTCGGCAGAAAATAGGAATAAAGACGGGTAATCATTTTGATAGTTGAGACAAATTGGTGAAGAAAATGGAGGTGGATGCCAAAGGAGGAATTCTTTAATGGATTATGTCTTTGACAAACTGGCTAATGTGTAATGATTAAAAATTCAAAGTCAATGAACTATTGTAGTTATAAAATCATGATATGTTGCACTATGGTAGGCTTTTTGTTTGGTGTTTGCTGTTACCATTTTTGTTTCTTAATCCCTCATAGTCTAAAATTGTAGATTTTTACAACAAATTTACAATTTGGAACAATTATAATTTATGACAAGTTTTTCGTTTCAATATATTTTTTTTATGGTCATCGTTATCATTTTATTTTATTTTTTCCTAATAATGTTAATCATTGTCAAAAGCATTTATAGAAATGAAGATTGAGAGTATTTCTCTATTTTTTTAACTTATTATGAGTAACTTATTGTTGATCAGTACTGATCGTTATTGATCGATGTTAAAATTGTGAGTAGAAAACTAAGTAAGTGTTGATCAATGACTGATGAGTATTGATTAATACTAGTCAGTATTGGTCAGTATTCAATACCTAATGATAAGTACTTATGATAAATGAAAAAGAACAGAGCCTGTGTATGACATAATAAAACTTCTTTCACAAAAACCATAAAAATCATATATTTCTACAAATATAAGAAAAAAACTAAAATAAATTGAAACATATATTGTCATTATTTGTAACATCAACATTACATGGTCTTTCATTCCAAAGGTGCATTAATACGAAAGATTACCGAAAACACTTTTAATGTATGAACATCTTATCAAAAAGACTTCTAAATTAAATAAGCACGTCTTTATTTCTACTTCCCCGTTAATAACTAACATACGAACAACTATCATATTATTTATATAAACTTTAAATCTGAATATGAAAGGTCCATATCTTTGTTATGCTTTGTACAAATAGTAATTTAATTAGCTAGGTCAAAGTATATATATATATTTTTAAGTGCACATAATGAATGTGGAGGAGAACAACTAATTGAAAAGTAAGTTTGAACAAACTACAAGTAAATTTCTCTATCGACATTCAACACCCTACCAGTGACTAGTACGTACGTATTCTTCACACTAGAAAGAGCATTAGGAGCGGCCAAACTTCACATGAATGTTGGAAACAGCATTAAATGACAAAGGGGTAGCTCCAAGAAAATCACTCATGACTTGCTACCTCATATATCTCGCCTTCATCGCGGCTTCTTCCTTAAGCTATGCCACTTCCAGATTTGCTGCCTGTGAAGCAAAGAATATATTATACTTGTTTTTTCAGTAACTCATATCTCTCTCTCTCTCTCTCTCTCTCTCTTTTTGGAGAGAGGGTGTTCAATGACAATATTCTTATATTGTTGAAATAAGGTGTTATACGAGTATTTAACCATCGACAACGTCATTTTTTAAAAGAGAATAGGTTTAAAAGTTTTATGTAGTACAGTATGCAAATAGTAATTAAACTTAACAATATATATAGTTAAATCATCTACTAGTGTAGCTAACATTGAGTCATAAGGTAGAGATCAAAATACATACATACAATATGAAGAAGAAAATAATGGATCTCTTCCTCATACTGTACTCTTGGAAAACAACGATTCATGTAGGAGGATGAATGTTCAATATGTACCAAGTTAGATTTTGTGAAGTTAGAATTTTATTTTTGTAAGGAATATTGTATTTATTTTGTTTGAATTTATATTGTAGATATTGGATGGCTCCTTAATTTTTAATGAAATTATCGCTCTCTTTCTTACCAAAAAAAAAAAAAAAACTGCCCAAATGATAGCTGGTAATAGAGTGACCTTGTAAATAAACAAGAAGCAAACAATTATACCATTAATCAGAAACGGATAGGTAAGTTAAGTCCATCCACCATAAACAACAAATAATGTCAAATTAAACCCTAAACTTATATAAGTTCATATAAAATATATTACCTTGAAATTTCTTGCGCGCTTTACTCAAGATGGCATGCACAATTGATGGTACAACTTCACAGGCGCAACGTAACCTACCATATTGTAAAGGCCAAATGCAATTTTTTTTGTGTGGGTCTTGGATCTTTTATTACACTTGAGTCGAGTTACTGTTAGTCCAAAAAGATGTAGAATTTTTCGATTATGAATTTTTTTCTATTCACAAGACTTGAATCCAAAATCTTACATAAGAGAAATAAGTGTCAAATCATTTAAATAAAAGGTACCTGTATTGATTGGCCAAATGCATTCATAATACCAATGGATGTTCGCATCTTGAAATTAATCAATTTTGTTTCTTGGTGGCCAATGAGAAGGAAGGAATTCAACTTCTTTGGATCGGATAAATGCTCCCATTGTCATGCCTCCCAATTTTCAACATTTGGCATGATCTTGTTGGCATAGTATACCTCTGTTCACATCTTGAATGGATAATATTAATGATCACCTATTTTACCTAACAAAAGAGAGCTGTCTTTAGTTCAGTAATAAATCCACCTAATAAGAAGAATTTATTCGCACAAGTAAATGAGATTGTTGATTCTTATTAAACTTGTTTTGAATTTATTTTGAATTTATTTGTAAAATTTATTTTAAACTTATTTATCAAAGATAATATATATCATACACCTAGAAGTGTGTACTCTCATTTGTCATATATATATATATATATATATATATATATA
>JACYFF010031958.1:102259677-102297626 GCA_017589665.1 Selenicereus undatus
AGCAAGCTTGTTGGTGACTCTTGGGAACATGTTGTTCATATTGATGATGCACAACATTGTCTGGGATGATTCTCTTGCCCTTATCTAGAATGTTCTCACAGTCATCCACAACAACCTGCATTGAATGTTTAACAACATTCCCACCATTTAAATGAGCAGTGTTCTTGCTCCCTCACAAAAAGAGATGTTATTATCATGTCTTTGTTTTGGAGCCCATCTCCACCTGTAGGTTAGCTGCGGCCCTCAAAAAGGTTTTTTTGACTCTAGCAAGTCATCTTGTGAAACTTGATCCAACTAACACTAACCAACTCTCCCCACAAAAGCTTCTCAGAATCGATTGGATTGTCGTTTCACCATCCTTTTTAATGTACGTTAGATATGTTTTAGGAGGGTGAAGAAGTTTACACCCATAATTGGTATTTATAGAACTATAAAAAACCTCAAAAAGTGGACCTTATTATTATAGGATATGTTCTTTTCAACTTATCATAAGTAACTTATTATTGATTACTGTTGATGATGACTAAAATTGTAAGTGAGAAATATGGCTAAGGGATGATTCGCATTGGTCACTATTGATCAATAATGAATACTGATAATAAGCACTTATGATACGAATTGCTGCTATTATATTTTACAGTCGAAAATATAACCTTGATGATAGAAAATGTTGTAAAATATTCTTACGACACACCAAAAAAGAAAAAAAATTACAAATAATTAAAGTACTCCAATATCAATTATTGCCACCTCCATTCATTTGTGCATATCGTCGAATTTGACAAGACCAACCTGAAGGGTGCGGCAGGCCATAAATACCAGCGTCACTAGAAATTTGTCATTAAGGCTTTGGAGCAAAGCACATTACTTTGGCTAGCTAGAAACCACCATAATTCACATCTCAAAACACAAAAAAACAAGCGAACAAAAAAGAAAAAGAAAATGAAAATGAAAATGACATAAAGTGTTTTGTTCGCACTATTACCAGGGCTCACAACGGAGTTTCCCTCCCTTAGAGCTCCTCCAATGGAGGTTCCACCGGCTAAAATTTTAGGCCATGGGCGAGCAGATATATGTCCCCAGCTTTAGCCGTCAGGCCCGTGCGCGAGAAAGGAACGAGCGGCCCTCTCTCAATTTTTGCCTCATTTTTTTTTTTGACTGTTCGTGAACCCCAAAAAAAAGAAAAAAGCTTAAATTTTTTTTTTTATTTATTAAGATGAATTGAGTTTCTTTAATTTGAGAAAAAAATGGAGGAAGCCCTGGAAGGAGTGTGGGGAAGAAGATAAGGTGAAGAAGATGAAGGGATGAGAGAGAAAGCGGTAGAATGGGGGGAGGGTGGAAATTGTTACATGGAAATTATAATGGCAATCTAAATCCTTTCCCCTTTTTTTAGGTGAGAGAGCTTTTTATTTATACACCATTATGTATTAATAAAAATTATTACTTCTATTTGTGTAAATTATTTTTCGAAAAAAAATAAAGTCAAATAAGAAATCAAAACAAAAAAACTAAATTAATTAAATATAGTTAGATGTAGAGTCCGGAGATATTATTTTATTTAGTGAGCTAAAATGGTGAACCTTTCATTAAAGAGAGTCAGGATTGTGAGCCAAAAAGTTCAAGAAATAGATAATGTGACAATGATAAATCCCCTATTAATGAGCTAAAAAATAGGCTCACTATTTATTATGCTCTCAGACCTCTAAAAAAGTCCTCACGCGCATCATTATGTGTACGTCCCTTTCATAATAAATACACAAAGCATAAATGGATAAGGATATATACACATGCACATGAAAAAAGTTGGTATTTTATTTGGAAGACAGGTATCAGGAGGGGAAATGATACATCATATATTTTATATTTTGAATCAATAACTGCAAATTATATATTTTTATTAGGCTTTTGTCCCAATAATAGGGGTGTTTGATAACAATAGTTATTTGAGTAAAAATAATAGTTTGAAAGGATTTTAGTTATTTTGATATAATCAAATAGGTAAAAGATACTTGGTAAAAAGTTATTTTCAATACCTGTTTAGCTCTAAAAAACTCTTTTTGAAAAAACTACTTCTATTAACCTTTGGAGAAGAACTTTTCGTGAAAATAACATAATTGTCCACAAGTTTGAAAAAATTACACCACGTGTCATTAAAAGCTAATTTGTAAATAGGGGCATAAATAAAAATTTACCAATATATTTTTTTAGAAAATAGCTAGTTTTTACCAAATATTTTTTTTCTAAAAACAACTAATTTAAACAATTAATATAAATGACTAGTTCAAACAGTTAACACAAATAACTAATGACTGTTTGACAAACAGGTTTAATATCTAACAGAGTTTGACGGCTAAAGGGGAAACCTAATCCTCAAAACCTAATTGAATCCTACACGTCTCCATATCAGGAAAGTTGTAAGTTGTGGGATTGGGAAAAAAAAAGTTGTAAGTTGTGGGATTTGATCCACTACTTCTAGCATAGAAGGCCACTAACATGCCAAGCGAGTTATGAGCTCCTTGGCAAGAGAGGAAAAACTATACGTACCAGTAACATATTGCCTTGAATGTGGAAGTCTAGTAACATAAATAAATTGTATGGAGCTACCCAAGTGCCCATAATTTAATTATAAAAAAGCATTTATTTGAAAATGATAAAATTAGTTTCTAACATAAAATATTGCCAACGCATAGCCATTGGACCCATCATTTAGGCTCCTCAAAAAGTCCCAAAAAATAATTCAATATAACAGGAATGTCCATAAAATCGATCAATATTAGCCTACCCAAATTCTTTTTTTACTCATTATATCCATGTTCATTTGACATTTATTGAATTGTTAAAATAATATTCATATAAATATATTTATTCTACTTTATAGTAAGTATTAATCACTTCATCTGTTTTGTCAAAAAAAAAAAATTAATCACTTCATCTGATAAAGTCTTGAAAGTTATTAACAGATATTTAAATTTAAATCCTACGTATATCAATTTTTATACTTCAGTCTCATTTAAAAGAATATATTTCACAAACTTATAGATTATATTCTAAAAAATAGAGAGATAACAGATGCTGTCCTATTTTTCCCATTTGTTAATGCGGCGAATCATGAGTTCATTTTTATAATTATATTACTTTTATAATAATTATTATAATTATTATTTTTTTATGCACTTTTTGGGAAAGTCTAAAAGCAATTTGGTTTGCGGGGAGCAATGACGAAATGAAAACTGAACCAACAAAGTGACATGACAGGTAATTTTCCCGCGTCTTTAGACCAACTGTCTCAACTCTCAACACCAGGGCCCCCCATACCTAGGGCCGGTTTGTCACTTTCTGCCTAATATAATTACTTTCATATTTCCGTTGTTTTTTTTCTCATGCTTAAACTAAATAAATGTTCAAATTATGACGTCACTCATACCGCGAAACAACGTCAGCAGCACTAGGCTCATTCCCGCCAAAAATGTCCCTCTCATCCCTGGCCATTGGATGCTAGTCTCCCTTTTTCCTTTGTCAAAGGAAATTAGAGTGTCTAATTACACTGTTTAAGGATTATTTTTTTGTGATAATTATTGGGGCTGAGGATACCTTAGAAGTACGATCTCCCTATTTAAATCACATATATTTAGAAACGTAAGCAGGATCGATAATGCAGGATAATTGACCGCTTCATTAATGATATCCAATCAATCATATATGATATATCAGTATCATGTAAAATGAAATCTTATAATTGTGTGGGTGATTAGCATTGCTAATCGTTCTTTTGTCACCACATTTCAAAATCACAATATATACATCAAAAACCAATAAAGTTCAAAGAGTATGTGCTTTGAGGGTTATTCTTTTCAACGTACTATATTAAATTTATTTTATCTGAACTTATTTCAAGTGAACTTGTCTGTGAGAGTGGGAAGGAGTGATATTTTTTTTTAAAGTATGGGAAGATGTGGGGAAAGGAGTGGGTGAGAGTGAGAAGGAGTGGGTTAGGTCATTAAACTACGAAAAGAATAGAGCCTTACAATGTCAACTCAGTAAAGGGGAAGTTGATATGGAGGATGAGGTTACCATCAAGGGTGTGGCTATACTAAGGGTCGTAAAGTTCAGATATTTAGGCTCAATCATCTAAGAAACAGGGGAAATTAATGAGGATATTAGCCAACGAATAAAAATAGGATGACAAATATGAAAGAATGCCTCGGCGGAGATGTGCGGCAAGAAGATCCAATTGAGATCGAAGGGGAGAATTTGTTGTATGGTTGTTAGAATGACATTATTGTGTGAAGCAGAGTATTGACCTATCAAAAAGTATCAAGTCAAGAGGATGAGGGTTGCGGAGATGATGATGATTCGTTGGATGTGTGGCCACACAAGATTAGATAAGATTATAAATGAAGTGATTAGGGACAAGATAGTAATGACAACTATAGGGGATAAGATGAGAGAGGTTAGAATAACATGATTTGGTTATATTAAGATTAGGAATAGGGATGCACCAGTGAGGAAATGTGAGAGTTTTGTTCTTCTAGAGTGTAGAAGGGTTCGAGATAGACTTAAGATAAGTTGGAATGAAGTGATTAGACACGATTTGAGAACTTAAAGATTAACGAAGGACATGACTCAAGATAAGAGATTATAAAGATCTAGGACAAAGGTTATAGACTTTAGGTAATTTGCCCTTCCCTGGATCCTGAAGGAACATGAACAGCTAGTGCGCGAATCTATTTTTTTTTTTTCTTTTTGTGCGTAGTGGTTAATACTTATCATATGTTTCCAGCACTTGTTTATGCTAGTATTTTTTTTTCTTTGGTCATTTTGTTCACAATATAACTTCTTGTTATTTGTGGTTCTACGCATATCTATTTTATGTATTTACTGTTACATCTTGTTAGTTTTGCTATTTGTTTAATTTTTATTTTGGATCAAAGATTTTTAATTCCAATGTTTTCTCAAATCTTTTGTGAATCTATTAGATCAGCCCCTTTGTGAGTAGCAATGCCTGCAAAAGTAAAATTACTTGCATCTAAATCTCCCAAACCTCATGCAAGCGAAATCCACACTGCTATTGTTGTTATAACTTATTAAACTGCTCTTACATCACAAATCTATATGAACTAAACAGAGAAGAATAAGTTAAAAACAACATATCATAAGCCATCTTTTGAATCGCATGGCTTAGATTTGAAGGCTACGAAATTAAAGAAAGCGCATGATATTATTGGGTTGGACCTTATCTGATCCTTTGAATATATAATTCCAATTTCATTAGGGGGAGGGAGTCCACAACAACTTGGGCCTCCTTATTATAAGAAGGAATTCAAGAAGGTTCTCTGATCAAAGCCCAAATACATAGACTCTGTTTCTTATCATTAATTCAAACATTTTGTTCAAACATCAACATCGTGTGTATGTTGTTATTCCTGGCTGTAGAAGCTTTAGGCCGAAGAACCATCCCCACCAAAAGCAGACTTGAGAAAACCTACTTCAGCGAGATGGCTGATATCATTCCATGTTTTGATGGACCACCCCTCATCTCCACCATCACCCTGAATTATACCGACCGATGCATTCGATATTCCTTCAGGCTGTCCACCTGCTGTAGTCCATTTGTACAGAGCCTCCATGACTGCCCCATGGGTGACCACAACTACTTGTTGGCCTGCAATGTCAGCACGCCAACATCAGACAACACAACCATTGCATCATCAACTGACTGACAAGGTTACCGAGGTTTCGAGTGCGCCTCACCTTTGTGTTCTTTCGCAATTCTCTGCAATGATGATGTGCATCGTTTGTACAGCTGAACACGGCTTTCACCACCACCCTGGACTCGGAGAAGATTGCAGAGGTTATCAGTTTGTATGGATCTTAAAATGAGCTTTTAGATAATATCGCAAATATTTGCATTGTTCGATCAAAGCTCTTTTAACCATGAGTGAGGACAATAGGACTTGAAGGGGCAAGGTTTTGGATCAGATTGTGTCATGTACTCTATCTGACCAGTTCTACAGCTCATTGGATCAATTAAAATGGTTTATTCCATTTCTCCAGGCAAGATCAACAAAATTTTCAGCGAAGGTGAAAGAGTGCTCGACATCCTAGAAAGAGCAGGATGTCTATATACACACCGGAACTTCCAGATCTGTAGATTTAAATGCTTCATAAGCTTTGGGATTAAGATTGGCGAAATCCTGAAATGTTAGTCCCTGAAGATCCCCCATATGCCTTTCGCGCAGGGCCAGATCCTTGATAACCTGAGTCAGGTGATACAATAAGAAACCATAAGAAATATATTCATCTATTCACCTGATAGAACATGAGCTCTACACATCAACTAGTGAATCCAGGAATATGCATCCATTTGCTTCTTCGATCCCCAAGTATCCAACACTTGATCCGGATAGTGGGACTGAATCAAACCAATCCAAAAGCTTGGAATAGTTGTTTTATTGTTTAGTTACTCACCTCAAGCCCACCACACCTGGTGGCTATCATTTCCGCTGTGTTAAGAGCCCTCTTCAAGTCTGACGAATAAATAGCAGACACTTCATGCTCCTTTGATAGCCTCTCAGCAAGCTACCACAATCAGGTCCGTTAATGTCAGGACATCACATATCAAGGCAAACAGGAGTACAACACCATTGATGCTGAATAATCTCATCCCTTAACTTACCGCTGCTGCTTGTTGCCTCCCAACCTCATTTAGATCTACATCCAGTTGTCCCTGATTGCATGAACCAAAGAAGCAGAAGTTGAGTGAACAGAGCGGACTTATTGATATTGTTTCATGATTTATCAGCAAGCTCCTTGAGAAAATGGGTCTTTTTGGAAACAGTTTCCCCATATGTCATAAATAACATCTCTTAGACTTAGACTTCCCTGACCCCCGCTACTGCAACACCTAAAGCCGGTCAGGTTGTTAAGGTTAGGACAAACCCAACAAATGTTTTGTCGAACTTGCCATGTCTCAGGGGAGAATTTAACACCCCCCCCCCCCCCCAAAAAAAAGAAAAAACCAAGGCTTTTGTAAGAGCTTATTTTGCTGAAAATACAAGTAACAGAGAAATGTTAGGCGTAATATATGTATGAAAGAACAACCTGGACTTTTCTAAGAGCATTCCAATCAGTTTCACCATGACGAACAATAATAATCTCCGTATGAGTGCGATTTTCCAGGGCTTCTTTTCCCACTACTCCACCATTCTCATCCCATTCCTCTGAGACCCTTTTATCAATTGAATCCGGAAAGAGATCACCAAATAAGAAGATTTGAATAGTATTAATTTAAATAAAAAACAAAAACAATATGTAACACAATCAACAGTCCACAAGACTGAGCGTAGAAGCACAAAGACCAAGATGAGAGAGAGAGGATACCTGTACTCAGAGTTGGCCATTGATGAGGAGGTGAAGGGTGATTGAAGACAACCAAATGCAAATGTAAGTATAATATAGAAAAGTTCATATTACCAGTTGAATTTAATAATCAAAAGTTCATTTTTAAAACTGTATTTTGCCTTAACTCAAAAAAAAATAACTTTTAATATTGACTTCTAACCTGCCCCACCACCCGCTCATTACAATATACTTCCAAGAACCGATTGGATGATAACAGACTTCCAATATATGAAAAGGGGAGAGGACGTTGCTTTCGTCTAGTTGTAAGCCTCACTAGAAAGTAGAAACCCCACTCATTAAATTTTCTTTCTGTTTTTTTTTTGGGGGTTGGGGGGGTTGGGGAAGGTTCCCATTTGTCCCATTGATATGTAGTTTTTGGCAAACGAAGGTTCTGTTTAGTCGATCCATGAAATGAACAGGCAGACTTCCAATATATGACTCACATCATTCCATGATTTGATGGACCACACATCTCCATCGGACAACTGAATTATACTGATTGATGTATTTGATATTCATCTGCTGATCGTCCTTTCTGTGATGTGCGGTTATGAAGCGATCTCATGACCCCACCATCGGTGACTACAACAACACGCTGTCCTGCAATTGCAGATATCAGCTGCATTAGTTGCTTAACTAGGTGAATAATTCCCAACCATTATGCTTGGCATGTAAGGATGCTATAACTGTTGGGGCATTGAAGCAAAGGGTACATCACCTGTTTGTTTTTCACCAATTCTCTGCACTGCAGCTGTGCAATGTTTATGCAGCTGATCACAACTCTCACCACCACCCTGCACATCATCAAGTACAAAAATACTAGAAATCTTCAGATGATATCAGTAAATGCAAAATTTGTCTTCTCCAGGCTCCAACCAAGAGACTATTGCATTGCACATCATCAAGGAAAAAAGTTTACACAGTTTCAGTTTCTCAAACAGAGAAAATATCAAGGACAGTTATTTGGATCTCTCAACCCAAGAGACTATTGCTACTGTCTAGGTTAGGCCATCACAAAAATAATGCCGCCTTTCTTGAAACTTCTCAAATTAATAAACACTCTTTATTCCCAATTTTCCCAGATCAGGATATTAAGAACTTCATGTGTCAAGTTCAAATGTTCAATCCAAAGGCCATGACTATCCAGGGCGGAAGGCAGAGAAAGGGGGTGCAAACATGGACAACTCAGCAACACGGAACAGGCCTCCAGCCCACATGAAACACCACCTACGCAAATACTGTTTTTTTCAGACAACAGTGATGTTTTATTAGTGGATTTAGAAGATGCATGATTTGTTCTATTTACCATATCCTATGTTAATAACTTCAGGGCATAAGTTTCCAGGTCCCTAGCCTATTTTGTCCCATCTCTATGAAATGAACTCACTTCATAAAGGGTAAGACACCTAGATATGTACCTGTATAAAATCCTTCTCCCTGGAACCACTTAATCCAAGGTTAAGCGAAGACTAAAAGAACAGAGCTTGTAACTTCCAAGTGACAAAAGATAAACAAATAAAGAATCTCTAGCATATGATTCAATCAGTGAACTTTCTATCAGATTTTAAATGTCATGAAATTGCGAGACATAAAAGTCATCAACTCCTTCTGGACCCAGCTACTGACATAAGCATCCCTTCAAAGAATATAAATAATGTCAGCAAGATAAATGTATCACACTTTCAAAAGAAAAGGGGGATCATATTCACCCGAATTTCTTGGTCTATTCGGGGAGACTGAATGCTTGATAAGCTCTTGGACTAAGCTTGGCTAGTTCATGATAAATAAGTTGAAGGTCCCCTAAATGTCTTTCCTGCAGATCTTGATCTCTACAAATCTGAGTTTGAGGCAACAAAAATGAAGAAGAATGAAATGCATCAATTCCCTTGATACATTCCTTGCTTCACTGCATTATTTTCAGACTAAAAATATGCATCCATTACTTTCTTGGGCTCCAAATAGCCAAATAGTCATAGATTCTTAGAACAGACATTTAAATACCAATAATTTTCATAATTAGTTTCCCTCCCTTGGTTTCAGTTATATTATAGTCACATCTCCTGGTGTTTCTGGCCATAAACCACAAACACTCAACATAAATGTTTTTATCCGCCCCTTTAAACTAGAAATGAGCCGAATATATATATACAAAAGCCCACATACCCATATTGTTGACTGTAGAGATTAGAGGAAAGCACTCGCAGTCTCGCACCAGCACCAGCAGTATATGCATACTGTCTCACAGTAATTTTATAAGTAACTGCGTATCAACTCACCGCAAGCCCACCACACCTGGCTGCTATCATCTCCGCTGTCTCAAGAGTCCTCTTCAAATCAGATGAATATATAGCAGATAGATTAGGCTCCCTTGACAGCCGTTCTGCAACCTACCACAAGTTAGAATTAACTGAAGCATAATGGACACAACCTAGCTAAACAAAAGCGAAATATCATCCCTTGACTTACAGGAGCTGCTTGTCGTCTCCCAATCTCATTCAGGTCAACATCCAGCTGTCCCTGGTGCATGAGCCAAAAGAAACAGAAGCTGAGTGTCGCAGACAAGGCAGTAATCAAGCAGCAATGCAACAAAAATTGCTGGACTAACAACATTACAGGCTGAATATGAAAGTGCAAGTTAATTGAAAGCAGATGGGACGTTCATTATAGGGTGGAAGTATTAGATGCAACAACATTAAGATCCCCACGGACACGAGAATTTCTTTTTGAATTCTAAAAAGGCTAAAACATGTTAGAAATTGATTTCCGATAGAACCACACCATCAAACTTACTACAAAACATTGAGGCGATATCCAGTTCATCAACTCACATTACTCATGGACAACATGATCCAGCCCCTCAATACACACAAAAACAGAATCCATCTCGCGATACTAATGTTGGGTATAACATGCCCTCTCCACCAAGTGGGTTTCCTAACCTCACCTCCAAAACGAGAAAATATTCGAGATTTTTCAACTCCTAAATAACAGCAGCAACAGCAATGATCAAACATTACTTCAACGGAACTAATTAAAAACAAAACAAAAACCATAAAATGTTAACGACAATGCATCCTCTTTTCTACCAAGTTCCTTCTTTTCCCCCCCTTCATAGTAATATTTTTGGCAGGGCAAACGTTTGATGGCAACTTATTGCTAAAAGAAAATCCGAATAGAAGATCAATTTCTTTCCTCTTTCACACACTTACATATGATTATGAAGAGCTGACCTGCATTTTGCCAGTGACGTTCCAATCGGTCTCGCCATGAATGATCTAAGATAATCTCAGTACAAGAGCCATCGGTTGACCTCTTTCCTTCCGCGATGCCCTTTTTGTCACATCCCAGTGAACCCTTCATCCATTAGCCAACGAATTCGAATCATCATCATTCATCACCCCCCCCCAAAGTGTGAATGGTTCTGGTTCATGATTAAACTTGTAATTTCATCATAATATAAAACCCAGAAAGTTTAATCAACAAACCAACACAAATAAAGCGTATAAAACAAATCTTTCAAACAAAAATCAATACCCATGACATAAATACAAGGAACGGGGCTGGGGGTGGGGGTGGGGAGCAGAGAATGACAGAGAGGATACCAGACCTAGAATCGCAGCCGGCCGTTAATGAGAGATGGCGGGAGCAAGAGAAGAGAACAGAGAGAACAACGTTGTAGCAATCGTAAATGATTCAACCTTGAGCTTTGAAATCCTATCCTAGTGTCTGCGCTAACGCAAGAGTGGTAGCTTTCTGATTCAACAGTGACTTTAATTTTTTAATTTTTTATTGATGAGCGGGAAATGAATATCGTGGAGGAGATAATCAAATAGTCATTTACACGTCAAAGTAGACTTTTCTTGACCTTGGTCAATTTCTAGTAGTCATAATTTAGGTACCATCAGAAATGTGTCTCTCTCTATTTTCTTGTCAAGCATTCCTCTTTAGAGCGAGATTTGATGGATGAGGCGAGGGATGAGAGGATTTTGAGGGATGAAAGGCTGCAAACTGGAGGACAAAAATTGGAAAGGGAGCGCGGATGCTCAGTATTTGTGGGGAATCTTCCCTTCCAAATAGATCCATATGGGCTAAGGGGAGTCTTCTTGAGCGCTGGGAGAATAAGGGATGTCCACATGCCGGCGAGGAGGGGCAGGAGGAGTCATAGGAGATTTGGTTTTGTAAGATTCTGAAAAAGGGAGGAGGCAATCAAAAGCATTGGGATGTATAATAACCGCGTTATTAGAGGTCAACAGATTCGAGTTCAGCTAGCTAAATATGGAAAGGGTCAAGAGGGAGGAAGTAGTTGGAACAAAGTAGCAGATAGGGGGAACAAGGCATCATCAAGGACTCACCAAATCTGGAGGAAGAAAGAAGCACCAAAAAAAGATACTAGGCTGAGTCAAGAAGGAGAGAAAATTGAAGCAAGGAAAAGTGAATGACAATGTTTTGGAATGGCTACAAAGAAGTCTGATTTGCACAGCTGAGAATCCTTGGGAACTTAGTGCATTGTCCATGACCATAGCCAGAGAATATGGAAGATGCTCCAAGGTTACAGCACTGAGTAAATTTAAGTTCATTCTCACATTTGCCTCAAGTCAGAACATGCAAGAAGTGTTAGAAGAATCTCAGGGTTTATCCAAGTGGTTTATTGACACTAAGGAATGGGATAAATATGAGTCATGCGACACACGCAGAGTTTGGCTTGAAATATTGGGTGTGCCGCCAATTGGGTGGCATAGGGACAACTTTACCCAAATAGCAGAACAATGGGGGAGGATTGAGAGCGTGGTTGAAAATGATGAAAACCCAGACTCCTTTGAGGTAATGCATGTCTATATAGATATTGATATCTTCAATACCATTGAGGCAGAGATGGTGCTATCCATTGGAGATATAGGCTTTAGAATTAAAATTAAAGAGGTGGGTGGCTCAGTCCTGCATAAACTTGGAACAAAACAGTACGTATGCAGGCCTCCCATGGAAGCTGTGGAGTCCAATACTAATACAACAGTGAAGGAGGGACTACAGGATGATGTGGCATGGAAGCATGACATGGCAATGTGCGATTGGGGAGTCAATAATAGCAAGAGCCTACAGGAAGGTGAATGAGCAAAATATTCAAGCAGCAAAGGAGAACCACGATACGACACTGAAGGGAACAATAACTCCACCACAAAGACCAAGACTGTCAATCTTGATGGATGCACTGAGGATCTGATGAATTCTAGGCAACCAATACACAGGCTTAACTATGACGCACAGAATACAGAGGGGGGCAGCAACCCTTCACAACCCCAGGTTTCGAGAAGCAGCAACTCAATCATTGTCCAAACAAATCCGAAAGTCTAGAAAATGAGAAGTCTAAGGAATGTGAAGAACCACAACGTTCTTCAGGATTCGAAGCTTCCCCTAGACAAAAAAGGGGAGTAGTGGGCAGAGTAAACAATTCCAAGGAAGAGAAATGAGACAAAATACTGCAAACTGAGAGAGGATAATCACTAGGAGTATTTCAACCTCAAGCATTAGTTGCTCATCATCAGGAAGCATCCACCAGCTAGCGAAGGAATAAAGGCTACTTTGAAGAATAATAGAAAGCTAGCAACACGCTAAGACCAAAATCTGGCCTAAATACAGGGAAAATGAAAGTGGCTGTCTAGAATGTTAGAGGGCTAAAGGCATAACCAAAGAAGCAATGCATTAAGTGCCTAATTCAAAAAAATGACTTGCAGCTCGTAGGATTGGTTGAGACTAAGCATAACAATATTTCACAATGGGATATTTGGAAATGCTGGGGCAACAGAATATTGGATGGGTTGATGTACAAGCAGCTGAGAACTCGGGTGGGTTAATTGCCTCTTGGGACAAGGATTCATTTAACATGAATAATTGCTTCACTATGCAAAGTTGGATATGCATCTTAGGGAAATTTTTACATGAGGACTTTGAGTGTGCAATCTGTGTGGTCTATGGCCCAGATGAACAAATGCACCGTCTGGAGGTCTGGAATCAACTGCGAAGCCTTAAAGCCAATTTCCAACTCCCCCTCATCCTGATGAGAGATTTTAATGAATTATTACATCCCTCAGAAAGGAAAGGTGCAGATTCTCAAACACCCAAGTATGAGAGAATTTGGTGATCTTGTGCAGGATTTGCAAGTTATTGATATGGCGATCAACCAAAAATATACATGGATGAGGAGTAATGCAGCAAGCAGGATTGATCACATACTGGTGGATGTAGAAATTGTTCATAGATTCCAAAATATAAAAGCCATTTGTAAATAAAGGAGTTTGTCATACCATTTCCCTATCATCATGACAACTGCAAGTTTACAATGGGGGCCATCACCCTTTAGAACCCTTGATATCTAGCTGCAAGAACCAAGCTTCCTGAGAATGTTTGAGAAGGAATGGATACAGCTTGTTGGGTTGTCGTTGGATGCTAAGCTAAAGGCGATCAAGACACCATTGAAGAAGTGGAATAAGGATGTATTTAGGCACATTGACAGGAAGATTGAAGCATATCAGAAAGAATTATAGAAGATTGACCAAAAGGGCCAGGATATGGATTTACAACAATGTGACTGGATGAGAAGGAGTGCATTGCAATCACAACTATGGTTGTGGATGACAAGAAGGGAGCGATACTGGAAGCAGCTTTCAAGATGTAAAATACTAAAGGAAGGAGATAGAAACACAAAGTATTTCCACCTATTAGCCTCCATGAAGAGAAGGAAGAAAATAATTGAGAAGATTAGAGCAACTGGAGAAGAATTAGCTAATGCAGAGGCAATCAAAATAGCCTTGGTGAATTATTTTAAGGCTTTGTACAAGAAAAATAATTACACCAAGTTTGATATCTCAACATTAGGCCTGAACAAAATCACACAGTGGATGAGTCAAGACCTAGAGGCCCCAGTAACATAGCAAGAGATCAGGGATGCCATGCTGAGCTGTGGCCCTACAAGAGCCCTTGGGTATGATGGATTTAACTTGAAATGTATCAAGCATGTATGGGGGATCATAGGGGAGGAATTTAGTGCATTCATACAGCAGTTCTTTGCAACAGGGCACTTACGTAGAAGGCTGAATACCACATGGGTTACTCTCATCCCCAAGAAGACAGATGCAATTGAAGTCACTGATTATAGGCCAATTAGTATGGTGGGAAGCATTTATAAAGTAATAGCTAAAGTTCTTAGCAGAAGATTGAGAGAAGTCCTACCTCACTTGGTAGGTGAGACACAAACTACCTTTGTAAGAGGTAGACATATCCAGGATGGTACACTAATAGCAAATGAAGTGGTAAGTTGGATCAAGAAACGGAAAAGGAGTGGTGTGCTGATAAAGCTAGATTTTCAAAAAGCCTATGATACCATAGATTGGGATAGCCTGGATGTAACGCCCCGAAATTTTTGTTACTTATTTTGAATTACGTGCAATATATAAATTATTTGTATGTTGTGCGCATTTTATTTTAGGCCCATGTGTGTGTTCGATGTTATTATGATTATTATGTTTTGGGGAGTAGTTTTTAATTATGTATCACTTAGTAGTGTTTGAAAAAAAAAAGGTGAGTCAAAAAGGGATTGAAGGAGGAGTCAAAAAAAAGGAGGCAAAAAAAAAAGAAAAAAAGGAAAAAGAAAAAGAAAAGGGATGGGGGGTTTTTTTTGCAATTGCACGTTATATTCATCAAAAAGGGATTTGGCTTGGTTTTCTTCTTCAACCCAAACACACACACGCACACGATAGAGAGAGGCAGAGAGGAAAGAAGAAGAAGAAGAAGAAGAAGAAGGAGAAGGGGCTTATAGTTTTGGGTTTTGATTTCAATTCAGATGAGTAATTTTTGTTTTCCTCTACTAAAAGTGATTAGGATAAGATTAATTTGCTGATTTGTGTTCGAATTTGATATATCAATTTAGAATTGAAGCTTTGAATATGAGGTTCTAAGGTTTGATAGATTAGAACCATAATTCCACCCCCTAGAAACTCACCTCTATAAGTTGTATCATTGATTGTGATTTTTGAAATAATTGCATGTTATGAATTGATGTTTATGTTTTGAATTCATCCACATACATGTTCTAATTAGGATTCTTGGGTTGATTGGTTGTATTCAAAGAACAAAATGGAAGAAAACTAGATGGAATTTTCGGATTTGTGCAGAACTCGTGTACTCTCTGATTTCCTGAGAATTATTGGCTTTCTGAAAAATTCTGAAATTTTTACTGTAGGTTACCCAGGATATTATGCAACTTCTGGTAAATTTCCATGAATTTTAGATGTGTATTTTATAATTTATGGAATTTTATTTGAAGCTGCCCTGTTTTCAGTGTGTAAATTCAGATGGTGTTTGGAATTAATGTGAGATATTGAGTTGGCTAAAACTTATGAAAATTTTAATTTAAACTACTGAGTATGACTGGAAAATTCCTGTAAATTTTCATGAATTTTGGATGTGTATTTTAGAAGTTATGAATTTTTGATTGGGACTGCCCTGTTTTGGATGCATGGTTTCGGTTACTGTTTTAATTAGTTTGAAGGATTTGTTTGGATAAAAATTATCAGAATATTAATGTATATTTATTATGATATGGGGTGATTTCTGGTAAATTTTTGTGAATTTTGGTGGTGTATGCGAAAAGTTATGAAATTTTGAGTTTAATTCGCAGATTTTTCATTATTTTGGCTGACTGTTTGAATTTCTGGGAATGATTGGCCTGGAAAAAAATCATGAAATTAATATGTTAGAATCTATATGTTATTTTTCAATTTTCTGCAAATTTTGGTGAAGATTTAATGTGTATGCTGTGAGTTATGAATTTTTGAGCTAAAGTACCTTATTTAGTATAATTATGGATTATTTGTGTGTTTAATCTGTACTTTAGATATGAAAACGCCATTGTTGAGCTTCTTAAGAATTCTGATTGTGTGATGAAGTATGGGAAACTTGTGAAAGTGTTTTGGGTGGAATTATGCCTTGTTTTGATTATGTTTTTGTACAAATTGTGGAATTGAATTTCTTTGAAAATAAAAATGTGATTATATGATTTCATTAAGTTATGTTTTTGGGGAAATAAATTCGTGTCTTGACTGAGGCTATTACAGAACGTTCTAGAGCTATGACCATAGTAGTGACTGTCGTTATGTTCAGATCGCTTAGTGTGAGAGGCTATAACCAATTCCCTAGGATATGAATGTCGACCTTGTGTATGTGTGTGAGCCATGTGGATCCCTAATGAGGAGGGTTTCGGCCTAAACTTACTAGGATATGAATGCAATTCCATGGTTTGTGTTGTGGGCAGTTCGCGTCCTTCAGAGTGTTGGGTGCCTGGTTGAGACCATATGTATGAGTTGCGGCTGATCCACCATTGATTGGTACCATATGTTTGAGCCGTAGCTGGACCACCAGGATGTGTTTGTCACCCCTATGTTGTGATGATTCTTTGCGTGAGTCATGAGTTGAATTCCCCTAAACTAAAAGTTTTGCATTTAGTTAGGAATTTATGATGTGTTGTGAAATTGATTTTGGATTGAATTTGGACTTTAGTCATGATGGGGAAATCCTCTTGGGTTTAAATTGGGCTTTGGATTTGGATTTGAAGGTTCATTCAAAACATCTATGAACTTGTGATTGATTTTAAGATACATATTATGTGTTTATGTGAACTTTTGTGATAAAGCTCATTTGATGTATATGCCAATTATGGTTATAGGCGGGTCGTTTTGTTTTGGACTCTAGTGAGGACTATGAGCCTAAAGGACATGATTGGTATGAGACAATCATGGTTAGTTTAGTGAATAAACTAACAGCAGAGTTTGTTTTGGGATTTAAGCGAAAACGAGAGACCTTGAATCGTACCTGGTATGGGACAAGTACGACTAAGCTGCTCTAATTGCTCGTTCTATGTCCTAATTGTTCGTTCCATGACATAAATATGATGTGTGTATTTGTAACATTTGTGAACCTATTAGATATGGAAGGTATGAATTTATTTTGGTTCTCGAAGCATATGAATGTTCTTATGTCACCTTGTACATGCCATATGATATGTTCTGTTCATATGTCATGAGTTACCTGTACTGTGTGATTATGTGTTAACCGGTTAATGTGCAAAGTGTAACAATGGGGAAGGTAAGGGTTATTCACTGGGTTCGAGGAGCTCATGATCTCACCATTTTTCAGGTTTTGGAAGCGAAAAGGGTTTGTAAAGGCATTAAGGAAGCTGGATCAGTTGTGAAAAACTTTTGAAGAACTTATTTGAAACTGTAGAGCTCATTGTATGTATATGCTATGGCTTATGTTAGTAGTTCTGAATGTATTTTGGTTCGGATATATGTAAGAATATTATGGTAATGCATGCTTTAGAATAACCCTACCCAACCTCAGTTGAATTTCGATCAGAGCTTTCGCTACTATCGACTATCAATAAGTTAATTAAGATGTTTAAATAGCCTTGTGGATGTTTCTTCTGGGACTTCCACGACGGTGACGCGTCGGCCCCTTTCGGGCAGGGCGTTACACTAGACCTGGTCTTGCAGACAATGGGATTTAGAGATAAATGGCGAAAATGGATCAGAGCATGCTTGACAGCTTCAATGGTGTCAATACTGGTCAATGGTGCCCCTAGCAAACCATTTAAAATGGAAAGTGGTATTAGATAAGGAGACCCATTATCCCCTTTCTTATTTGTGTTAATGGCAGAGGTGCTGAATAAAATGATGATTAAAGCTGTACAGTTGGGGCTGTGTAAGGGAATAGAAGTTGGATGCAAGAACATTCATATTAGCCACTTGCAGTTTGCAGATGACACACTCATCTTTAGTAGGGCTGACATCACTTACCTTCAGAATGTAAAAAAAGTCCTGCTGGGCTCCTAAGCATTTTCAGGAGTGAGTGTTAATTATAGCAAATCAGGTTTCATAGTAATGGGAAAGGATGATAAGTGGGCCTACAATGTTTCACAACTACTACAGTGTACATTGATGCAGCTTCCAATCACATACCTAGGGGTTCCTTTGGGGGCAAATATGAGGAAGATCTCATCATGGCAAGGTGTCCTTGATAAAGTACAGAAGAGGTTGGGGTCTTGGAAAGTAAACAACATCTCAAGAACAGGAAGACTAATACTAATCAAGGTTGTCCTTAATAGTCTTCCTCTATATTACTTCTCTCTATTCAAGATGCCAAAGAAAGTGGTGGATGAAATCATCAAAATCCAGAGGAGATTTCTCTGGAAAGGGGGAAATGGGGGGCGAGTTAGTGCACTCGTGAGTTGAGAAGTGATGCAGAGACCAAAAGCAAGAGGTGGGCTAGGGGTGGATAATATGATAATGAAAAATGCAGCCATGCTATTCAAATGGTGGTGGAGGTTTGCATGTGAGGAAGGGACTCTCTGGAAAGAAGTGATAAGTTCAATCCATAAGGAAGATATCTCCATACTACCGAGCACAACAAAATCACTCATACCAGGGCCATGGAGGGCAATAAAGAAACTAGCAGGAGAGTCTTCTCTAGTACAAAGTGCTTTTGTTAGCAACCTTGGTATAAAAATTAGAGATGGTGCAAGAGCAAAATTTTGGCATGACTCTTGGATGCAAAATTCAACACTTAAGGGGAGGTATCCTCTGTTATATAATGTTTCATCTCAGAAGAAAGCCCTTGTTGCATAGATGGGTTGGTTTGAAGGAAATACATGGAGATGGACCTTGTCTTGGGGAAGAGAGATAACTGAGGAAGAAGAACAGCAAGTCGTGCAATTGCAGGGTATACTTGGCCAAAAATCCCCTTCAAGGGAAGGAAAGGACACAATTTTGTGGTGCCTAAAACCTGATTATAACATCAAGGCCATATTAGCTAAGGCACAAGCAATTAAAGATCAGCAAGCAGTGGTGAATAACTTGGTGTATACTGTTTGGAGGAAACTAGCACCTCTTAAGGTAGAGTTGATGATGTGGTTAGCATTATTGGGTAGGCTGAACACCAACAACTTGCTGTATAGAAAGGGAATACTATGTATGGAGGCCAACACATGCAGCTTCTGTGGCACATAAGTGGAGAGTTTGGATCACTTGCTGGTTTCATGTCAAGTATCATGGCAGATTTGGTGTGTGTTTTCCTCAGAACGGAGGAATCCGATTATAATCCTAGGCACACTAAGGCAAATGTATGACATCTGGATGAACCAGAGGATACATGGCAGAATCAGGAAGAAATATTGGATGCTGACTTTCTTCGCAATAACATGGAGTTTATGGATGATCAGAAATAGCATAGTATTTGAACAAAAGAGCTTGAGTATGAAAACAGTAATTTGCAGCATCAAGTGGAGAATTGTTCTTTGGTCTAAGGCATGGAAGGAAGAAATCCCATACTCAGCTCACGAATTAGCCAGAAATTTTGTAAATTTGGCAAGTGTTTTCTTGTAATTGTGTTTGTGGTTCTAGTCAATTTGCACGACCTTCTGTATCTGGATTACCATTAATAGAAAAAAAAGTAGACTTTTCTTTTTTGATTTGGCGGGGGTGGGGGGGGGTATATTCAATTGAAATTAATGTAAGCATACTTATCATTCGACGTCTATTAAACAATGGACTTTGAGATATCAGATTCCCATAACCTCCTATCAAAAGAATAAGGTTGCAAATAGGCAAGTTCATGTACAACCATGTTATCCCCTTTTAACAAACGTGAAAGAATAGAAGTCAAAACAAGCTATAATCTAAAAATGTCTTGGACAACAAAATTACCAAGGACATGTTTCCTCTTGAGCAGGTTGATCAGAGACAAGCAGTCACCTTCGACTATGGACATGTCAAGAACTTTGGTTTGTTGTCAAAGTACCTTACAAACAGCCTTGGTTCATCGACCCATTTGTCCAGAACACGTTTCGACTGCTTGAACGTTGCCAATAGATTCATCATTTATATCACTCATTGTTAACATGAAGCAAATGAGGCAATGCATTGGTTAACTTACTATGGATGCATGATTCATTTTTATTTTTTTTTCATATTGGCAAGTATCATTTCATTATGATTTTTATCTTGTATTGTAGAATCATTTGTGCATTATTATTCACTTCTTTTTTAGGGAAAGTGCAGCCACCAGCCACCCCCATCACCGAGATCACCGGCCACCAACATGATATCATACAGGAAAAATCAAGAAAAAAAATGAACACTGAAAGGTACTTGCATCTCCAGAAAGAGAGTTTCTGTGGCTACCGAGGCTACCATGTACATGAAGAGTACGTAGAACATCACATATCTATTCAAAGTTCTGCATTTTCGTGCTTTGCTATCTATCTATACAAAATTCAGGCTACCAAAATGCACCTATCCCAGCCAATTCCGCAAATGCCCTTCATGCAAAAAAAAACAGAACCTGCAGAAGTTACGATGTATTTTAGTATCTTGAAAGAAACAGTAAGACGAGCAAATGCCAAATTTTCACAATACTGTGGACTAATTATATATATAAATAAAAACAAGGTGTTGGTACTTGGCAATCTGAAGAGAAGCTAGACATACCATAAGCCATAAGGCATCCCCTGTGCTTCACTGGAACATCCTAGTGTATGTCTTCTTCTCCTGGTTGCGTCGATCAGCTATCTGAAACCATTTAATCCATCCATTTTAGTAGTTTGACAAGGAATAGGGCAGTGTTAGCAGTGTTAGGTGTGGGATATTTGCCAGACCTTCTTCTTTGTTGCAGCAAGTTCTCTCTTTACAGCAGCTGCAAGAACAAAAGTGTTAAGACCACTCAACAAGAGCATCTCTCTTGCTCTCTAGGTACCGTATGAGTAGTCACTATAACGAGTAGAGCCATGATTGAAACTCAATCAAACATGCTTTAAACCTGTCCGAAACCCCAGGTGCACACCAGTTGAGGGAGTTACAATAAGATCAACCTCTACTAGCTCATTATTAACTAATATAAGTATCCAAACAGGACGTGACAGAGAGAGAGAGAGATAAGACCGACCGTCATTTGGCGCAAGTTTCAAAGCCTTTTCAAAGCATTCAGCAGCAGCATCTATGTCACTGAGAGCAATGTATGCCTGCATCATGACATTGTAGGTGATTACATGCAAAGATCTCACACATTTCAAATGCTCAATAAGAAGAGCACAAATAATCCAAAAATTGATAAGAAAAGATCTCAACAAAACTGAGGGTCCATCCTTCCCCTTAAATTGAAGCATCAATCCATACAATTTTTCAAATTCACGACCATCCATGAGAAACAGCGGTGGGCCGGTGGCTCAAATGGAACAAAACCTACTCTTCCCCCCCCCCCCCCCCCCCCCAAACAAATATATGCATAACCAATGCCAGGGTGATACTTTGCATTGCAAAACCCCTAAAGAGGCAACTAGACAAATGAGAAATGGAGTTTTGAAGAACCCTCAGTTAATGGAAACCTACTGACCTGACCCCTTCGGAAGTGAGCCTTCACATTGTCTTCATCATCACGAAGTGCAAAGTCAGCGTCCAATAAAGCTCCGTGTTTGTCTTCCGTTTTCAATTTACAGGCCTAAGCAAGGACATAAGGCATGTGTCAAATCTAGGATCATCGGCGATGATCGCACACTTAAATAAGTATCAACCTGCTAATTACAGCAGATAACCAGTCATGCTGGTATTTCAGATACCTCACTAATTGAAAACACCAGTATAGCTATTGAAGTTTAAATTTCAGGTGGAGCTTCTTAACAAAATCAAAATAAAGAATTTGCATATTATTAATCTTTCTGTTGCAGCATTGATTAAAATGTACCCACACCAAAAAGCAAACGCAGATATGAATCTCACCGCAAGATTTGTATATAACTGAGACCTCATCTTCCTCAAAGTTAGGCTCTTTTCTGTTTACATAATGATGATAGCCCATATCAGGCAGCGATACTTAAAAGTCAAAAGAGTACATCACAACAATAATTACAAACAGAAAGATCACCTCCATCTAGTGTATCCATATCCCAGCAAATGTCTAAGTACCGCATAGCTTTGAGATATTTTCGGATAGCCATCTTAAAGTTTTGCTTCTGCACATAAGAAAGACAAGTGCATAGGAATGATTCAGGCCAGCGGTAAACAGTAAGCATAAATGATGCACATAGTCTTAGTGTTCCTCAGCTAGGCCCACCGAGAGGAAAGAAACTGTTGCACACACATACCCATATTGACAAAGAAATCATGGGCAAGTTTAGAGATAGAATACCTTGAACCTCTCATTGCCAAAGGCCTTAATGCAATCAACTGCAGTAACCCACCAGGAAAAATCATCAGATTTTGCATCAAGGTCAGAAGGCCAATCAGGGTAAGAGTCTCCATCCTTGAAAAAGTCAATAATCCCATAATCTGCCCCCTCTGGAATTTCTCCACAATCCTCAATGACAATATCAAGTGTTGGCTGACCATCAGGTTCAGTATCAACACGCTCAATGGAACGAATCACCCCCAATCCTTTGATCACTCTTCCAAACACAACACACTTGCCATCAAGATGATGGGCTTGGGTGGTGGTAATGAAGAATTGTGATCCATTGGTATTGGGGCCAGAGTTAACCATGGATAACATTCCTTTGCGCTCATGCCTCAACTCGAAATTTTCATCATCAAATTTCGAGCCATAGATGGACTCACCACCACATTCACCCTGACCAGATATGTCCCCACCTTGAATCAGAGCTCCTTTCAAAATGCGATGGAAACGAACCCCCTGCCATAAGTTTTTGTTAAGAATAACGCAATATATGCAAGGGATCAATGGTACTATAATCAGCAGGAAGACATCACCAAGGAACAAAGGATAGAAAACGGATATCAACACTCATGATCCTTAAGCAATGCAACCCAAGACAGGAACTAGGACGTATGTAGAGTGCCAAATAAAATCAAAGCCAGATTGTTTAACAATGCTGCAAAAAACTAGCTCCAGAGGTCCATATTGTTGTCAAGACATTGTCTCCGTAGCATACCAATTGCTATGAGAAAAATTTACTCTCTTTTACATCATTCAATTTTCTCCTTGTTATACATTTCATTCACTCAATAGACAGAAACTCAATAGACAAAAACAAGAAAGCAAGGTACCATCCGAGGATTTCACCATCCAACAATTACAAAACCCACAAACCCACATTACATAACCAAAATGCAAAATCCCAAATAACAATACTATCCAAAAGATCCAGAAAGAATCATCTCTCTTCAAATATAAGACACCAAAAGACTTCAACTTCAAGGTTAAACTGAAAATGAAAATCGACAAATGCTCAAAAACATCAGCACCCATGAAAATAAACAGATAGATAAGCAAGAAAGAAGACAAAAAGAGAGACCTTATAATGAAGAGGAAGGCCAGACGAAGAGGAAATGCCCATTTCACCAGTGCAAAGAGCCCTGAAATTCTCAGCAGTTTTAGGGACAACATCATTAAACAACTCCACAATAATCCGACCTTCAAGATCCCCTCCAATGCTAATGTCCATGAAACACTTCGGCCTGCAACCCATTTTTCTCCCCTGCAACTACTAAACCCTAGCCCCAAATCCCCAACTCAAATGCCCCCTTCCTTGAGATTTTGATGGGTTTTGGGGGGGGGTTCTGAGGAAGAATTTGGGTCTTTGGTCAGTCTTTTTATTATATATATTATCTCAGTTTTTTTTTTTTTTTTTCTGGTTTCCGGGCTCCCAAATAGGGCTCGCTGCTCTGCGCAACAGTGTACCCGTACTGCCTGACCCCGAAAAGGGTGGCCAAGGAAGGACCAGCCATAAAACATTTGTGCTCTGTTAAGGATCGTGTGGCCCCCACTTTGGACCAGCCTCATGCGCCGTCCGATTCTTGGGGCTACATAGTACATGCTGATGCTGCTGTCCGGTCCATTTTCCTAGACCCTGTAGTAGCCCTGTACGCTGTACCATCCCATTATGAGGGTATGTACATTTACCTCTACATTGTTCACTACTTCACTTGCAGCAACAAATAGCATCACCTCGTCGAAGAGGAGTTGGCAGGGTGGCCAAACGGCCCAAACCTCCACCCCCACCCGAGTTCAAATTTAAAGGGTTCTATTTTTGTGTAATTATAAGTAGGGGGTTTATGAGTTTAGACTAGATTTGATAAATACGTCATTTGGTTCGAATACAGGTCGGGTCAGGGTGGTTGGATCATGTTCAGGATTAAGTAATATTTCAGGTCGCTTCGATTTGGGTCCGGTATGGTTGAGTTCGGGTCAACTAATTTTTGGTTGAATACGCTCGCCATGCCAAAACAAGCAAATTTATAGAAAATTTTGGGGCGGGTATGGTTCGGTTTGGATCAATTTGGGTTTCGGGTACACTTTTGGGTAAACGTATTTCGCGTGTCGGGTCAGGTATAGGTCCGGGTCGTTCAGTCCGGGTTTCGGTTCTCGGGTCGGTTTTACCAACTCTAGCTTGGACTTTGACATTTTCCTTCTCCTGACCTGTTCAGATCTACTAGGTACCTTTGAGTAAAGGTGGGATGTGGGTCGGTTCAACCACACCAGACCCGCTTTTGAACTGACCCAGGTCCATGGTGAACGGGGTACAGGTCAACCCAACCCGTACCCGTGTGGGACATGGGTCGGGGTGGGTGAATGGGGAAACGAGTTTATGTAACCGCTCGACCCAGCCCAAATAACCACCCCGTATTCGGCTCGCCAACCTGTCCTGCTTGTCCTCCTTCTACTGTAGTAGTTGAGTCAGCATTCAGTGCTAGGAGACGGATCCTTGATGATAAACGAGCGACCCCAACCTCAAGCACGATCAAGGTTCTAATATGCTTGAAGGATTGGCAAATGGCGTACAACCGGTCTCAAGATCAACCTCGACCAGAGGACGATGAAGATAAGATTGATCAATTTGTACAATTTAGCTTCTCATCCAGTTCAGAACTATCAGGTGGTAGCTCTGCATATGAAGATCTCGATGATGATGAGTGATGTTCTCCTGTATTTGTCATATTCTACCTCCGGTCGTCCAGATAAGTCAGATAAGTTTAAAAATTATGTGGGCTTTGATTATTCGTATGTTACACAGAATAACAAATATTCTTTGAAATATATGGGGATACGTAGGCATCTTAATATGAAATACTTTAATTAATTATTTCATAATCTTTGGAATATGAAATATTTTAATTAAATGATCATATTAAGATCAAACCCTTTTAATTCCCCCCTCGCAAGGTAAGAAGGGAAAAAAAATAATTATACTTAAATATCTTCTACTATAGATATAAGTTATTATTTGCTAATTTAATAATTACAACCATGTGTTTACTCATAATATCTTTAGTTAGTACTCATTTTTAATAAAATTAAATGCTAATTTTAAATCATGTTGTTAGTTAGTACTCATTTTTAATAAAGTTAACTGGTAATTTTAAATCATGTCGTTAGTTAGTACTTATTTTTAATAAAATTCAAATCATGTCGTAACTTAGTGGTCATTTTTAGAACTGCATGTTTGAACTCAAAATTTAAAATTCAAATCGAATCATCTGTTTGTTATTATTTTTGGGAGTTCGTTGTACTATTTTTTCCCTATATAAGTTGTTTCCCTTACGCAATCTCCTCACTTTGCTTTTATCATGTTTGTGTCAACATTTTAATATTACTCGTTCAGAATCCATCACAACAAAATCCTCGCTTTTATTATTTACATGTCCCTCCATCTCTCTCTCTCTCATGTTGTCACAGATATAGTGTCTCCCATTTATCTTTTTTTTTTGTTTTACCTAAAACGGGTCAACCCGCCTCGCCCCGTAATGATCCCGCGAACCGTCTCGCTCCGCACTGTGGCCTGGCCCGGCCCGTTACTTTCACGATGCGGTGCGGTTCACAAAAACGGGACCCGTCGGCCCGCGGTTCAACAGGGCGGGTTGACCTAACCCGCCCTGTATCCTACCTCTATCGCTGAGACAGGAACCAGTAGGTTGGGCTCGTTTATCCTTATAAAAAAAACTATAAAAAAAAAGGCAAAAAATAGCATCATCAAAAGGATGGTCTAATACTGAAGAGCAGTGGCCAACTAGGCCAACTGCTGCCTTCCCCCACGCTCCGCACTCGGGCCCGACTCAGGGGGGGCGCGAATCGAATGCTGTGCTTTGTGCACGAAACTTTGCGGTTGGGCTGGGTTCCTGAGCAGTTTGCTTGGTACCCCTTACCCCTTGGTCTGTTAAGGTTCATTAGGTACTCATAAGATAGGGGTCTGATGAACTAGGCCCGTTTACCATTGTAAAAAAAAAACAAAGGATGGGTCTAATAAAAGTGGACTCACTTTTTAAGAAAAATATGTTGGTTTAATTTCACTAGCGGTGCCATGGAATGTCCCTGATTTTTCTCCTTTCTTTCCCATGCATTTTTATAAGGGCGGAGCAAGAGTTAATGATGAAGTAGATTGTAACACCGAAAATTAATTCAGGTTTACGTATTCTTGATATTGTATAATCAAAACAATAATATGTGTGTGAAAATTCGAAGGGGCCACCACCTTTTTTGCCCACTCGTAATTTATCCTAGGGGTGAATGACTATGAGTATCCACCAAAAAAATTTGCCAGCTTAAAACGAAATCGGTCAAATCAATTTCCGAATGTTGAGAGTTAGAATCACTGACTGTGACTGTGGTTCTAGGATACCTAATACGTATTACATCGAAATTTTAGCACCTATTGGATTATTATTTTTTATTTATTTGGAGGGGGAGATCGAGATATTTGATCTTTTTCTATCAGAGCATTCCAATTAAAGTTTCAAATTTTCTTACCACATCAGCAAAAATTTCATTTTACATTATTTTACTTTTTCAACTCATAGAACTCTAACTTAAATCATCCAATAAAATATTAATCATGAACCCACCCTATTACATACAAACCTTTTTTAAATTACTAAAATAATATTTTTAAGGAAAAATAAAAAGGAAATGAAAAAAATAACAAAAAACAAAAAAGATGAGAATGCATGAAGGAACGCTAAGTCGTTTCCCCTCGGGTGGCAAAAGTAGGAAATGCAATTGTGGAAGCGACACTAGTATGTGGGTCCTACAAATGACACATGTGTCTGTGCGTTGGGAATGCTCTCAGGGTAATCGTGAACCGTGCTCACCCCTAGCTTTGCCTCCTACATTTATATACCTAGAGTACTCTCATGTGATATGGACCCTTATTTAAGTTTTCTTACCAATGTCAAATAAAGTATAATATAATAAAACAATAGAATATGTGAATACTTTTAATATTTGATGTCATTGTTTATTCTGTTATCATATATCAACAATTTATAGATTGGAATATATACTCTAAATATTATGAATAATTACTAAAACTAAGTGAGCTGACATTAGAGGTGGCGATTTCTCATCCATAGGGAACTATTAGAAGGTTTCAAAAGTCCTTTTACAGCTTAAATTAATGATGACTAGGCAAAGAACTGCGTGCAACGAGTAAGCCAGGATTCATAAGTAAATAGAAAACCCGATAGGAAATGTTTGCGGATAGCTAATTCAAATTGGAACTGTTTTCTTGATAAAGAAGCTAAGAGTTATGCATGGTATGTATATTTCAATTCCTCTTATGACACCAAACGTGTTTTAAAATGTTTCACCATTATATATATATCTTAGTTGTAAACATTGAACCTTTAATTTGCAAAAAGTAACATAACAAATTTTGTAGCAACCCAAATTATCCATCCATGAAGAGAACAAGGTCCTAAAAAAACCCTTAAAGGCTTGTTTTCTCAATTTGCAGTCAAGCCTCTAAACCAAAAACACAAATCTTCACGAATCGTGTGAAATGCCTTAAAAAACAAATAAAATCAATTCAAAATTTCAAATTGGAGAAACTAAAGAATTACAAAAAGGCCAAAATCTAATAAAAACATCAAAGTAAATTAATGCCCCCAAATTCATTGAGACGAACTTTGCTAGGGGTTTCTCTCAAAGACTAAGCGAATAAAAGTATCTAATCAATCCCTTACCTACAAAATGCTTTAAAATTAAATTTTAAAAATAAATTAAAAATACCACGTATTAACCTCTATGCCTTACTTTCAGCAGGCTCCATAATGGGTAAATGACTAAGAACATCCTAGTTTTGATTGAGCACTTGCTATATCCTATCCAAAACCCAATTCACATATTCAATTTAAAGTTAAGATTAAAATTTCATGGATGACCAATATTGACACTAACCAAACAAATGTCATCAACGAAACACAAGACCACAAAACAAGAGCACATTTTCAAAAGCAAAGCATATTTCAGGTATGCATTATTAAACTGACAAATTAGGAACTAAAAATCATATTAAATTTTCTCCCATTCAGGAAAGAGTTTTAAGAATTAAATGACTAAACTCTCAATATAAAAGAAACTCCCAAAATTCTTAATCGATACAAAATGTTTCATCCGCAATGACCTACATTCCCAACTAACCCCTTACTATGCTTGCATTTATACAAAATATGAGAGCACAAATTCATTAATCAGTAAGAAATTAATTCAAGGATCCACGAAGATGCTTTGAATCCATAGGAAACTCGCGAGCCAAGGCCACACATCTAGTTCGTGGAACCTGAAACAGTATCAAAGAACTTGCATCCGATGCATATGTAGAAGAGTAAGAAACGCGTCATTCTCCTCACTTAATAGATGGAAATGCAGATATATGATTCAATAGCAATGAATGTCAGTATGTCAATGATTCCACCCAAAAAAAAAAAAACTTGAGACATGACAAACGGAGAAACTGAAAGCACGTGCAATGGAAACATACTCATTTGCATATTGTGTCCCCCCATGTCAACTTCTTCTCTCCACTGAAGTTCATGCCTAAGATGATAGTCTACTCTACCTTGTGAGTCTCATTTTTGCTAACCAAATGGAAAAGTGATTGAAAAGAGGATAAAGACTAATTAATATAGCATATTCCGAATTGTATCTCTCATTACTCCCCACGTCCTCAACACATCAAAGGGACATTTTAGTAAAATTAAATACTTTTTGACACTCTGCATTGGAGGTATCGTCTAGGTTGACATCATCTTAGAAATGATGCTCAAAATGATATGTTGACACATGCACTGTTTTTTTTCCTTGTGCACATTTCCATGTACACGTTAGATAGAGGAAATAAATTAAAGAGCCAACTACCAAGTGTAGAAAACCAACCTCACAAATGCCTAGGGTTCCTACAATATTTGGGGTGCAACCATCTTGTTCACATCTCATGTCTGGTAGAAATAAGAACAACAACAATTAGGATTTTTCTTTTTTTGGGGAAAGGGGGAACAAAGAAATGAAGTGAGTATATTAGACATATCCTAGAGGGAGGGGGAACCAAAGACTAAACAAAAGATCAATGAGCATTAGATGCCCCAAAATGCAAAGTACGAAAGCCCCACACTTTACAATGTCAGGTAACAAGCACACCTACCGTTTCCCCTCAATCCAAACCTTGTTTGCTACCCCCTAAGTAAGGCCAAGATATAGGCCTAGCATTAGTCAAGTAGAAAGAAGCATGGTAGATGTACAATATTTCGTCATAGTAAGAAAATAAACAATTGAACTATACTTGACAAACAAAAGGCTACGAATAAATGCAACTTCAAGGCAATCAACTGACAATGAAGAAGACTAAGAAATAAAAAAAAATTACTTGAAATATTAAAAGGATTGCACAGCAAAAATTAATATACAAAATAAGTTTCTTTCAATTATTCTGCATCAAGAGTTATGGTATAATACACATAATAAGTATCTCTCAATTATTTTACCTCAAGAGTTATGTTATCTCTCAATTATTTTGCCTAACCATTAGTAGCACAAGAAGTAACCAAAGTTGGGACAAGAATCACAACATTATAACTACTAAGAAAGAAAATCATTGGGAAAAAAGAAAAAGAACAACAACTAAAACACTGAGATGATAATATAAATTTACATCTGACCTGGATTTGGATACATAGAAGGTCTTCTGTGTTGTAATCTGCAGGCAATGTCATATGATCTCAACTCAAAGCATTATTTTGGTATGATCCTGATCTTGGCTCTTGCTTCATTCCCATCCCACTCCAAAACCTACATTAAACCAACAAAAAAACAAAAATATAATGAGAACAAAAACCAATTCAAGCCGAACAGGGTTACAATCTCAGCATCTAAGTTAAAACAAATGAACACTGAAATATGTTCCTAGAAATCAAATCAGAAGAGAATATTAAACCTTCTAGTTGCGAAATTCACCAAAAGAAAACCAAAATCAACGAAGTTGAAGCTAACAAGTGGAGAGTGAACTTTAAGAAGAGTTGCAGACACAGGGAAATTGACAATTGAGAAAGAATGAAACACCTTAGTAGCAAGGTACTTAGGAAATAGGCTAATTTGTTAGATGAGAGCCGAGACAGAGGGAGATGAATAGAAACAATGGGCTTAGCATCTTTCACACCCTAACATTGTAAATCTGCCAAGAACTCGAATCAATTACTCAAATTGAGGAAGGTGTGGGAGAAAACGCAAGCATCTGATGCTATTTCAAATACAAGATGTCCAATCCTTGATATCAACCTGAAACAAAAAAGAAAATAGGAAAATTGAGAGAAACAAGTACTGAAGATTCAAGAAGTCGGAAAGTTGAAGATTCAAGAAGTCGGAAAGTTGAAGATATCCAAATACATATTCATCTGCGTTGCCCCAGGGAGAGAAGAGGGTAGAGAGCGCGTGCATCTTCTGCTGTGGCTGTAGAATGAGAAGCGATGAGAGTGGAGGAAGCAAAACAGAGGGGCGGGGAAAAAAGGACGGTGATGGAAGCCATTAGGACAATAGAAATAATGACAATTTCACCCTGCAAAAATTAGGAACTGGACAAAGATACCCTTACTGTTCACAGGAACAGTATTTCACCTTATTCATTTTTAAGGTTTAAAGATGTCCCCTTCTCCTAAATTTTACACCTAGCATGGGTTGTTTGATTAAGTTTAGGATTGATTACGTTTGGATTGAGAGATTTCGGTTCGAGTTTAATTAAGGATATATTAATTTGTGTCAAATAAACTTCGAGTGAATTGACATATGGTTCAATAATTGTCTTCCGAGGACAAACCTTGAAAAAAAAAGTGAAAAGAAAAACTGTGTTAGTTTTGGATCATTTCACATTCGGGTTCGGATCAGATGAGTTTGTGTATTTCAAGTATCAATTTATGAGAGCATTGAGTAAGTTTCACCAGTCCTACCCCTGGTCCATTACAAATTTCATTGACTCCTATCATAAGGTCCAATGAAGTGTACTCTTGCACTCTCTTTATTTTTTGGGGGGTGCAAAGAAATAAGGAAAGAAAGAAACATTGAGAAAATTTATTTCATCCTTTTAGACTTGAAGGCACTTTCTACATGCATTATACAAAGCCAATGTCATCCCATTCTTGCTTTTCTCCTACTTCCTTCACATTTTATGCTACCATTTAGGCACACACATGTCTAGTAAACACTAGCATAGCCTTAGTTAACCACCCTACAATTCTTCCTGATTTCCCCATTTTGCCCTGTCACAACACCCAAATTACCCAATTTCACCATAGATACGCCAAAGTCCCTGTAAAACAGAAAAGGGTATTTGCTGTAATTGACCACCATCGATGCAGTGTCATTGTCCCCCATCAAAGCCTGGTCTGATTGAAGCACCCCTGAATTCTTGACAAGGTTGGTGTAGTAGAGATTGTCAAATCTGTTCTTAGTTAGACGATCCAACGGTGCCAAATTGGTGTTGGAATCAGCTTGGTTTGGGCATGTTTGTTGAAGAGTATCCAGCAAGGATGCATCAAGAGAAGAATCAGGCTTTCCTGTCCCATCAAAATCGAACAGTCTTGACTTGAATGTAAAGCACTGTGCAAATCCAATTGTATGGGCACCTATATAATTAACAGATGAAAAAAAAGGTTAATAACACTTTAAAATAAGCTAACTCTACTTTATGGTAATCTAGTTTGTGTCCATGCTCAAGCACGGGCATTATAAATACATGGATCATCTAGTCCTAGTATAATTTAGTAAGACAACTGATCGATTGATTTGGCTTAATGTATATGTTGTGTCATATGAAATTATCCAAGTCCAATAGGAAGTTTAAAGGTTATAACGGTTGGGTTTGATATGGTCACAAGAAGTAAGCTACAATTGGCCTCTTTTAATTAGTTTAGCTTTTGACTTGCATTAACTGAAAGTTGACTAGTTAGGTCGAACGCTTAATATTGGTTTTCCCAGTATTAATATTGTATATTCGAATCTATAAATCTTGTAGGTGCACTCTGAAAGAGGAAAGCTAGTGTTTTTTTTGGGGAGGATGGAAATAACGGGTGGATTTTAGAAAATTAAAAAATATATATATAATAACCCAATTCCGTGTACTCGAGACTACTATATAATATGGAAGTTCTCGCTCCTTACCCGATAAAAAGAAAAAGAGCCACCGAAACTGGCTTGATTCTAACCTTATGACTAGATAAAGTCGAGTTAGACTAACAAGCCAACCAAGAACATTTGGGTATGTGTTGCTCTCTGTTTTAAGGTAAAACCAAACTAAGCCCAAGTTAATTGGATAAAAACCCCTCTGGCAACCACCGGATTATCAGATTCTTTGTTGTATTAAGTGTGCATGTAGTAATTAATTTGATGGTGTTATTATATGATCAAATTAAGCCACTGACTTTTGTCAGTGGAATCAGTCACTGACAAAGTCAGATTAGGTTGCCTACAATTCACCCCTTGGGGTGCGACCATTCCCCGGACCCTGCGTAAATGCGGGATGCTTGTGCACCGGGCTGCCCTTTTTTTTTATTTATTATATGATCAAATTAAACATACCAGAGAGCACAACGACATCTTTTTTCTCGAGGCCTTTGGACTTGAATTTAGCAGTGATATTGTCTAAGGGCTCAATGGGCGAAGGGATGTCCTGATTTGCTGCAGTTTCGCTTGCTGTCAATCCATCTCGACGACCCATGGGCAAGGGGTAGCATGGACCCCCTGACTAATGATCCATATTGACAAAAAAAGGGGGTTAAATTGTTGTGTAAATCAAGTGATAAGCACAATGGTGAGAAAATAAGGGAAAATGGCTCAATATATACCAAGAAGACCGCCTCCCTAGCGGCTAGAGTTAGAATATCAGTGCAAGAAACAGTGGAAGGGCAAGCTTGTTCGACATCAGTCTTGATGGAATCGATCACCTCAAACCCTCTTAATGAGTTTTTGTTAGGATTGGCACCCTTCTCTCCCTTCATTGTATTTGTATCGTCTAGTAATATTGACCCATCACACCCCTGCGATACAGTCATGAAGGTGGCACGTACGTTCATTAGAAAAAAATGTTCAAGTGTATAACATAAAGGTTTAGATGAATAACGTGCAATATAAGTACTATGAATTAATATACATTGACGATGCAATCATGGAAGTGAAGCCGAAGAAGAGAGGCAGCGATCCTAGTATCATTAGAGATGGCCGACCGTACACCTGACCGGACAATCCTAGTCAAGTTAGGGCAGGTCTCGTCGTAAAACCTGTAATCAAGTTGGGCTGAAAGCAGAGTGCATTGTAAAATGAACCAACAAGAAACCAGAACAAAAGGCCTAAGAAGGTTGATAGTGCTCATGGTTCTAAGCTTGGCTTATTGGCTAATTAAGTACAAAGGGTACTTAAGTTATGTTTATTTGATAGTAAGTTTTTAGTGTGAGACGAGTGTTGAATGGGAGTGTTATTTATAGAGAATGAATCTAAGAATCTCAAGCAGAAGGACAGCAAGAAAGTGTAGCTTTTTGTGGAAAATTTGAGCTTAAAAATTATATGAAGGTGTTGACTGATAAGTGGGAGATAGTGCTGTACATGTTGATTAGTTTGGTGCAATCCCACATTCTTTCTCCCCACCTCTTGTAGAGAAAGACACATACAATTTACTACTGATCTCAATGAGTGGCACATTGTAGAACTTACAGTTTGACATTCTTCTAAAAAATAGTGTAATATAGGCTGTCAAATCATTCCCAAATATACGAGTAATGGCTTCATATGATTCAATTTTAAACTATACGAGTATCCTGTTCAGAGTGATCGCTTCATAACTTCAACGTGTATATCTTCTTTTGTTTTTAGAGTTATTACGCAGGATAATAGAATTCTCACATGACACGAATTCATTAGAAAAAAATGTCCGATTTCGAAAATCATAATGTACCTAAACCCTAGTTAAAACCCTGAATAAATCCTGGCTTGGCTTGGTGGTCGACTCAAAGTGGATAGTGTTTGAATTGGAGCACCTGCTTTTTGACAAATTAATACGCAAGTTAGACCATGGTACAAAAGGCATACAGTAGTGGAATCTAAGTAATACAATTAGAGGGAGTATAATGGGGTGTGGGGACAGTAAAAAACAGAGCCATCAGAGAGTCGTCTTTGTGAAGAAAATCCCATGCAAAATAAGGTTTGGGTAGACTAGAAGAAGACAGAACCCGCCATTTATGGCTAGTGATAGTATTCGCTGTAAACAGGTAGGGATTACCTTTTTTTAGCCATTTAAAAATGGTTCAAATCAGCATGTGGATCACTAATGGTGTTTTCAAGATGAGCTCATTACCTCATTAACAAGTTACAAGTGAGTTGATTACAAAATGTTACATATTCATTAACTTTTTTCCCCCTCATCCTTCCTAATTGTTTAATTAGGTCAGATGATCAAATTCAAGATATGCTCTTTAAAGTATCATCATTACTTCATAATAGTGAAATTTGATGTCTTAATCGAACAATTGCGATTGAGAACTTGAGTACGTCAACACCTAGGCTTAAATTTCGTACTGATAAACCTCAAATTTGACCCATTTTCGACTCTAATTCTTCCCCTCTTTTCCTATAATCTTTCGACTAACCTTAGCAAAAAGGGGGTTGAATACACTTTCTTGACCTATTATGCGCTAAGTTGTCCTATTTCTTGATCTGCAGGTGTAAGGTCTAAAAAATGGGAGTTTCCTACTGGTTTTGCCAAAAACGAAGCATCGACGAAGCCCGGGAGAACCATCTGGAGGCGCACGGCTGATTGCAGGGAGCGCACGGTCAGTTGCAGGATACGCACGACCGTGCCTCGAAGCCAGAAGCTGCGCACGGTTGAACACACGACCGTGCGCCTGAACCGTGCCTACCCCAGACACGCACGGGCACCCGTGCGTAGGTGGCACGACCGTGCGTCACTTATTTTGTCGCGACTTAATCAGTTTCGCAAAGGACAGTTGGGGGCAGGCTATTCTATTTTTCTTCCTTCCTCTCTCTCAAAAAAAGGGGCAACTTTTAGGATTTAGATTTGATTTCTTTTGATTATTGAATTCAAAGCTTTGGATCGGATTTTGTTACGCATTTCGATAGATCATTGTTGCAGATTCTTCAGAGTACATTTTTTTTCCTTCCTTCACGTTCTAATTCAAGCATTAGTATTTCTTGGTATGTGTATGTTTTTGATTGAGATGTTGTTTAGAATCATGTTTAGCGGCTAAATTCCTTAATCTTGGAGTGGGTGTAGCCCTTGTGATGTAAATTGGATTGTTAATCCTAGGTTTTTGTGAATTACGCCAGAGTATAATTGAATTCTCACTTAGCATGCCAGGTGTTCGATGAATTGCTTGAGAGGGTTTTATTCAAGTTCTTAATTGGGTTTAGGAGACTAACGAAAGTTAGGTCCTTTACTTAGAGTAGCTTTGTGAGCAATTGAATTACTTGACACGAAAGCAGTCTAGGGTGCAATTGGGAATCGAAATTACATGATCTTGTGGTTTTGTTATTCTAGTTTCACGAAAGTAGACAACTAGGTTAGCTTGATCAGTCTAATGACCTTCGAAAGTAGGCGTAGATGCTTTAAACCGGTAATAATTCCATTTCAATTATCTTACAGGTAGATTCACACGACCTAGTTTATTCAAAAATGAATGTCACAGTGCGGTGAACCCCAATCCAGGATTCCCTTCTCATTATTGACTTAGACCAAATAGAATTAGAATCAGTTAAACCAACTTCACTCGACATTCGCCTAGATTAAGTGTTAGAAATCGATTCGGTGGTTGAAACTAAGTTCCCTGTAGACACGACCCGTACTTGCCTTTGCTAGCTACAACTGGCACCGTGCACTTGCGGTACATTTTTAACACAACACGCACCCCCGCCCCCAAAATTCCATACTTTCATATGTACAATTGTTGTGTTAGGAGTATATAGGAGCTAAGTTGTGGAAGCATATAGGTTGTAGAAAATTGAGAGAACTAAACAAGAACAATCATAACTAATGAATGCATAAAATTCACATGGAAAATTTGAAATGCGAAAAATCACGAGTAACAACCCAATGTAATATTAAGAAAAATACAAAGAATGATATCAAGAGTCAAGAAACACAAGAAGATCAATAAAAGAGATAAAATGATCTTAGGGTGTGAAAATACAACAAGATCAAACGATGGAGGAAAAATAAACTCTCTTGACCTAGAGATGGCTGGAAGATGAAGACCATTCTCATTAAAAGAAATTAAATTAAAACATCCTGGTAATAATTAATAATAATAATAAACATTCTAAGAAAAATTTATGCTAGAAGACACTATCGACTTCCAGCAAAATGGACTCACCACACGGGTGCAACTCAATGTGGACTAAGCGTGAGATGGGCTCAGCACTTGGGCTAAATATTTGGGCTTTGAATGAGGAATTGAGGACCGATATTCAACGTATAGTCTGTTTTATTTTTATGCACACATTAAATGCTCTTGTTTTGAAAGGAAAAAACAATAACAACCAACAAATTATTCAAAAAAGAAAGTTAAGTATTAGGTAAGAAAAAAAGGGGGGAGAAAAAGAACTCAAATATGTTCTTAGATAATTGTTTAACTAGAGGCGGGGGTAGCGTACCTACGTAAAAGAGAACATAAAGATTCAAGAGAAACAATGTTATTATACACAATCAAAAATAGTTCATTTAAGTGACGCCCTCACAAAAATTTACTGTGAAACATCCATGTTGCGTAATTCACATCTTACGTTTTGTTATCTGTCACTTTAATTGCTTCGCCATAACATAGTGCAAGACGATTCTGCCTATTTTGAGCTTTAGAGTCTATATTCGACTCTTACTCAAGTGGCCTTGTTGCTTCTAGGGATATAATGCGAATTAGCTCTTCCCATTCGATTTTTTGGCAAATGAACCACAAAATTTATGGTCCATACGTGACAGTTCATGTTCATCTTTAACCCAGAGAATAAAAATCACCCATTCCTTCTATAGCCAAAAATTCAGTTAAAGTGGGCCCCCTTCCTTGTTTTTCAGTTACGAATTACCCGCCAAACCGTCGCTTTCCCTCCAATTGCTCTTGTTCACCCTTACCTTCGAATCATCCACTCCCCCAAAAAGAATTCTTCATCACTCTAACATCCCAAAAATTATACTTTCATATGATTCAAATTTCCCCTTAATCACTCCCAATATTCAT
>JACYFF010031958.1:102307626-102343468 GCA_017589665.1 Selenicereus undatus
AAAAAGATCATGCATGCAGTAAATCATCCTATTTTCTACTTCCAAACATTTTCTTAAACGACCTTAATTGCTTTGGCGAGTTCTATGGCTCTGAAAGGGCCACAGCACCATGCCGTACTAATAAACATAATCATAAAGTTTTTACTAATAAACATAATCATAAAACAGTAATATAATTATTTTTTTTCTTATATGCTTTCAAAGAGCTCATATATAGCAAGATTAAATTGGGATAAAGTTTTTACAAAGAAAAGTGGGATAAATCCTAGATTAGATGGGATAAATTCATAAATATTTCGTAACCTTTTCTTGGAAGAGTAGTTCTTTGTTATATGATGGATGTTGTTTTTAGGTCTTGGATCATCCATTTTATCAGAGTCGAGTTACTGTTGGCTCAATAAGTGGTAGAGCTCTTTCATCATAGATTTTTCATTCACAAGACCCAAATCCAACGCCTTACTTAAGGGGAACAAGTGTCTAATTACCTGAAACAACTTATTTTAATATGATGGATGTTATCTTATATATTTTTAATGATGATGAAGAACTAGATGTCACATTTTTGTAGAATTTTTTAATTGAAAATATATGTCTAAGTGGTGAATTAGATGGTGTCCTCCTGTCTGGGTTCCTTAATATAAGGAATTACAGGTGGCTATTTTGTCTGTGCTTGAGGAGTAGGCAATGGAAAAGGTCAACAACAACATTGAAACTACTTTAAAATATCCCATAATCACCACCCACATAGTTTATATTATTATATACAGTATCTAGTGGCACTTTTAATTGGTAGTAGGTATTCAATTAATCTTCATTTATCATATTTTAGAATAGTACGTTTATTGATAAGGTTTTTTTTTTTTTTAAATGTTTAAATAAGCCTCGAAATTTATTAACCTTAAATATTCATATTCATCGGACTGTCAGTCTCAACCATCATTCTTGCCAATAATTGACATGTCAAACATATTATATGACTTTTACTTTCAAAATTTGCTAAATGCTTTTGAAAGTTTTCTCCAAAAAATAAATAAAAATACAAATAATTAAAAATAGTAGAGTTATCTAAAACAATTCCTTACATTAGAATCAGTAGGATTTGGACTTTGGGGTCAAGCATTACTAATATTTATACTCCATTAATTACATAAAGTCAATTTTATCCTTTTTTTGGGAGTTCCAAATAGGCTTGGCAACGGGTCGGATTTGGAGCGGATGAACCTCCACTCGCATCCAACTGCTCCACCCTTCAAACGGTCACTTGCATCCGATCCACCCACCACCCGCGGGTGAAACGGGTGGTAAACAGATGAAATACAATTTTGTCTCATTTTATTTATTTATCACTAAAAAAAGCTTCGAAACTTCAAACACGTACAACTCAAATTTAAAAATATATAAAATAACGACCAATGGAAACCAAATGTCCGAAACGTAATATAACAATCACCACAAATAATAAAAGATATCAAAATAAATTGTCTTTAGTGGGAAAAAAAGAGGAAATTATCCGAAGATTATTTGTTCAATAAAAACAATTGTTTAACTATACTAGTGTGCATCATGTGCTTTGCACGGGCATGTGTTGAAATTTTATAGTCTTATTATTTTTTTTCCTAATTGTTTGCATGTTTTGGACTTTGAAGTTATTAAAATATCAATAAAATCTTTTGCAAACTTAACTTGAAATTTAAGAATTAAACTAACTTTGATCACTGCATAGATATAATTGGACTACAACTACAAAAGAAAAATAAAAACATATTACTATCACAAGAAACAGCAAATAGTTTGACTTATTTTTATTATTTAAGAAATAGAAATAACTTCAATTCACAGCTCCCAGAAAAAAAGAAAAAAGCAGTTATACCTTTACATGTATCAATCAATGCCAACTTTGTACTAATGACTTTTCATTCGTCTAATATTTGCTAACAACACTTCACAAATGTAAGTCTTGAAGTTAGTTTTCTGGAAAAAAAAAAAAAGGGAAGAAAGATTATACAAATGTGTGAAAATTTTGAGAATGATAAAAATAAGAATGTCGCTTTTGCATTAAAAAAAAGAGAGAAAACACATAAATCATTGAATTAAATATGACAAAAAAAATTATAGTAATCTTTGCTTAACCAAAAAGGGGGCAAGAGTCAACAATATCCTTAGATTATTTTTATCTTTTACTTTAAATTTGTAACTGCTAAAATTATTTATAATTTTGATACTTAATGACTCCAAATTGACATTTGACTTAGAGGAGTTGTCCACATATATTACTGGAGTACTTAATTATTAAAAAAAATTATTTAATACTTGACATATGTTTAATGTCATTTGACACTAAGGGTAGGGGGATGCCTCTTCAAGCATATTAATATATTTGGATACTGAATGATGAGAATTGAAATATCAAGTCATTCAATTTATTATAGGTGTCTCCATTACTTTGTCATAATTAAGATTACAGTTTATATTTTTATCCTACTTTATCTGAAATTTGTAATACACTAATTGAATTAAAAAAACAATCATTTAATATTGATACTTGAATATGGGTAATAAAATATAATCATTATTAATTAATTTAAGTTAATATTTAATGATGTCAGTATGTTAAATTTATAAGTATTAAATTAATTGAATAAAGAAAAAAATCATATAGTATTGATGTAAATGCAAGACAAACAATAGAAACTTGTCACTTGTCAAAACACCATCAACCCATTCAATTTTATATTATATATATATGATATATGATATATGATCATATAATATATGATATGATATATGTATGATATATACACACACATACACATACACATATAAATAAATTGTTAAACGGGTGATGGATCGGGTGAACTATCACCCAAATCCCACCCAATCCTTCACCCGATACCTGTTTAATTAGGTTTTCACCTAATTTTTCGGGTCAGATGAATCAAGTGTCCATCAAATTCGGGTGGAATTGTCAGACCTAGTTTCAAAGAGGGGATAATAACAGGGCTTCCATCTGGAGACTGGGAGCCGTTTATCTCCCCACATTTTCACCTATGACCCATTACCAATGTTCCATTGTGCCCCATGTTTAAGCAGATCAGTAGCTTTCAAAAAGCTCCTCCACGAGAACCTGGGCTGGTGGCCCAACACAGCTTCCCAAATTTTGAGGGGGTGCTGATGTTAAATAGTTGTAGGGAAATTCTGTTTTGTTAGTTGTTTTTACGTTAAGTGTCTTTTAAGTTTAAGTATGGATTTCCCTTTTTTTGATGTATTCTTGTAGGGTTTTATTTGGACTCTTTTTGCCCAATAGCTAATACTAATCGGGGGAGGGGGGGAGGAATTGGTTCATTGGATAATAACGAGCCTTAAGGACCTGGGTTGCTGAGGAATTGGCCGGCCGAGGTGATCAAACGCTAACCTTTGCTTAGCGAGAACGGCCAAATTACATTGTTTAACATATTAAGGCAATTTTGCCTTAATCTTTCAAATCTCCGTTTATTGAGTTTCATTGCAGGCCACTGACATTTCACTAATGAAGCTCCAACTCCCATTTAGAAGTACTGAATTTAGAAGATAAAAAGATATATCTGAACCACAATGTGTGGGAGGATGCCACTGTAAATGAGAACGCCACTGCAAATGAGAGGATCTATCAAAGAAATGCAGATGGCCACTGCAACACAGTACACAGGTGATATGAGAAATGACTCAGCATGAACTGTCACACAATTGAACATCAGAAGACACTAATTTGACTGTTTGTATTGCTTTAAACCTTTCTCATTTTCTGGGAGCTAAAATACAATATCAAAAACCTAAAGGAAATACAAATTCCAGGAAAAAAAGTAAAAAAAAAAAAAACATGGCAAAAATCTTTACAGAAAAACGATGACTAACACAAGGTAACTATGTACAGCATCATATCCATAACACTAATCTTACAATGGAGATTAGAATCTTGATAAGAAGTGGGTCTAGAACCCTGCCTGTCCAATTTTAGAAATCAGCGCCCTTTTACTTTAGATCATTCATGATCCACATTCTCGTCAAGCAGAAGCCTCAGCATCTGACAGCAGGAGAGGAAATAGAACAAGCTGGCAACTCCACATACTGTTCAATATGAGCAACTCGTGAGGAGTTTCAGTGAAGCATCACTTCCGGAGCCTACCGGAAAGAGCATTCTTGATATTGCTTAGAGTGATACGAATGGAGGTGACCGGAAATTTTGGGGAGGGAGCTGAGCAAGGAGGGGATGGGCTGGTAGCAGACTCGAGGGTAGATCTAGGTGAATGATGAGAGTCCAGCACTGTTAAGTCGGGAGTATCAACATGAGAAAGTAGGCCAGTCTCGCTGGAGAACAAGAATAATAATCAATGCATAAGGTTGGAGAATGAATTTACCAATTAGTAGGTCCATTTCTCTTAATCAATGCATATGGCTTCCCCATGCATTAATAGAAATCAGTCCAGGGGACATTACAGAAGCAGACCCTTACTTGTTAACGCCTTTGCCATTTGTCGCCCATCTGCTAGGGGACGACAATTTATCAAGCTTATGATCAAATACATCTCTTGGGCTAGGTGATCTCTCCTGGTTTTTCAAAAAAGTAGGAAATCAAGTAAGAGTTGTGGAATAGTGTTTTCGCTAATCAAAGAACTCGACTAGCAATGAGAATAATTGCAGGTCTCGCTTGAACTGCCAATATGCAACACAGGAACACCTGACAAAATTGATGCATACCTAATTCCTGGGACCAAACACCCAGAAACCAAATGCAACTCAGATAAGAAATAAGGCATTCAATGTTGACCTAATGTGAATTATGTCCGAGAAATCCAAATTCATACCCCCAGAGTCCTGCTTGGGTAGGGTGTGGGCAAAGGTTCGCATCTGGCAGCATAAACTCTTGTTAAAGAGATGATGTTCCGAGTCCACTTTAGATTAAAAGCGTTTCAGCCGCCTATTACTCATGAAAAGAAGATGATAGTTTTGTGAGGCATTTTGCTATAGTCCACTTCCCAAAACGATTGTCACGTTTGTGACTGTTTCAACTGTTCAGAAAGTGGGCATAGCAAATTATTCCAGACTAACATTGATTCTAATTTGCAAATAAGCTCAATTACTGGAAGAATTTTGACCACATAATAAAATGTGGCCCCACCGCTAAATGGATCAAACTCACTATTCAGGCACCCAACTTTGTCCTGATCCCAGATAGCCCAACCATAATGATCTATTCAGCAGGTCTAAGACCAAGGTAAGATGTAATTTGTGTTTACAACAGGTGTAGAAAAAGATGAGCATTTTCACTCACATTAAGATTCAAAAGATTTATATTTGGTTCAGGGCTGGTGGATGAGACATCCAGCTGTTGAAAGTTTCTCAAAAACGGGTGCTCCAGGAGCTTGCCAGCTGAAGGCCTTTCTGCAGGATTTCGACGAAAGCAACATTGTAGGAAATCCTTTCCTTCAGGTGACAATGTCTCAGGAATCGGGGGGGATTCTTTCAATACCTTGAACATTGCAGCAGCCTACACAGAGCAGAAATACCATTTAGACAATGTAGAACTTGCCCTCAATGCTGTAGATAGGATTCAATTTGGAATTTGGATCAGATCAGATTTGTCAGCAACCTTAAAAATTAAAAACAGAAAACTTCCAGAGTGACACATACAAAGTGTCAGTAACACTTTCGTGTAATATATTTATTTGATATCTCATACATAAAGTTAACAAACATTTGGATGCAATTGCCAAACAGAGAAATGTATATGAAACTCAATAATTAGATGCATGAATGGTGTCCTGCATACCCTTAATTCTATAGTGCTTCATTGGATATTCTTTTACAATGCATTTCAAACTCCAACCCCCCCCCCCCCTTCCCTTCTCAAATGCTTTTTAAAAAAGGAAAAAGGGTTGATTCAGACTAGGGCTTTGCTTTGATTGACAGGTTTACTTGATCAGGGAAAGCTTTCAAGGCGAAAGAGGTGATGTAGAAGCAATACTCCTTGTAGATATCAACCTTCAGTATAACTACCAAATATCAGTTTAACAGATGTGACCTTGATTGGACATAATTTGGTAGGAACAATGGGACAGAGAAACATTCGCTAGTTTAGAATACCTACTCCTTCATAATCACTCCATGGTGGCTTGCCAGTTAGCATCTCAATGATAGTGCAACCTAAACTCCAAATATCAATAGCATAAGCCACATCAGAATTGTTGTCTTTCTGCATCACGGCTTGCATAAGCTGCAGGGAAAGATCGATTAGCATAGCTGCATAGGGTAGCTGATGATACTAAAAAGAAATCATGTATAGCGTATGATACACCTCTGGAGCCATCCAGTACGGGCTCCCTTTCAGAGAAAGTTCAGCTGCTTGGCCTGTAAGCTGACAAGAAAAATCAAACCCAGATAAGGTACTTGTGGTGAATGTTCTACTGTCAACAAGGAATTTTTAAGAAAAACTGCTGGGTAAGGTCAGCAAGAAAGTTATGCATTTTTGCTGGTTTCATAACCTATGGATCCTTCAGGTCAAAGATGGTAATTATTTAAATCACAGCTTCATACAGGCAGATGAAAAATGGACATCTGAAAACAACAGTTATCCATTAACAAATGCTACATCAATGCATATGATGATATAAAGCAAACACATATGATCCATCATTCTAAATCTACCTAAATGCCAAAGTGAATAGAATATATCTTTGTCACTCACATGCTTAGCCATCCCAAAGTCTGCAAGCTTGACAACTCCCGATGAATCAACAAGGAGGTTGGCTCCTTTGATGTCCCTAAGAATTAGTACTAAACACAGTCAATTAATTGTCATCTATGGTAAGTCGATGACATAAGAAAACAGAAGCTGAACAACTGATAACGCTAAGAACTAAAAAGCCAAAAATGGAAAACAAAATTGTAGCCAATTTTATTAGACCCTGTCTTACAAAGTTCTATACATCTGAGAAAGATGGCAGGAGTTTTTTCATAAGTGTTAACTATTCTGCTTGCTTCTTGAAAAGCTATGGGGTCATTTCCAGTAGTACCTGTGTATAGTCTTCCTGGCATGCAAGTATGCCAATCCAGACAAAATATGACGAGTAAAATTCCGTATAACTGCCTCCGTGACAGCTCCACAATGTTCACGGACATATTTATTGATAGAACCAGGGTAAACATACTCCAAATAAATATAAAACCTATCATCGACCTGCATTAGCAATTGCATCCACGTGTGATGTTAATGACATGTTTGGTGGGCTGCAATGCAATGTAATCAATGGTGAGTGGGTGTGCGCGTGCACGTGCGTGTGCGTGTGCACGTGCATGTATCAAGTTCCTTCTATTGAATGCATCTAACATAAATGTAACAAAAAGTTTTGCTATTTATGGCCACTCACAATCTCACTGCCGTAATACTGCACAATATTGGGATGCTTCAATTGACTAAGGACTCTAATCTCCTGCATTAAGAGCAAAGAGACAATGTGAAATTAGTGAGATCAATCACAAAAACAAAATCTAAGAATGCATCATTCTGCAAAACAAAGGGTGAATCTGGAAAATATAAAACTGTAAACTTCATATTGAATGGTCCCACGTATTGTTAATTTCTTGAAAAATCAAAGCAGCCTTAAATTCTTTTCCTCAGTTACTCATGATTCTTTAGAGGAAACAGAAGTTATGCAGACCGAATCAAAAGAAACATGTATCAATAATCATTGTTGTTATAAATGTTTAGATGTTAAAATTCTTCAGACAAAAGAAAAACAATTACAGTGACAATTCAGGCTGAACATCGTAATAGAAAAGGCCATTGGTTACAACGAAAGAAATTTAAAACAAAAAAAAACAGAAGAAGAAGACCAAGAAGAAGAAGAAGAAGAAAGGTGACCTGTTCAAGTTGCCTGATGCACTCTGCAGCCTTGGGATCCTCAGGAAACAATTCCACTTCTTTCATGGCACACAAAGCCCCGGTTTCTCTGTTGGACAACTAAGAATGTCAAGCTCTGGTAAACAATGGAAACAGTGAAAACCAAAAGCACATGTTGGAGCTAGATTTACATACCGGTTGGTTGCAATATAGACGCTTCCAAATGTTCCACGTCCAATAAGCTTTCCCTTTGTCCATTGGTCTTTCACTTGCACGAGTTCTGGCCTTGGAGGAACTTGGCGGACAGGAGAACACTGTGCTGAAGAGGAAGATGTGGGAGGAAGTGGTAGTGGCAATGGATGGACATTCATAAGAACACCATCATGAAGTGAAGAAGATATGTCAATTGATAATTTTGGACGTCTAGGCGATGCAGATCCACCAGTGCTCCTGCGAGCTGGAATAGGGCTCTTCATTGGTGGGCTTTGAAGAGGAGAACTTTCACGACTAATCATGCTGCTCTCTGGTACAGGTAAATATGATAAACCTGACACCGTGAGTGGATCAGACCAAGTCTTGGGTTCCCCAGGATGCAATGCAAATGTATCCAGATTAAGCATCCTTTGTGGGCTAAGCATTGGACTGCAATTTGCAGTTGCAGGAGCACTCCTGAAAGGACCGTCTAAGCTGAAGTTCTCCTGAGCTCGATCCATATTGGATATCTTTTGATGATTGTTCATTGATGACCATGTTTCTGCATGAGCAAGGGTGGCTTGCAAAACAGCTCCTCTTTGGCCATCAACGCTCCATCGAACATCAACCTTTCTTTGAGCATCCATGTTCCTTTGAGGGTCAACAGTCCACCGACCATCTTGGGGCGAGAGTCTGTTGTCACATGTCAACAAATGGAGCATCGACATGTGACACATACCAAATTTATAGCATAAGATACTTTACAAACAAGAATGATGGACAACTTTAAGTCTGAAAAGATGGATTAGCACATATTCCAGAGATGAAACCGAAAATTAATGTAACTTGTTATTTCAGCTGTACATAGCTCAAGTGAGCACCAAAGTGGCAAAATGGAACCTAGCATTCACTTTTAAAATGAATCAAGTACGAGGCCAAGTCTTCAGTGAGTACCTCAAACTCAACTCAGCTTGCTACATTTTATCCTTCACCACTCAATTTGAGCCAAATTGTTTAATTATTAAGCTAAAGGCTCTTATGTCCTCTATCATTTTGCAATACTAAATCCAAACATCAATTTAGCTATGTTTTCAAATGAAGCCAATTACCAAAAAGACAATTATTCCTATTCCTTCTTTTCGGGACCTCACCCTTTAAAAAATAACAACAGGCCACACAAAATGATGCAACAACAACAACAACAACAACTCCTACTGTGATAAAGACACAGAAAATAGTTTCATTACTGGTCAAAACTAAAGTTTAAGCATTTAAGTGATTTCCATCAACATGAGAACAGATTGGACAACTCCCATTAATTCAAAGTACGAAACACTAAGAAAACATGACCTCCATTCTATATCCGGGGGGGGGGGGGGGAGTTAAAGACTACGAAATGCAGGATCATATTTATGGGAGCAAAATTTACCTTCCATCAATTTGATCTAGCAATCTTTCTTTCTCCTTTTCCTTTCCAGGTGCCCAAGCCCTTTCTCCCTCTTTGTCAGAAGTATTTCTACTGCTCGGAGTGGGACCTCCGGTGGGGGCGGGTAGCCGGAAGCGGTATCCGGCGAGCTTGGATTCCTCCTTGACGAACTTATCGGCGGATGCAAATGCGGTGGACAAATCAGGCAGAGGTAGCGGTTGAGGTCGGAGAGAGGCGGCTCGGAGCAAATCACGGTCACGGGGATCAATGTCGGGTGAGTTTAGAAAGAAATCCAAATCCTTGATGTCTTGGTCGCGGAGGTGGCGGAGCTGCTTGGCCCGAGTCAGTCGGCGGTGGTGCTCTCGCTGGCGATCGTCCAAGTGCTGCGGCGTCGAACATGAGGAGAGAGAAGAGGGCCACCATGGCAGAGGCATTGTCGCCGTGATTTTGAAATCATCGTACGAACAAACCCAATTCAAAATCAAAAATCAAGCTTCGAAAATCTTAATCACAACAATGCAGGTTGTTTTTTGCAGACTCCTTTTTTAAAAAAAAAAATGTCTCTCTGTGCCCCCAATTTGGAATTGGAAAAACCCTAAGGGCAAGAATGATGGAGGTGGAGATGAAGATGGATTAGGTTTAATTATTGGTTGAATTTTGCAGGTGAAGGTGGTGGTGGTGGTGGTGGTGGTGGTTTGTCTCTCATGTCTTGTTCTTGTTCTTGTTCTTGTTCTTGTTCTTGGCAATCTCCCTCTGAATTTCCAGGAAGAAGACCGCGGGTACACAGAACAGCAAGAAAATATTTTTGTGTTGATTTGTGTCGGACTCGGACAACTTGATCTTAATCCACACCGGTTGGTACGCCAACTGATTTTTTTCAATTTGGAAATTTCTGAGTTTGCATTTGAACTTTGCCCCTCACCCGGGAAATTGGACTAGTTAGCTTGTATGAGCTTTTGGTTTGAACAACGCCTAATGTCATATCCCCAAAAAAAAAATAAAAAAAAATATATAAGAATACGATAAGAATCTTATTAGATAACAATAATTCATATATGAGAAAAAAAAATTTGGTCGCTAATAATCTTATGTCAACATCATTGTATCAATAATTTATACTTAAAAAATAGCATTCAATATTCTATATATTGAGGGTATTTATTTTGTATGTACCATCAGGGAGTCAAATATACTTGGACTTAATGATTTGATGATCTTGTATTTTATAAATCAGACGTAAGTGATAATGCTGGGAAATGTGAAGGACATTATGCGTATGTTTTTTTTGACTTATTATAAGTACTTATCATAAGTATTCAACGTTGTCAAGTATTTATTGAAAATACTTAGTTATATTTTATTCGACTATTTCGTAAATTTCAACATGTTTCAACATATTTAAGTAATGAGTACAAATAAGTACTTCTCACAAGTTGAAAAAGAGCACGCCCTATATATAACAAGTAGGGGTGACCAACTTCTAACACTGACCCCAAAAATTGAGAAATTGGAATAGGAACCCGTCGAGCCGGTTCCTAAATCGTAAGAACCAAAACCTCACGTTTCGATTCCGTTTTCAACTTACCCACTTTGCCTAATATAAATTAAATTTTTTTATTTATTTCGAGCGGGAGAGGAGTTCTTGATCTTTTCCTGTCTTCATCTTCTATCTTTACACACAAAAAAAAAATTAATTTATTAAGTTTGTATTTTTTATCTTAGTTAGTTGAAAAATGTAATGATTCATTCTTCAATTAGTAGTAGCAAATCAACTGAAATTCACTATTGTAATAGTCAATTTTATAGGAAATCAAATAGAGAAAGAATAATGAAACAAAAGAAAAGGTAGTAAAAAAATCAAAAAATTCACTTTCCTCCCTCTAAACCAACTTCAATTTTTTTATTTTTTTTTTGACAATCAATGCCGAAATCAAATGGACCAGTGCCCCTTTTTTAGGATGCAAAATTATTTGATCAGCTCCGAACATGCTTTAGGGTACACGGCAGCCTTATTCACCCCTAAATAAGTAAGTTAGCACATCATCAAATTTATAAATCAAAGTACCTAACAGTTGATTATGGAGTCGAAAATGAGGGGGTGCAAGGCCTCATATATCTAAAAAAAGGTTTCCATCACAAGGAAGGTCAAAACTCAAAAAAAGAAAAAAGGGGATACTTATATTTTGTGAAAGATTACTACTATAAAGAATGGTTGGTTTGCTACCTTAAGGGGAAAGTGAATAATTTTATACGTGTTACTATAACTGGATTTTGAAATATTAAACTTTGATATTTCTAAAGTATATATTGTAATATACACGTTTAAAATTAAATTAATAAACATATATTAAGTAACACATATAAGTTCGAGTGACTCAACATTTATTTTTCTTAAATAGAATCTTAAAATTACTTCTTATGAATGAAAAATAATAGAACTTTATCCTAATAAACTACAACAGCTCATTTACAATCAATAAAGGATCAATGAACGGAAAAAAATAAATCTTCCTAAATTTTATTTTATGATTTCAAACAAGTTTTTCTTTTTTTTTGGTAGAAAAAATCATTTTACACATGAATGGCATAATTCAAAGGAGGTACGGACGTAAAGACTCATTCAATCGTAAAGACAAAACGAGGCAAAGGGGCTGCTCGTGTTTACGCTTCAATTCAGCTTTTTGTCAATTAATAGAGGCTCATAAACACCACCGCATCCCTTGAAGAGTTGACTTTAATTGAAAGGGACGATGCGCCCTGACGTTTGCACCCTGACCAGCCAATGCTAGTGAGGAAATTGGACTTTAGAATTCAAATGCGTCATTTTGCCACCGATGCACGATTTTGACACTTCCTTACATGTATACTAGTAACGATAGACAACTGCTTTGAATTTTTTGAAATAAAATTTGATAATATAGGACCGATGGGTAAGACTTAAGAGTATATTTAATTTGAGTTTTGAAGTTTGAACTTTATTTGGTATATTAGCAAAAATTCTACCTTTTTTGAATTTGTATTTCTTAATTTCTCCGACCTATGAAATTTTCATTTGGATCATGTAATAAAATATTTATTATGTGGATCCACTATATAAAATATAAATTTTTTAATCACCATCAAAATAATATTTTTAAAGAACAAAACAAAAAATAAAAAACGAAAAAGTCACAAAATGACAAAAAATTCTCGAACTTGGCACAGCCCGTTCCATGATGCACGTCTACAGTCTACTGGGCAGCAAAATTGGAACGCCAAGGCCCACATATGAAACGCGTTCCTCCAACTAAAGTTGCTCTAAGAACTTTCAAAGGGATCCAACGACCATGAAAGGTAATAAAAAAAGGGTGTAACAACAACAATAAGAATAATATAATAATAATAGACTTTCCAAGGTGCCGTGAGAATGAGGAAAAGAAAGTGGACAGCAATGCGGTGTCATGTATCTTGAAGTAGTAATAGTTCAATTGGTAAAAGGGGGTTTGTGGCCTAAATTAGCATCTAATTATCAAATTTTTTTAGAAAAAAATTAGCATTGATTATATTTTTTCCCTCAATAGCATTAAGTTATCAATATTTTTTAGAGTGATACTCGGTAATCTGATAGCCTAATATAATAGATAATTTTTAATTTTTTTTACGATAATAATAATAATAATAATAATAATAATAATAATAATAATAATAATAATAATAATAACAACACTGATAATAATAATACTACAAATGAACCAACCCAGGTGATGAGATTAAGCTCGGCCAAACTTGGTTTTGAATCCCAAACCACCCCAACCCCCCCTCCCCCAAAAACAGCCAAACTACAGTGAGATGGCTTAATTTTGAACCCGCTTGGAATGGGTCCATCACTGCTCAAGCGAGCACACTGCTGGCTGTGCTGCTATAGTTCCAAGTTCTGCACCTTTTTTAAATAAAAAAAAAAGAAACACAGAAAAGTAAAACAATGCGAGAAATGAATGCGTTCGCCGGGTCCTTTAATTAATTTGACAAGTCAATTTAATCAGGAAGTTAACCAACACAGTTTGATTTTTGACCAAAGCCTACCCAACCATTGGCCTCAACATTGAGAATCAGAACTGCAGAGCACGGCATTACACCACAATTGAGAAATCTTCAAATGCAGATTAGATTATTTTGTGATTTGCGTGCAGGGCAATTGCTCCTCTATTGCCCCGTTTGACTCACTAATTACACCGACGAGAACACAGGGAGCATAGACAGCTCAGACTACAGACCATCATCTCAAGATTTTACGGGTCTCAAGAGACAAAAGTACTTGATTGGACTGCAAAAATTGACCATCTTACAAACCTCTGAACACATTTCTCCGTCAAAAACTCGAGGAATACAATGAAAAGCATTTCGGCACAACAGTTTGAGTACGACATTGGTGCAACCTCGGGGTTCGGATGTAGCTCTCTTAAGGCAGCGGCATTGGATATATGGAAACATTGTCTCTCCAAAGTTTATTCCCTCCATTGAATGTCATGGCACGTAGTTTCTCTGCCGCTTCAGGCACTAGAGCATGTTCACAAAGACTGCTGCTTACAATGATTAGGCTGCCAGAGGTTTTGAACTTTCCACATTTGACGCCACAATCTTACAGATGGGTTTCGTCAAATTCCCACTTAGAAGCTTCAAAGATGGATCAACCTGGATATCATTCATCAAGATTCGGTCCCCAATGTCCAAATTGCTAATGTCCACTTCGACTTTTTGAAGGACGCTTTCTGCCGGGCAGAGGTACTTCAGGTCCTTTCTTATCAAGCTCAGTTGTCCCCCTGTTTCATTCAATTAGGAATGTAGAATGTAAAATCAAAAGAGACCATGAGAACACTACAGGGAGAGAACAATGATTGAAAACTCTAGACGTTTAACCAGTAAAATACAGAAATAACACCACAGAAAAAGGACAAAAGATCTTCAAGCATCTAATTATTGAACAGTAAGCCATACAAAACAGAGAGAAAGTCCATACACTCTTAATGTACCAAGCATGCACCGTGATTTACACCAGCCCATAGGCATTGTCAAATAGGTTTCATCCAGTCGTAAACTGAATAACATATAAATTATTAAGTGTCAACTCCAAAAATATTCAAGTTCTTATGACGTACATCCCTTCCCATAGAAACACGTAGTTTCAATAGTTACAATTTTCAACAGTGCTGAGCACAGTGGATGCCAACGGCTTAACTTAGGCAGAGAGAGACCAATAGACAATAATTAGGAAGTCACAATTAAATAGGAACCCCACACCCCTTCCCCCCCCCCGGGGGGGGTTAAAGGTCATCATAATTCAGCGCAAGGAATCTTGATCAACATCCTACTTATTGGCGAAAAAGACATAATATAAAAGGTTTGAGATTGTCCGGGGGGGCGGGGGGGAGGAGGGGTGAGATAAGGTATTGAGCCAATGTATGAAGTAGGACCCAGGGATTAGATGGTGTCGAATATCTAATCCACACATGCAATTTGTAGCCTGCCACGAGCAGCTTTGTAGAGGTAGTAAATATGCAACCTTACAGGCACAAAATTCCAGTCAGCTTTGATCACGATACGTGGGTACATGTCAGGGCAACAACACAAAGCCTCCAATGTTTTCTCCTAGGTGCAGATTGATTAGCCGACTTCCTACAATGGTTAGCAAGCCACGTACCGAGGGTAACAAGAATGAATGAGGTCATGAAGCAGATAGATTGGGACCTTCTTGTTGGGGGGGGGGGGCACAAAGAATTAGATGGCTAGATACAGAATGCACGAAGAGGCATCTATAGAACTACTATGTAGGGGCCTTACAAAGCTGAGTAAAAATTCGACGATCAACATAATTCCCAAACAAAACCATATGCAGCCAGCCATTCAGCCCTTATCCCCCAACAATTCGTCTACTCTACACATTCTTGCTTCCGTTGCTGAAATCCTACATGGCTACGCCCCCTCCAGTGATAAGCTCCAGAAACTTATGATGATTAACATGGCTTGAGGCAATAAATTAAAGGGAACATTACTGAAAACATGCATAACTTCGTCATAAAATGTTCAATATGGAACATGGGAATTCCAATATCAGTCATCTTCTGAGCAAGCTTATGTTTTCGTCAAATCATTTTCAACACATGGAAATGAACTTCATCCTACACCTCACCAGCTACTAAGGTTGATAGGATATTCTAGATAAATCTCCCAAATTTCAATACAATTTCTCATCATCACTCAGATAAATAGCGCATAGATGTGGTTGCTCATTTAGTCCGTCCAACAATTGAAAGGATAATGAATGTATGTCACTCTATGCCAGATGATATCACATAAAATATAGAATGTCAAGGGTTAAAGATAATTTAACCCCCAAAGCCAACCATCATGTTGTACTTCAAACATGTTGATTTTCCCTAGTGCGAAAATCCAAACCCCAACATGGCAACAGAACAAAAGATTATAAGTTTATAACCCATTTTATAAAAACAGAGAACATATGATATGGCATTATCCTCATTAACTATGGAACCGAAAACAGAAAGGAAACACATAAACTGATAATAATAAAAAAACTCCCACCAAATTCACCCTAGCCAGGAAATGCTTAGCAATTAGCATCATAATATAATTCCAAATGAAGCCAGAGGTACTTTTAAATTTACCAATCTAAGTGCAAAAACTAACCTTTTTTAAGGCCAGGACAAGAATCGATGCCCTTCAGAACAACCGGGACATCAACCTCGAATTCCGACCCGCTCTCCGCCCATACAAACACCATATTCAACACCTTCCCTGTCTCCGGGTCTCTGTGCAGCTGTCACCCCACATTTCCACTATCCAATTAACTAAACAAACAAAACACCCAAAAAAAAAACTTAACAAACAAAAGAGTTGAGGGTCAACCTTGATTGGGAGCACATTTCCGGATTCAAGTAGGACCGAGGACCCGGACCCGGCCCGAATTTGTAGCTTGAAGGTGGTCGAGCAGAAAAAATCGGCACCCACAGACTTGAGAATGGAGTGAATCTGCTTCCTCTCGGTCGTTAGCAGCTGCTTCTTAGTTATCGACGGCGGTTGTTGGTGGCGGTTCTGGCTGAAGACGACGGCGGGGATCCGACCCTGAGCTCGGTCTCGGGCAGAGACCCGTGGGCCAGTAACCTCCCTTGGAATGGCTTGGATGGTGTGGTACTTCCGACCACCGCTCGCCGCTGTTGCCGCCGCCTGCCTCAGCCGCTCCCCGGCGGCACGCCACCACTGATGCATTCTCACTCAGTCTCCCCTCTCGTTTCTGTCGTCGATCACTGGGTTTTGATTCTTTCGTCTCTCTTCTCCGTGCGCAACTGCGTTAGGGTTTAATCGGTTTTTCGGACCACTTGAAATTGGGCCAAAATTATCTTTCAAGAAGGAAGACGGGTGACAATGGGCTCGAGACTGGGCTGAGATGCCGTGCTACATAAGGGGAGTGTGTACCTCTCTTTTTACTCAATCCTGGAATTAAAATAAATAAATAAAGAAAAGCAAAAAAAAGAAAATTGCCATTACCAAGGAAGCCCTAACACACATAAGAATTCGGACAAATTATTATGTACATCCGTATATACATGCTCCCACATCTAATCTATATATATTTTCTTATGGTGTATTTATCATATATTCTATTTTTTAATATATAATCACTTATGTGTTACATGACAGTATATACTCTCAAGTGTATAAAAGCAAGTCCTGCGATGGCCAAATTTTGGCTTGCCCGTCTAGGACTATGGGTCGAGCTGCCCGCTCCTTGCACAGTGGTGCAAGCTTGTGAGCAGCTCACGGACCAGCTCGTGGCCGTGAACCGCCTCACCACTGCTTTTTCATACTTTTTTTGTTTTTTAAAATTTTAATTGGTTTTTTCTTTTTTTTGATATTAAAAAGAAGATTGTGTGTTGTAGAGTGGATATATAAGTATTATTTTATTTGACGAGTCAAAGTGGTGAGCCTCACATTGGAGAGGGAGATAATTGCGAGCCAAAAAATTGGCATGTAAGCTGATGTGACGTATGTAGGCCACACTGGTGAGATAATTGCGAGCTAAAAAATTGGCATGTATCTTCTTTGGCTCAGGACAATCCTGAACGTAGTGACATTTCTTTCCACAATTATAGCACTTCACACGTACTATATTGATCCCTCCATTGCCTTTGGCCTTCTGCTTCTTGGCAATCCCAGCCTTCGACCTACTATTCTGAGGGGGGGAAAACCCTTCTTGGCCTGTCGACCTCGGTTATTCTTGTTGCTTTTGGGCCTATTTTCCTTGACAACAAGAGCCACATGAGGAGTGCCTAATATTTTCAGGCATTCTTCTTCTATTTCAATGTGGCTTTGGACCTTAGCAAAGGTTTTGATATGTTCAGAATGAGTAAAGATAATCTTGACATGATTTCAATGCTGAGATTGTACAGGGAGAGCCCGAATCACATTCAGGACTTATTCCCCCTCAAAAATTTCCTTACTAGCAGCCTTGAGATCACGAATTATGCCACTCATGATTCGTAAATGCTCAGTCATGGTGCGACTGGAATCCATTTGGTACTGTATCCATTTGAGCTATAAGGTACGAAGCCTTGTCTCGGATGTTTGACCAAAATGAATTTTGAGTTGGTCCCACAAGTCCTTAGCCGTGGGACACGGCTCAAATTCTCCAATAAGATCGTCATGCATGAAATACAACATAGTAAAGCGTGCCCTTCGATCCTTATTGGACCAATCTTGGTAGGCATATAAGCGCTCTTGATACTGCACAAAAGAAGTATCAATGGGCTTGTCATCTTTATCCATGTCAGATAGTGGAAACTTGGCTATCGTCAAGTGTTCCAGTAGGTCTCTTTCGTTAAGAAGATATCGAATCTTCCGCTTTCACATGACATAGTTAGACTCATCTAACTTCTGACTAGTGGAAAGTTCATTGATCATTGCGCTGTTAGTTGTCACATCTACAAGTATACATTGAGACGGACATTAGGCACATGTTTTCTAAAGTAGTTAAATTAATAAAGTTTCATCATTCATGTCATATGATTGAAAATTTCACTAGGCTCATAATCATCTCATATAATCATAAATTAGAAAATTTGAATAACTTAATTACAATAATGTTTCCATAAAAAAAATTCATATGGACCACAATCAAAATGTTAAACTAATTAACATTTATTTAAATATCACATAGATATTTATTAAAAACAATGTAAAACTCATTTACATTTTCACATATTGGAAATGGTACATATATATGAAACTAATTCATATTTCCATTATTATTAACTATTTAACATAATAATAAATTGTTCGACATATAAAAGGAATTTATACGTAATAAGCATGTGATAATAAACATTTGAACATTAAACATATTAATGTTGTAAGGATGTCACGCATTCACAAATCATAGTTAATTCGAAATTCTAACTTAACTCAAGAATACATCACATTTCTATATAGAACTTGTACTATTATAATAAACATGCCCCCGAAAAACAAAAATATAGCCGAGACCCATTCAAACTCAAGATTTTGAACATTAAACAAATCATAGTTAAACATTTGAATACAAGATTTTTGTTTTTTTAAAATAAATATAGTCGAGAAGCCCGAAACCCTAAAAATGGCCCGAGACCACCCCCCTTTTATTTATGAAGCCTTTCATCGATTGCCCTTCTCTGGAGCCTTCTATGCTCCCCCCTCTCTCACTAAAATCGGAGGCCTCTCTTACTCTCTCTCTCTCTAAATCTTGACTCTCAGCCGAGCATGTACCCACCTGACTCAACTACGCCGTGTTTCCTAGCAGCCATGCCCGCTTTCATTTGAGGAACGACGTCCACACCACCATAAGCACCACCACCTGAAAAACCCAAATGAGGAACTGCCCCTTTTCCAGAGCTTCTAAACACATCCCGACATCAACCATCGACCAAATCCACCAACTGACCACGCCAGCGAGTAGATCGGTCGCCGAGCATTCGACTTATGCCACCCATTCGCGCAACGGGCACCACTCCTGTGGCTGCGCGTGTTACCCACCGCGATTTCTATGGTGTTTTTTTTGTTGTGGTTCTAACCTGGGATGAGCAGATTTGAGGAGGCTAGGGGCGATGGGGGGAAGAAAACGAACAAAATGTTTTCGTTGGCGGTGAGTGACTCACACGCGTCGCTACTCCCGATGATTCTGATGGGTGAAGGTAAGCCCGTTCTGCTCCTCTTTTTTTTTGGGGGTTTGGGTCCGAGAGGGAGGAGGTATTAGAGGGTATGGGGGCTCGTCGGTTCATATCTAAGTCTCGGTTCTCTTAGAATTTTCTTTTAATTTAGAAAAGATGCACTTGCATTTTGGCATAAACACACAGAATTGGATACCAGCATATCCGAATTAGAACTTGATTACATCATGCCCAATAATCACATAGATTATTAATTCGGTTAGCATCATTTCTTGTCTAATGTGTTTCACACAGAAACTATTAATCTGGATTATAAATCGAGGCATAATCATACTTTCAGATTAACATTTTCATCATAGCATATAAATTTCAGCAATTTAAAACATCTTAATTGCATAATTATCTAGTATAGCTGTATTAACATAATAGCACATATGAATTTGCACTCAATTTAAGCGTAATATAATCTCCAATAATCACACAGATTATCATGCCATATAGTAGATTAGATTAAGTGCATATAAATTGAGAGTCATGCAAATCGGGGCTAGCGTCATGAAGGCTTGCTCTGATACCACTGTAGGAAGTTAGGGGTTACCTCTATGTGGAAGCTAAATCTAGATCTTTACACCTTCTGACCACTAGCCACGATTATGGTGGCTACTAGAGTCACCAAGGATTTCACGCCCAAAACTCGAACCCACTAGGATGCTTAGGTTTATGTGAGGGAGAGGACAGAGAATATAGGATCTAGGGAGAATTTGTTGCTTAGACTGATGATTCAACCCCCATAATCCATCCTCTATTTATAGTGGCACAAAGCCTCTAACAGAATCTGTAAATTAATAGGGAGATAAGGCTGATTAATACACAATCAATCCCATTGTAACTGCTACAATAATGTATGATTATGGACATTAACTTTTGTGGCCGTTACTGGTCAGGCAAAAATTAGGAATTGGGCAGTTGTTACTGTTATAGGTATTACTTTGGTAATCAAAACTAGAAACCGGTGATTTGGCATGCAATTGATTTTTTTTTTAGACTTTTTCATATTTGCAAGAACGTTTTTGTTGGTTTTTTTAGACTTTAAGTTGTGAGATTGGTAATTAACACAAATTTTGTAATTCTTTGTACTTGTAATGAGCTTGATTAGTAGTATCCATCTTTTTTATTTTTTTAATAGTTTTACAATAAGATTTTCTTCATTGATTTCAACCTTAAGATTTTCGATATTTGATCATATCAAATAAGCCCCACCAAAAAAATGAGTGGAAAAAAAATCTAGTACTGTAGTTGAGATTTCAAATTCAGGTATGGCGGGTGTTCACTGGTTCCAGTTTGTTTTTAAAACATAAGAATTGGTTCCAATTTTGATTTTCAAATTTGTAAAGGGATATACGGAACCGCTCACTTCTAATATTAGATAATTACTATTGATAGAACTTTGTGTTGTTATTGTTGTATGTAATTATAGTACAGTATGCAATCGTTTTTTTTAGTAGCAATCAAATATGCGGAGCATTTTGATTGAGCAGTGTTTTTAGTGCATGACCACAATGTTTGGGGAAACACATCCTATGCATGTATCATGCACGAAGGTGACTTGACTTCAACCTTGAGAATCCTATCCATAAATCAACTACATCCAAAATCTCCAAGAGAAGACTTCACCCATTTGATAATACCAAACAATATTTGGTACTTGATTAACCTACATAATTAACCAAGTCAAAAATATGTACACATGCACACACCTGCTTTTCACTGTTTTCTACTCAATAAGATAATCCATAGCCAATAGAAATGGTTGGATATGATATCTGAATACGATATCATTATGCCTTCTTATAATAGCAATATAGGTTGGTTCAAGTGGTTTGACATTTATCTGTAATGAGAGAGCTCTCCCCTCATTAGACCAACAGTAAATAAACTCTAGTGCAATAAAAAAATTCAAGACAAAAAAGAAAAAAATTATACCTTCCCATATTATTTAATTTAATTGGTGGTAAAACCTACCAGAACTGCTTCCCCCGCCCCACTCTTTTCCGAATTTAATTATTGCATATATGTCCTAGACTAAATAAAAGAAAAGTTCTCTTGTCAGTTTTGTCATTGGTTTTCTAAGTTTTTGCAGCAAACTGATCATGAAGGTCACATCGTGTACTTTATTTGTTAAAAGAGCAAATTTTTTTTTTTTTTTTTTTGATTAAAAAGCTATATATATTCATTTTTAGAACTATTAAAGTTTATATTATGTATATTATTAATCTCGCCCCCCTTGATTTAAATCCTGGCTCCGCCTCTGCTTTAGGGCAATCTAAACCTTCATATATATATATCCAAGAAACGTATATGAAACGTTTAGTAGGCTGTATACTATGCTGAGACATGTATTACACTATTTAGGTTGTTTCCAGAAAGTGGGAGAAATTGTCAATAGTCACATTGAAAATATTCTATAAATTAAAATCCATTCCAAGTCGTCGAAAATTAAAACTAAAATATCGAATGCTGGAAAATGATTGATGGAGTATATATTAGCACATTAAATTATTCATACTATAAATTAATTAAGTGAACATAACTAAAAACTAAATAATGGCAATTCGAATTTCCAATGAGAGAAAAATTATTTATATTGCTAATTAATAGCTTCATGTTTGGAGCTATTGGATGAGAATAATACAACTTTTAAATTTGGCACCCTATATGCCGACTTTTAAAGACGTTATATTAGTATGACAACATTAAATCAACGATTCTTGGAATCGTCAATATCATGATTGTTAATTTATTTATCACAAGTGGATGCATGGTATATTTTTCTTCTCTTTTTTCAGCACCACAAGCCATGAGTGATAGCTAAGTTACCTCCTCATGATTTCCTAAATTTTGGGAGTATTTATTTTATCTATAATATCTTTCAGACCGTAGATAATTTTATGTACCAATTTGAATCATGATAAGTTAACTGTCAAGCATAGACAGTGCATTTTGACTTACTTTTTAAACACCATCATTCACATGTGATATAAGTAAGCTACATGATAATCAAATCAGCCAGTCAAATTCACCAATCAAGATGCCATTAACTTAAAATTGGGATACAAAAAATAAATACTACTAAAAATCGACATGTTGACAGATAATTTTAAATGTTAGACTATTTCAGTCCAAATCCCCCAAATATGGGAGTATTACCAAAGAAAGGCAAAGAGATATCGACAACAACTTTTCCAATTGAATTAATTAATATCAAATATATTATATAACTGATCCATATCAAAAGAAATGGAGGATATCCCCTTCAATTACAACCAAAAAAAAAATAAAAAATGATAATGGATATATGTGCCACTAAAAGTACATTAATATATGTATATATAGAATGTACAACTCGTCGGTGGGTATGTGCTCTCTGTATACCCGAAGCTTCTCCGTCTTGGTCCTCTTCATTTTCTTTAATTTCTTTTTTCTTAAAAGAAAGAAATAACATATATAATTAATTTTGATAGTGGCCAAGGATGGATATTCTGTTCAAATATCTGGTATTCTCCGTTGAAATTCCAGTAAGCACTGCTTATGCCTTCGCACGTAACTAATTAATTAGTATACGCATGTGAATATGTGATGTGGCAACTGTTCAAGTGATTTTGCTATGCATTTATATATTGATTAAGCATGATACCTAATTAGTAGCAAATTGTATTTATATGCCAACAGTAATTACATTTTTACCCTAGAAGGCTGCTATAAGTTAGTAAGTTACACACTGTTGAACACTGCCAAATTATTATGAAGAATTTGCAACAAATTATACGTCTTTGTGTCTATTATGAACAAATACCTCCTGTGTAAGTTTTCATGATAGGAATATATATACCTTTTTCTGAGATTGTATAATGTAATTGAGCCATTAACTTTTATGTAAATTTATTGGGAGAAGGCACAAAAAGTCATTAACTCTTATGTAAAATACCTAGTGTAACTTCTCACCTCCAACATCTATTTTTTCCAATATAAATACCTAATTCTCCCGCTGCTGCAACTCACATCAAAACAGTTTTTCTCTTCTCTCTTCTTCCTTTGTTGTTCTCTCTTTTACTGCTTTGGGCAATTGCAATATTGTGTATTCCAAATTTCTGACCGCGAGTGTACGTATTCAAAGGCTAGCTGTGTAAATTTTGGGGAGCGAATAACTACTTCGATTTACATCTAGGTCGAGCCAAAGTCGCTTTCAAAGTAGTGATACTCCATCCATGGCACAACTTTTTCTCTCATTCTCCCGCCATTGATATCGATATACTTTTCCTACATATCACACTATAGGAAAATCATTAAACGACCCTAAAAATATTCCTAAACAAACAGTTGTGACCATTTCTTTTCTTTTCTTTTCATAGTGAGCTGACTTAGTTCGTAACAAGACCCCTTATTCAAGTCTGACCCAACGAATCAATCGTCGTGGTCTTATTCGTACTCCAAGTCCAGGAGATAAGCAAAAAGTACTGAAGGAAAAGATAAAAGCCATTATAGAATATAATTAAAAAAAAAACTCGATCTCATTGAGAAGAAAGGGTTTCATTGAGCAAAATATACAGTTTTGTAAATAATTAATTCTAAATTCCCCAAAAAGAAATGAAGAAATGGGATGCATACTTGTCAAATAAAATTGCATGAAAAGAGGTAAGGAAGATTGGTATAAAAACATTACGCTGAAAAAACATTTTATGAAAAAAAAAACCCCTTATTGATACATATGTACATTGCAAGACAAATATTACTGCAACCCATGTAAGAGTAGAGTTATACCCATCACAAATTTTCTGCATTTATAAAACTCAAACTCAAAAGTTTATTTAGGAAAACAAGTATTAAACCACTCAAAACAATTCTTGCTGGTACCTTCATACATATCTACTACTAATAATTAATTATAACTTATTGATAAGACGATGTGCTTACATATAGAATATGTAACTACAACTTTATAATAATTGTATACTTTATCAATGGGTTTACACGCTCGTTATAATAACTACACTTTAAATTTAAATAAAAATTTACCCTGATTATAACAATATGATTATTAATCTATGCACCGTCATTAATGAATCTTATTAATGAAAGATTATCAAGATTGATCTTCCCTATAACAATTAACTTGACTCTCACTCAATAATCAATACACTTAAAGCTAAGCGAAGCCTTATTAGATAACATTCTATTTCTCAACTCTATAATTTGATCATAATATGTTGATTATTAATAATATTTTTAGTTTTTAACGGTGAAATAAGTCGATTATATCAATAACTTATGCTATAACTACATATAAGATGAGAGGTCCCAAGGATTCCTCGCAAATCATGCATTGGCTAACTATAAAAAAATGTTTAAACAAAAATCATGTTTAAGTTTAACAGATGTTTATAAGCAAGATGGAACACAACTAAAGGGGACATTCTGCAATAACGAAGGAATAAACGTCCCAAATTGCAATCCTAGAGATACCCTATTGAAGCCGAATTAATACGCTAGTTGAAGCTCAACTTATATTGTATTTGAGACTATCCTAGTATCGATCATTTGATCGTCTGAGTCTATGTTGTCTGCAATTGGAAGGACTACTTAGCTTCATCATCTTCATATTAAACCAACTTGCGAAATCGCACCCACCTTTCGAATTTTAAGTGGCTACATTTGTATTTATCTTAATTATTTCATCGATATTGGTATATGTTGCATCCCCCCCCCCCCCCCCTCTTATGACAAGAAAGAAAAGGGGGTAAAGTGGCAAATATTTTTGGAAGTAGCGAGTACGATAAAAATCATGAAAAGCAAAACGGTTATGAAATTGTGGAACTGGGCAAATCAGCCAGGGATGGATTGGATAGCTTTAAATACTACTAGAAAAAGTAAACTTACCAAATTTTGCACCCATTATTTAAACAACTCCTTTTTAAAAAAAAAGAAAAGAAAAAAGGCTTCCCAGATCCAAATTGTCGAGGAGAACAGTTTGGTAAACTTGGGGCCGTTAAATATTTGACTGGAATGATGACACAGCAGTAGGGGCAATTTCGTAAATCAAACAACTGCAGAAATTGTAGTATTTAAATGACCTCAAAGGGGGGACAAACTGGTGAGTCAGAGGAGAGAGACAGCGAGAAAATCACAGTTGGCTACAGTAGGCGTGGGTGATCTTGATCGGACGGCGGATATGCGCTCTCGTCGTACATAGCCTTTCTCTCTCCATTCAAGGTAAAAATAATAAAAATAAAAGAAAATGAATTCAACGTTGTTGTGTATGGAGGATTCTCTCTCTTCATTCTCTTTCTTCGATCTTTCTCTCCGTTAATCAATCTCTCCTCCTTGATCACATAAATAATTAATCTTAGATAAACTAATGACGAACAATAATTACTTGTACTCAAAATGATTTTGTTACTCGTTTTTCCTTTTTAAGATTAAGATTTCAGAACAAGTTTTTCTTTTGCCCCCCCCCCCTTTAGTTTTGAGGGTTTGGGATCCTGAACCCAATCAGAAGATTGGATCCAGTGCTTTCTCTCTCCATCTCTTGTTCTCCCACTTCCCTGTCCCTCACGTTTCTCCGGCGACGGCGAAGGTGATGGTGGCTGTAGAGGTGGCGTCGCCGCCGCAGGTTTGGCTTATTTTTCGTCGGAAAACGAAGAACTCGACGTCGTGTGGCGGCTTTCAATTCCGGCAACTTAGTTATCTTCTGTGGTTTGCTTGGTTGCAGGTGCGAGTGTGAAGCTTAAACCAGGAGAGAGAAAGCGAGTGAACAAGAGAAAGAGAGCGAGAAAGAAGTGATACAAAAGTGTAATCGTTGAGTGGAAGCCAAGACATTCCTTGGTGAGATTTTCCTTCTCTTCTCCTTTCTTTTAGTATTTTTTTTGAAATTTTGTTCTGGTGAGATTCATGTTCAATCACGTTCTCGGCGAATTCCAAATTTGAATGCATTATGAAATGATTTCGCTTTTTGATTTTCTACTATCTTCTCTAATTTGTTCAAATTTGAAAGGAGAGTGCGATCTACGACGATTTGAATGCGACACGTTTCTTGCATTTTAAGTCGGCCAAGGGTTTTCGAGCATTCAAATTCGTTGCAGATTGACGCGTTTTAGGTTTTGCTTTATATTTTAATTTTTTTTTTGTTTTTGGATGATAGTGAGAGGTTTTCCGGTAAGACAAAAACACTTCATCCCCCAAGAATTGATATCATTCCCTTTCGAAGGGTTTTCCTCATCTCATTTGCACATTTTCTCTCTCCTCCTGTGATGAATGAACAGCAGCTGTGATGGTCAATTCTACAAAGCGTAATTATTAATGATTTTAGTGATTGTTATTTATATTTTGCAAGTACGATTGCTACTAACTGTGAGGTCTAAGAGCATTCAATTTTCCAGGCTTGCTAAATTGAATGCATCATATGCAGTGGGATTCCCTAGCCATTAATATATTCAGTTCAATCCAGAACTCATTTCTTAATCATTTCAGTTTTGATTGTTTTCATACTTTATACGAAACCCTCCAGATTGAAATAAAAAGCTCCTTTCCCTGCAATTTTTTGGCAGTTTGTGGGTGATCTCAGCCCTTCTGGAGAATTGACGAGAAGGAGAAGGGATTAAAAAAGAAAAATGTCATCATCGAATTCCCCGTGCGCAGCGTGCAAGTGTCTCCGGCGAAAATGCACGCAGGAATGCGTGTTTGCTCCTTACTTTCCTCCGGACCAGCCGCAAAGGTTCTCCAATGTGCACAAGGTGTTTGGTGCAAGCAATGTAGCAAAGCTCCTCAACGAGCTCAACCCTTCTCACCGAGAAGACGCTGTCAATTCGCTGGCCTATGAGGCGGAGGCTCGACTCCGAGACCCGGTCTATGGCTGCGTGGGGCTGATCTCTATCTTACAGCACCGCCTCAAGCAGCTTCAGAGTGATCTATTCAACGCCAAGAAGGAATTGGCCACTTACATTGGCCCATCGGCTATGATGCCTCTATACCAGCCCACTTACAACGTGAACCCCTCCTCGGCCGGCGTCCTGCCTTATGGTGTGTCCCCCATGGTGGGACCCGCTGGAGGAGGGGTGGGACCCACAGCTGGTCAACTTGTGATCAGGGAGCCTCAGCCACAGCACCATCAGAATGCCCAACAGTTGATTGAGGCTCAGCAGCTGGCGGCCAGGGAGGATTTGGAGATGATGAGGAACTGGGAACAGCCACAGCCACAGCCGCAGTCACAGCAGTTTCTCACGTTCAATGGCGGTGGCGGTGGTGGGTATGAGGCTGGTAATAGGACAGTGGTGGCTAGTGGCGGTGCGTGTGTTGGTGGGTTCAATCAGATTGGTGGTCCATCTGGTGTGGGTTCACCTTCTCTGGCCTTGGGGGGTGCCACATTTGATCATAATGCTGCCTATCATCTTCATGCTACTCATCAGATCCAACAGCAGCCCCAGGATGAAATACAGGAGCCGCTGCTGCTTCTACAACAGCCCGAAACACTGCAGGATCAGGGACACGGATCAGAGGTGGCTCAGGCAATCCCTCTACAACCTTCTGCAAGTCATGGTCACCATCAGCTTCTTCATCATCATCAGCATCACCATCAATATCACCATCAACATAATCAGCAGCAAAGATCAGGGAGTGAGGATGATAGGAGCGCTGTTGGTCCATCTTGTTAGTAAAGTAGAAGAGAAAAAGTCCATTTTGCAGTTGTTTGTCTTGGTCTCTAGTGCAACCTCAAGCTTATCTCTTCAACAAATCTCCACCCCTACTCATGAGGTAATTAACTCCTCATCTTTATTGCCCATCTGTCTCTTTCTCTTTATCTCTTTTTCTCTCATTATCATGCGTGTGATTTTCTCTGTACTGGATGATGCATTTTCTGGCTGATTATAAGATGGGGTGCAGTTTTGTTGATTTTGATAACATGGTGCAAAACGTAGCTTGAGGGACTTTAGGTGATGGGGAAAGCTCACTGCAAATACTATTTTGTCTTGAAAAGGTGGTTCGGAGAATCATTGTCTTGTCTTTCAGGGAGCTGTCCCACTCAGGAATTAAAAAGGGGCAGGGCACACTACTCCTAGTACATTAACAGTTAACTTATATTGGCTTATTTTGCCCACTATACCACCTGGAGTATCATGCCTTACCTACCAGATGTTAGGGTGTCTCTATTAGCAGCACAGGCAGAGGTATTGCTTTCCCTGTAGTGGTGATCTATATTAAGGAGCCATTTTATTATCAATGCTAGGAGAATATTTCTTTCAGTTTAAGGTTGCTTTTGCTATAGGAGAAGGATCGACATAGGTATTATCTACTGACTTGGAATTGTGGTAATTGCAACTATATTTGTAGTAGTACTCATGAAGTAGTTTCGTAGTTATGTTTCTTAATATAGTTTATTTTATCGCGTTTTTTTTTTCTTTTTCTTCATTTGTTTTTAAAGCGCTATTAACATGGTCACGTACATATGTACATATGTTATAGTCATCAATACTTTTCTCATGCACTTCTCATGTACATGCATGGTTATATTTCTCCTTCTACGACTAATTGAGATTCTTATTATAGATGCGCAATGCAATTTCTCATCACAGGGTAGTGTGATGTGACAATAGTAGTGATGAAGATCTATCACCTTTATCTTTGTTAAATTAGTGACTACCTCGATGAACATATAGTCTATATTCAATGAGTCCTTGGAAATGTTTGCTTGACATGTTTCTCTTAAATTGCCACCCATCAATTGAAAAATGTGGACATACATGAAGAAAATAAGACTAGTTTTGGTTTAGAGAATGATACATAACTTTCTATCATGTGTGTATATTAGTCTTTTATGTAGCTTTTTGCACCCTTCCATGTTGTTGTGCCTTTCAATCACATGTTATGCTTTGACTTATCTTCATGTACAAATACAATCCTTCTCTGAACGATTTCTTAGTTTTTCAAGCACTTGGATTCTCACCAAGGTGTGTCGAGCCACAATGAGAAGAAAACAAACCCCCTTTGTTTTACCTGCATGGTTATAAAAAAAGAATTGACGTCAATCTAGAAAACCTCAATGATACACTAAAAGCATTGGAATTCTTTTTCTATATTTTCTAGTCTCCCTTCTCCACCTACTATCTACCTTCCTTCCTTCTTGTTTTGAACGGGGAAAATAAATTTAAGACTTCCTGGTACTGTGCAAACTACTGCTCAGCAGCTAGTCAGCTATGCCTGGATATGTGCAATGCAAATGTCAAAACATGGTAGGACCATATTATCTTCTGTTAGCCTCGGGTGTGAAAAGCTCAGATGTAACAGCCAAAAGTAAAATTTCAGGGGACATTATTGAGCTAATACTATAGGCACCTAGAAAAATCAACGTAGGACTTTTTGGTGTTTGATTTCAAACTCTCTTCTCCTGTGCTTTTATGCGCGTGTCTTGTTCTCCTACATCATGTATAACTTTAGAAGATTTTTTACTATTGATGCAGAAAATTTAACCTTTCAACCAATTATTTAGTGATTGAGATTTTAAATTGTGAAAATATTTAGTACTACCATCAACTAGAGAAAAATTTAACACTATCAGTAAAATAAATATACCACCAGTTGGGAAAAAAGTACAGAATTTTTTTTCAACCGTTGAATTGGGAGATATATTGTAGCATTATAAATCTCAATTGTAAAAAAAAAAAAACCCTTAATCCTTGAAAATATCCTTGATATTTTGACTTTTTTGGATTACTTGATGATGAGCCCATGATGACTCACCTTTTTGTAATGCAGAAGCAGCAACAAGATAGTGAGCATTTTATATTCATAGACAAAGGCTACGTACCGTGCTGCCTCTTTACAATATAATTATTGCTGAGTGGATTTACAGTGGAAATACATGATTGTGTTCATTTCATCAGAGCTGATATGCAATTTTTGTACACATGCAAAAATATTTGACAGTTTTATTGAAGTATAATAATTCCTTCTTTTTTTTTGATAAAAATTCCAATTTTTTTTTTTTTGTTGTTGTTTGTCATGGTTGCAGGTTCTTGCTTTTAAGCACAGAAGTGTACAAGGAAAATATGATGACAATAGTAGAAAAGGATTGAGGTGAAATTAGAGAGAGATGATACATAGATTATATTTTGATGACATTTTGCTTTGTAAGTCCATATTTTTCAATTTTCTTCTTTTCTTTTGATCGTAAGGGGGAGAAACGGACAGGTAAAGGAGGATTTACTTCTTTTTTCTTTTTTCTTTTTCCTTTTGAGAGGAGTGTGTGGAGAATGGGGACAATAGATCAGCTATTTTCATAGAGTATCTAGAAACGTAGGCTGCCCTGGATTAAGACATTTTTCCTCCTCTTTCTCTCTCAATATATAAAATTACAAGTACAGTTTTTCTGATGATAGACTATAATTAATACTAAGCCATATTTGTGTTTCAAGCTGTGTGTAATTAACAGTCCATCTTTTCTTATGCCATAAGCATAATTAAATACTATTACTTTAGTTACAATTTTTTTGAACCCTTGTGCCTCCACTAATTGATGCATATTTTGGGTTTTTTTTGGGGGGGGGGGGTTCTATTGGGAACATAATTTTTGAAATTCAGTTCACATGATTAGTGTAATTAGACAGTGAAGTTATTCTATTCACACAAAAAAAAGAGATAGCGAAGTTAATTATTACCCTAAAAAAAAAAGACAATTTACTTATTTAAAAGTTTAATCTCTGGGCAATGCACGGGTCTTAGCTAGTTATGTTAATTTCTCTGCTTGCGTACATCACTAAAATAGACTTGACTTGTAACTGTTGAACTTTCACAATTTTTCATTTATGACTCACAGTTTTACTTCACATGTATTATTAGGCTTTATAGCTCTGTTCTACTTATTCTAATATCTAAGTGAGTCTAAGTCTATGTAAAATATATATTTTATTCAGTTTAATTGGATTTTCTCAGAAATTATTTGTTAAATATGCACATCAGTTCTGCATTTATGAAAAAAAAAAGAAAAGAGGATGGTTATGGCCTGTAGGTGTTGTAGAAACTATAATAGATGGTCACTTCAGTGGGCGAACCCTCAAAAACACCAAAAAGTTGGGAGCAATGAGATAAAGCTGATGTTTCAGATAAATAAACATCATCCTAAGCCAAAAATGAAGATCAATGGTTCCCAAAGTCTTCCTCTTATCTGCAAAAACACAATTTTTAAGACAGAAATTTTAATAAACAAATATGTAGGAATATTATTAATGCCATTTAATCGTTTTCGAAATGTTACGAAGTAATAAATTAGTTAAATTGCGATATTTCACTTACTAAGTTAAAAAAGGAATGTATAATGATGCATAGATTTCAGCCACAGACCTTGATGTTCATGTGCCTTGTGATTAATCCGTACTCCACACATCATTAATGATGAAACTGTACTAGGAAGCTTCCTGGTTTTCTCTTAATTTATTAAAGGGTTCTAATCTCTTTTTCTTTTTGTTTTTGTTTGGGCGGGGGGGGGGGGGCGATGGTGTATGGCCTCTAAGTCAGGTTAGCTAATTTAGTACCACACATGTGTAGGTTTACTAATATGTAGGTTCATTTGCACGTGGGTTAGTCCCCCTAGGAGGAAAAACAAGCCAACTCCTTTGAATTTTCATTTCTAAAGTGCTTCTATAATTGCCAGTCAAAAATTTCCACGTTTAGTTGCTATTAAGTAACTAATGAAGGCAGTTGTTGTTTGACTTTAAAAATGGAAAGAGAAAAAATCTAGTGAAAGCAACTGTAAACTTACGTAATTTGTAAGATTATAATATAATATTTAGGTGAATGTAATATAATATAATTAATCTTGTAATGCAATTATAATTATATAGTATGTGGTCATCATAATTAATTACAAGTAGTTGTTATTTGTAATATTTTTTTACAACTAAATAAGATAATGAAAATGCAATTATAATTTTATTTGCATTACAATATTGGTTACATCCAATCAAACATCACGTAAGTATTTTGGGGAAGACACATTTGAAGAAATAGCGAATACTTAATACTGACTTATATTGGGGCTCATGAATACACTTTTGAATAAGTAGCGAATACTAACTTATTTGGGGAAGAATAAAGAATTTGTGTGAGTTAATAAGGCTATTAATTACTCATCTATATCTTTATTTAGAAGCTACATAAGTATTGAATACTGGCTTGGTCCCCCCCAATCAGTACAACCATATAGGTTGGAAACGTAAGATGTACAACAAACAAAATTTGCTTTGAGTTAATAGGGAGTCCACCTAGAGTGGTTAACACCGTATCAATCCTAAGGAATGGCCGCCCCGTATGAAGTTTGCACCTTAGCTTTGGCGAAATCGTTCTTATGATAGTGGTTAAGCCACGACACAGTTTGATCTATAAATTAATTTTGATTATTACTTTTGTTAGTACTAATCTTGTTACTTGATAATTTCAGGTATATTTTAAGTTGATCAAGTTAATTCAAAACCCAGTAGTTTGATTGGTATCATATCGTAAAATATATTTACCCTAAACTATTTCTTTCCAACATTTCCTTGTATGTTCTTTACATAAAAAGTAACGTCCGCAGGTAGTATGTATTGGTATAAAATGAGGAGGGATTCGTATATGTTTGTGTATTCCATGAAATTCATTTTGTCCATTTGATTACCTTAGTTATCTTCACTTCGATAAAATTGAATTAGTGGCACATTTGCATGAAAGTTCAATTAATTACTAATTTTGTTAAAATAGAGTTCATTTTGTTATTTTATATTTATTCGCACAGGAGGATAATCAACGTAGATGATGCGTGACTTTTCATTAGTGACTTTTATTTTTCTCATTAAAAACTTTAAAATTGTAGTTTGTTTTGTTAATGTTGCTGATTTGAAGATCATTATTCTTGTGACGATCACATTTTCTTGGATGGTTGGATGACTATCTAGAGCCACAATGGGGACAGTGCGACCTCTCTTCTATGTCATTCAATCTGTAACACCCGAAATTTTGTTACTTATTTTGACTTATATGCTTTGTGTAATTTATGTATATATCTTACGCATTTTGTTTTAAATATATATATTTGCTTTTAGTTTGCATTACTATGCTTCGCAACTAATTGAAGTATAGTTTATTTCGTAGTACCACTACAATATTTCGAAAACAAATTAAAAGAGTTGACCTGACCCAAAAACAATGGAAAAAGGGAAAGGGGAAGATTTTCTTCATCACGTTAAAAAGAATTAAGGGGGGTGTTTTTCTTTCTTTTTCCCCAAAAATAACGATAAAAACACGCACATATAGAATACGCACAGCAAGAGAGGAAAGAGAAGTGGAGAAGAGGAGAACAAGAAATAGAAGAAAAAGGAAGAAGAAGAAAGATTAGGATTTTAGTTTTGATAGCAAATTGAGGTCAGTAATTCTTACTTTCTCTAATCATAAAACTTATTAGTGAAAGATTAATTTGATGTTTTATGATTGAATTTGAGAAATAAATTGAAATTTAAAGCTATGAATATGATGTTTTAGTATTTGATAGATTAGAAAACTAATTTCAACTGTTAAAAACTCATTCCTATAAATTTCATGTTTAATTGTAATTTTGGATCAAGTGGATGTTAGAACTTGATAGCTATGCTGAAAATTTGTTCATGTATGATCTACATTGTTCTTATTGACTTGATTGTTGGATTAGAAGAACCAAAAATGGGGAAAATTATGTTTAATTTCTAAAATTTTCCTAAATTCGTCCACTGTTCGAATTTTTGGGAATTATTGGTTGGGAGAAAAATTTCTGGAAATTTTGGAGGAGCATTTATGAATTATGAATTTTTTTTATTGAAACTGCCTTGTTAATTAATGCATAACTTTGGATGTTGTTTTAATTTTGTGAATTATTGGATTGGAGAAAAATTATAAATTTTTTATGGTAGATTAATCATAATATTTGGTATTTTACTGCAAAGTTTCATGAATTTTGGATATGTGGTCTTTGAGTTATGAGTTTTTGAGTAAAATTGTCCTATTTGGTGTAAACATGGGTTAACTTTATTGTTTCATTAAGTCATTTTTTTAATGGGAAAAAGGTTCATGTCCTGCCTAGGGCTATTACGTTACGCCCTAGAGTTATGGCCATAGTAATGAGAGTTTGTTTTGTTGAAGTCGCCTAGTATTGTGTTAGCCATGTGGACCCCTAGTAGGTAATGAAGGTCTCAACTGAACTTGTTGGGATATGAATGTGACTTCATGGTTTAAGTTTTATGGGCAGTTCGCGTCCTCTAGAGTCAGGGTGCCTAGTTGGTGTCATATGAATGAGTTGCAACTGATCTAATAGTACTTGGTACCATATGAATAAGCTGTGGCTGGTCCACTAGGATCTGTTTGTCACCTTATATTGCATTTTTTGTGTGGGTTATAAATTGATTTCCTCTAAATTAAAGATTTTTGGTTAAGCTAACAATATATGATATGTTATGAAATTGGTTTTTGGCTTGGATTTGGATTTTGAATTTGGTTTTGGATTTGAAGGATCATTAAGAATATCTATGATGATTGATTTTCAAGTATATGTATGATTGAGAAATATGTTTAAATAAATACCTTATGCGTTTGTGACTAGTACGTGCATGAACTGTTATAAGAAATATGCGTTGATGTATATGTTGTTTAGGGTTGTTGGAAGACCATTGGTTTGACTTAGTAGACTTTGCTTTCTTTTTTGGAATTCAACGAGGAGATTAGTATGAGTCAATCATATTTAGTTTAATTAATAAACTAGCATCAGAGTCTGTTTAGGATCTCAAGCAGAAATGAGGGTCCCTAACTCATACCTAATTCAGGATATCTATGTTTAAGTTGGTCTAATTGCCCCATCTGACATATATGTGTGGGTCTGAGGGAGCGTTATGAAGTTTGGGAGCATGTTAGATAAGATATGGGTTTATTTCGATTTCTGAAGCATGAGCATGTTCTTATTTCACGTCTCAGGTGTTATATGCTATGTTCTAAATCTTTGTGATACACACACACACACACATACATACATACATACATACATACATACATACATACATACATATATATATATATATATATATATATATATATATATATATATATATA
>JACYFF010031958.1:102376926-102404394 GCA_017589665.1 Selenicereus undatus
TTTTTTTTTAGAGCACATGGAATAAACTTACACAAAAAAAAACCCCATGTATAATAATTATCAATATGTATAAAGCATTGGTAATAAGCTTAACTAGTTTTAACGTATAAACTAGTATGTCAAATAGGTTGAAAAAATAATGGGTCACTAAACGGGTCGTTAATGGATTGACTTGGTCCAACCCATTAATATATCTTAATGGGCCGACCCACTATTGTCTTCGTCCATTATTGACCCCGACCCGCTTGACCCAATAGTCACCCGACCCGTTGCCCACCCCTGATTGACTTACTTATTCTTTGAAATGAAGGAATGCTCCGTAAAAAAAACAAACGTAATTCTTATTCCTTAGTTAATTAGTTATAACGTCTCATTTTCCTTTAAAACAAATAAAAATATATCACTAATAATATTTTAAGGGTCCGTTTTTTCTCGCGATAAGATGCAGCTGCAAGTTGTAAGGAAATGTAAGGAGACCTAAGAAGTGTAAGAAGTTGTAAGGCACTGTAAGAAAATAAAAGGATAGATGAAAAGAGCTGTTGAATTATTAAAAAGTTGTATAACATAATTTTTAGATATGCATATATAATTGTTGGTCTTAAATGTATGAATTATGAAAAGAATTATTTCATGAAAATAAATTACGTGTATCATTGATATTTATGAAATAAATTTTATGAAACACTAAACAAATTATATTTTAACATTACAAAAAAATTTATTTTTCTCCAATTATTATTTTGGATAATAAAAAAATATTGAAATAACATAATTAATAAAAATAAAAATTCTACAAGTCAATTAAATATCAACAAGATAAATTCAAGCCGACAAATATGTAGAACCAAACATGTTCCACACTTGAGGTGATTTTTTGGTAATAACATTAGTTTCATTCCCTATAAGCAAATTTAAAAATAACAATTTTTCTCAACAAAATTAAATAGAATCCTAAAACTAAAATCCTGTTTGAATTAAACATTTGGAATTAAATTCAATCTAATGTTCAATAATACAATGATAGCAACCAAGTTGTCATGAATAAACTTATGGATGAAATAGTTAAAATGCTTTCGTCACTTATAGTTTGACTATTTTCATGCATGATTCATCTCAAAACTGAAACGTAAATGCGATTTTTGTATTATAATTTTAAAACATGTTGACTTATTTTCTCTATAATTATGCACACACACAGACACAGACACACATATATATGTTTCATGTCAAAACTCAAATATTAATTCACATCGTTAAATTCTATTTTTATGTTTATACAAATATTATATTCATAAAGAAGTTGTAAGATTTTTCATATTGGTAGTATACAAAAAATATATATATATTTTTATAAATATGAGAAAAAATAGTTGATAAGTTGAATGTTATAAAAAAAAATTATAAGAAATTTAAGAATATGTAAAAAAGTGTAATAACATATAAGAAGATGTAAGAAAATGTAAGAAAATATAAGTTGTAAGCTAAATTCTCTCAATCGAAAAAAAGAGCAAGTCTGCCTTAATTCTCGTACCATAGCACTAAAGCATGGTTGAGAATATAGTGGGACACATATAGTTATAGTTTTATTACAATGGCACATTGTGGTTACAACATCCAACGAACCTATAGGCAGTAGCGGAGCCAGGATTCTAAGCAAGGGGGGGGGGCGAGATTGGGAAAATTAAAGGACACTTCAAAAAAAAAAACAAAAAAGGTAGAACAAAGAGTCAAACCAAGGACCTCCCACCCAAAGTAAGGGACAACCACCGCCCTGCTATGCACTCCTATAATGTATACTTATGAACTAACTAATATATATCTATTTTTCTTATCCACAAAAATATCTCACATTTAATTTTTTTTTTCCCAAAAAGCTGGGGGTCAATTGACCCCCCTTGCCTCCACATGGCTCTGCCAGTGCCTGTAGGCCACTTAACTGAGTGTTAATAGATATCACCATTGTGAATCTATACACATTATTATCACAATTTCCAAGTATTTGAATGAGTGTGTCAATTATTCATGATGAGTTATCATATTTGTTCATCAAATACAATCTTTCATGTTATGGAGGAGTTTGATAGAAACCCTTGGTCGCATAATAGAATTAATGAGAGAGTGACTTAGGTCCTATTCTTTTCAGTGAGAAATGAGGGGTGTGGGATGGGTGATTGTAGGAAAGGGGGGGAGGAATGGGTGAGTGTGGTATTTTTTTTAAGTGTGAGAAAAAGTGAGTGAGTATGGGTGAAAGTTGAATATACTTGAATGAAGTTGAAGTACTAGTTATTAATATTTTTTTGTTTTATAATGTAATAATTTTATTAAGATAGTAATTAATGATGATAATTTTTTTTATTTTTGTTCATTCTGTTTTGTTCTTTTTTTATTATTTTTATTTTTGTATTTTTGTATTTGTATTTTGTATTTTGTATTTTCTTATTTTTTTTATTTTGTATTTTTTTAATTTTTGTATTTTTATTGTTTTTTTAATTTTTTAATTTTTTAATTTTTTAATTTTTTTAATTTTTTAATTTTAATTTTTTTAAATTTTTTTATTTTTAAATTTTTTTATTTTTAAATTTTTTTATTTTTAAATTTTTAAATTTTTAATTTTTAATTTTTAATTTTTTAATTTTTAATTTTAATTTTAATTTTTCTTAAATTTCTTAAATTTTTTTAGTTTTAATTTTTTTATTTTTTTGTATAAATTTTTTTATTTTTTATTTTTTTGGAATTTTCCATCGTTTGTTTTTCTAGAATAAAAAAATAAATAAATAAATACAAAAAAATAAAAAATACAACAAAATAAATACAAAAAAATAAAAAATTTAAAAAATTAATTTTTTTAAAAATAAAAAATAAAAATAAATACAAAAAATTTAAAAATTAAACATTAAAAAAATAAAAAAATAAAAATAAAAAATAAAAATAAATACAAAAAAATAAAAAATAGAAATAAAATTTTTTGAAAAAATTAAAAAATTAAAAAATTAATGAAAAACAAAAAAAAGAAAACTGTTCCATAACATACGAAAAATTAAAACTGCTCATAATTGCTATCAGGTTATTCGTACACACAATTACGTAAATTATAAAAATTTTCAAAATATGAGAAATGGTTGTTTTATGTAGATGAGGGAAGGAGTGAGTGAATGTGAGAATGAGTGATATTTTTTTTTTGAGTATGAAAAGAGGGGGGAAGAAGTGAATGAGTGTGAAATGAGTAAATTTCTCCACGAAAAGAACATGGCCTTAGTTATTTGATTTTGCAAAAACGTTGAATGGAAATGCTTCAACGTCCAAGGGAAAGAGCTGGCAATAATACGTACAGTTGAATTAGGGAGTTCCGTACACATTACACAATGTCGTCAGTAATAACAGCACTCGGCGATGTTACTTTAACAATGTAAATGTCAAATTTGCAGTCCACTTAATATTTATTTTTCTAAAAGAAACATATTCCTATTAGACATGAAAAGAGGGAGATAAAAGAATTTACTTATAAGCGAGGAGAAAAATATTAGAGGACAACCTATTAAATGAAGTTGACTTTTCAATTAAAATGAGGCTTACAAAAATATCTGTGTAATGAAGAAGGGGTTTTCTTGTTACATGTTAAGTTTTAGTACCGAAAGGTCAATCATTTGATCATGTAATAAGTAATTCCTCGCTTTTAAGAGAGAAATTGAGAATTTAAATTATTTATTATGTGTTAAATTTTTTCATGTTCTTATTATATTATATAAATTTATTGTCTCTATTATTTTTATTTATACTAATTATACTTTAAAATTTAATTATTGCATAATTAACACCCCTTAACACAAAACAGAAAACTTAATATAATATAACACGTAATGTAAAGAAACTAAAATCTTGGCCCCTTATCACTCTCAGCTCATGAATCATTTTTCGTACAGAAGTGAAGTTAAATTCCCTTTTAAAAAAATATCTCCACTCGTAAATCATAATCATAATTATAATACCCGAGTTGCCGAAATAAATTAAAAGGGGAAAATCATATGCATAAATCACACTCCTAATACAGTTTTCCCTGCGTTTGGTACCGTTGGTTTTTTGGGCTGTGGGACCCACATCAAGTCCACGTAGCACGCAGCACCGGCCCCCGCCGCGTACGACAGGTAATATATAGTGTGAATGTGTGATGCTTTAATTTGTGCTGATGTTTCCAGATAAGGCGAGTACGACTTTTTTGGCCTAATACTTCCAACTACACAATTGACTCCCCACCCACCCAGCGTTAAAAGGGGTGTATGTTCTCAGTAAAGATTTTAGGATCTGCTTACCGTGAGAAATGTAACACTCGCAAGAGGCTAGAGTAGCTTAGAATATTTAGGAGCAGTTTGAAGCATAACAGTAACAACTAACGGTAGAAGTGATTTAGAACAGTTTTACACGGTGTGATCTTAAAATTATTATACACAGTACCAATTAAGGGTTATTCTGAAGTATTTAAGAGCAGTGTGATTTGACCTAGTGGTTAATAGTTAAGAGCAATTTGAAACAATTAACAACAATAAAATCCTTATCATAAACATGCCTAATTATAATAAAACACATTAATAAAATTTTACGTTAGTAGGAAAAGTTGAATTCATATTTGTTTCAAACTCTTGTCTGTTTTTACCAATTAAATTATGCTAATTACTCTTCTTTGACATCATTATATCCTGTCGCCTCGATGCTTATCTTGTCAATATCGTCGCAATTGTACTAAGTAGTTACAGATCAGAATTTAGAGCATTCCCAATAGGAGTTTCAGTTTTTGAAACTCTAGCCTGTCACGTCAGCAAAAGTTCCACAATTTTGGAACTTGCATTCCATCACTTTTCCAACCTATGGAACTCAATTTTAATCATTCAATAAAAATATTTATCATAGACCCACCTCATAACACACAGCCTATTTTTTAAATTATTTAGAAATCATATACTTCCTCCAAAAAAAAAAAAAATTAAAAAAATGAAAAAGGTGGTCCACGGGGTGCCACGGACAGGTGTTTCTCCCCGCGTGGCACACACCTCTGTCACCTCTCATTTGTTGACAAGTGACCATAAAAGGTCCCACATTCTTAGATTTTGCGTCTGCTGCCAGTGCTCTTACTAGTTACCACCATTTACCACACATACAAAGGCGGGGGTGGCGGCCGAAGCGGGAAAATGAGCCTCAAAATATTGTTTGTGAAAATTACAATTTTTTAAAGATGCTTGAATACTTACTTTGTCGATGACCTTTCCATTTGATTTATTATTGCTCACACTGTTTCCCACAACTCAGTTTGCAATATTATTAAGACATACAGCCAAGAAATCAATTTTAAATATCTCTACTGGAGGAAAAAGCCAGCGAAGAAAGAGAAAAATTAAGGGAGAAAATAGTAGACTGAAAGACGAAGTTGAAAAAAGGCAGCAAAATAATAATCTAGGTTTCTGTTTAGTTTTACGTCTGTTTTTCATGAAGCTCTCTATTAAGAGAGCTATTAGCATAAGAAACAAGTAATTAAACCAAATAAGTCATCAATGGCCTGTTCTTTTCGTTGGTAAATAAATATGTATTAACTTTTTTCAATCCTACTCAATTCTTATGAGTTATTTTAGAAAGTTTTCAATCCTTTCAATCCTCCCACTCTTTTCAAATTTTTATCATTTTTTTTATTCATTTGCACTTTTTTTAAAAAAGAAAAAAACCTCAACTGTTCCCAATACTTCTAAGTACTTACCAATCACCCAAAAAACACCTTAATTTTTTTTCTAATCATTTCTACTTCTTACAAATTCTTTTCTTTTATTGACCTTATTTATCAACAAAAAGAGTAGCCCCAATATAAACGTTAGCACCGACGTTAACATTGCTCTTATAAAATTAACATGTAGAACTATCTGCTCTAAAAGTTCAAGTTATATTCTTTTAAAAACAATATTGTCAAAATTTTATAGTCATATCAAATTGTCAATTACGATTGTGAAATTTGACCATTAATTGAAAGGACAAGGGAACGAGTCCCCACAAGTCCATGACAATGACTTTCTGCAAATTATTATATATAAACGGACCATAATCTTTATAATTCAATCGGGTAAATTTGAACTATTTTTTTCAGCTAAAATTATATTGGATTAAAGTAAAATATATTTTAAAATTTTTTCTATACCGTTTTTATAGAATAGTAGATAACATATAATTTTTATATTTATGATCTAACAAAAGCTAATTTTATAATTCAAAGATAAAATTACTACATTAAATCTCCTATACTCCACCTCGTGCAAGAATTTTTGAATTTAGATTTGGATTTGGAATGCAAATATCTGTTGCCGTGCTGCCTAAACTAAATACAATTTGTCGTATTGAGCAGGCAGGAAGGAGCAGGGGCATCCTTCCCACTTCGAAAATTATGCAACTCATTTCTCATTCTTCAGTTAACCAAATTGTTGAATCAGGCTTCAAATTTATCAAAGCCAAATCAGAAGCTCCCAGCCCATTATCTTAAACCCCATTGGCCTGGGCTGGAAAACCTTGCAGTGCTTATGCTGGAGAAGAAACCAAGCCATGATTAGAAATACAAGATGAATATCCCTTGTCTCTTTTCCCATTATTCTCTTTGTCTAACGAATGCTGTTAAGATCAAAATTACAAGATAAAATACAAGCCGAAAATCTGAGTCTCCGAGTTCGAGAACTTGGACTGATCAATGGCTCAGGTTGCTGGCTAAGACAGAGGACAATGGTCAAGATTTCAAGAAGTGCACTGTTAAGAGCTTGGAGACCGTAAATCCATGGAAGGAATCCACTTTGAAGAGCTCCTTGAGTTTCTCATCACATACTACTGTTTTCTTGTCAGATGGATCCTTCAACAAAGAACACAAAAACTGAGCTCGAAGAATAAAATGAAGCTGAATGAGAAACGAGGCGACCAACTAATGCAAGTGTAAATAGAGACTAACAAAACAGATTCTATACCTGAAGGTTTTTATCTTTTATGTATTCCCAGACTCTCTTAATGACATCGGCACGTGTTAACGCATGTTCTCCGGTTCCCAGGAACTTCATAAGAGTATCTGAAAGCGGAAGTGGTGCAAGAAAACCCGAATATACTTTCTTCTGCCGCTTCAGTTTTGTCTCTGTCCCATCTGGTTCTGAGCACAACACAAAATGGGAGGTGAGTTTTGTGTACTCACCCTCACCCCTTGAAGAAAAGAAGGAGGGGGGGGGGGGGGGGAGGGGGAGAAAGGGCAAAGGTCCAGAGTTTCCCATTCCAAGTTAGATATTGAGAGCTCTATCTGACGTAAGAAAGGGGAGGAAGCAATGAGAAGGATCAGCGTACACTAGCCTGAGTCCCTACTAAATACTAATCTCTAGGTACATGGTTGAATATGTAGGATCTTAAATTAAGAGAAAAAGTAATCTCTTCACCTTCTGCTCTATCTTGCTTCTGCTGTTTTTCTTTCCGCACAGATCTTGCTGAAGCTGTCAAAAAGAACATAAGAATGTAAGCACGTCCAGGTATGCTGTACAATCTGCAAAATCTTGAACACATGAGACCCCTTAGTGCCAATAAATGACAGCAACGAGGAGGAGGCCGTCATTAAACTCAACTGTACTCCGGTCCAGACGCCTAATTTTAAAAATAAGAACATACAGGAAAAGAAAGCGTACTTACATTTTCCTACATGAACCAAGTCGGCCAACGAACATGTTGGCAATCCAGAAACTTAGATGACAACGATTGCATGATGCTATCAGACTGATATTCAGAAATTGAGTCCAAATTCAACCAGGATATGAATAATGAATAAATTGATGCAGTACAGCAGTAGGGTGGAGATTAACGCTCTTCCTTGTACTTAGCAAAGTCAAAATCGGTAATTATGAACATGATCAACAAAAGTCTAATATAGCAATCTTTTCAGCTAGAATTATAGTGAACTATAACAAAGTGCCTACACAACTGTCACTCGCTTTTACAGGAAGTGGACAACTAAAAGGTTTTTAATCCAGGGTCCAACAGAAACATCTCTTTATATTAAGGGGTGATGCTGTTGCCTTTGGCTTCCCAAACATCCTGCTTAGGTGGGACTCCAGGGTATGGACATAGATTTGGACTAGTGTGCAAGCTCCTCCATGCTCCCCCCATACCCCCCTCCCCCCAAAAGCACGCACGGACACACAAAGAGGCACAGAGAGAGAGAGGAAAAAAAGCATGGAGCTTATGATTCCAAGCCGACCCAGCAGGGATCGTTATGTTGTTGTAAAAAAATGAATAATCTGCCTTGCAGCAAGGTATTGTTAAGAAATAATCGTCACACTAAGCTTTCTATACCAGACTTGAATTGGATGCTAAGATCATGCTACTTCAAGAATGTTAACAAAGGCATGCAGTTTAAGAATTGAGAGCAAACAAAGGAAATACAGAAAACTGCATGGGGAAAGCTAAAAACTCAAATATAGAACAGAGGCAGAGGCAATGTCATTATGTGAACCTGATGGCCAAATGTGTTTCGTTAAGGCCTTGTTAATTTGGAGGATATTGATGGAATCAACACCAAGAAGATCACGTAATGTTTCATCACAAATGATATTCTTCCCATCTAGAGGGTCTTGCAAGTTCTTCTCTCTAACATAGCTCCAGAGATGTTTGACAACCTGCAATCCCAGCAATCATGCCCTCCAATTATTGCACCTCAACTTTTACCATTCAGAATTGAAAAGGCGGATGATGAGAAAGCCATGCAAAACTTCTCCATCATATCCACATACCACTGTCCTTGCCATGTTAGGAACTCCGAGGAACTTCTGAAGTTGTGGAGACAATGTGCAGAAATTGCCAGACCTACTCCTTTTATTCTTCTCTTTAGTGTGGTTGCCAAGCCTGAAATCAAAGATGGAGTATCAGAAAACTTTGAACACTAGCATTATAAATCTAGCCATAGTTCAGACATTTTGTGGTTTTTCATTTTTTATTTTGGGGGGGGGGGGGGGGTCTCTGTTTAGGCCATCAAAGCTGAGACATCACAATACTCCAGAAACTGCAAATTAATGTCAAGTAGCCAAAAATCCAAATCCAAATGCATAACCCAGGGGTCTTGCCCAGATAGGGTGTTGCAAGGGGAGGGTGGGAGTCTGATGTAGCAGTCTTATACTTGACGCTATGATTGCAACAAGGTTGGCTCTGCCGGACCCTAAATTAAAAACCAGGAACAGCCTATTACCATGTAAGAAGGAAGCAAAGAACAACTTAAAGTTGCATTTTGCTTCAATCCACTATAAAAAAAGCTGAGAAAATTGTCCGAAATTGGCCTGTTCAGCTATTGAGATTCCCAAAAAATGGACAACTTAATGTCGAGTCATGTTTCTTTAATGTGATTCACTGTCACTGCTATGCTGCCTATGCATGCTGAAACCCCAAAAAAAATATACTGATACTTCTCTTCAGATGTACGTCAAATTAACTAGACTGAAGTATTACGTGCTTCAGACGAGGTTTGGGGGGGGGGGGGGATGCAGGAATATTTACGAGAAGAAGATAACATCAGTGGTATGCTAGTAGCTCTGCCAGTCTTTAAACAAAAAAAATTCAAAACAGTCACTTATTTGAGATAAAAGTTTACTCATTACAAATAAATCCAGTGATTTAAGCAGAATCTAAAGCTTGCAAAGCCTCTCAGATGGTTCAGAACTACCTAGTCTGGAACAAACAAGTAGTTACACTGTGAAGACTGGTCCTGATGAGCAACTCGTACCCAGTCACGTGGTCTGCAAAGCATTAATAGTGCTAACTGATTGAGTAACACCCCAACTCTTTATTTATATCGTACCACATCAGTGTCCCAAATCCATGTTGATACAGCAGGCCATGGGATATGACGTTCCATGCACACCCTACTGCCCTACCCTGTTAAATTGGTGGGACGGATATGCTTTAAGCTACAAGGCTCCCATGAACAAACCGTTTAATCAGCAAGAGGATAAAATAACAGGACTTGTCAGGTTTTTAAATCTTAAACAACTTCCACGATTCATCTTAGAAAAAAAGGGGAAAAAAAACTATTAAAAAAACAAAAACCCTTCTAGGATTTAAGGCAACACATATCTCTAGAAGCTAGTTTTGTTGAAGGTCGGGGGGGGGGGGGGACGAAAGCTGAGTAGATGTAATTTGAACCAAGATATTTGGTCCCAAAGCCTACATACTTTGCCAATTAGCCCGACACTCACATATCTTTAAAAGCTTTGCACCTCAATATAATAGCAAAACAGTTAGCCAACCTCTTGCATCATTAACACTAACATGGCTGTATAGAGAGTGTAAACAATTTTTGAACCATCCCCACGTATCTATTTAACCACGTCCCCAAGTCCTATAATCTACCAGTTGGAATGCACATCCGAGGATCCAAGCACATTACAACCCGTGCTAAACTACATGTATGCACTCTAAATCCTCCTTGCCCACCTTTGGATATGAATTGCTATGAGTTCATTTTCCTCTAAATAGCCATAAAATCATTCTATGATGCTTGTACATCGAAAGAAATACTTTTCTTTGCTACCTATAAAACGAAAAATCCAAATTCAAATCAACACCCCACGGTCCCACCAAGCCATGTATAGTTGTGTTACCTCTAAGTTACACAGAAATTTCTCTTATAACCTACATTATTAACCATTGGTTGCCAACTACCCTCCCCCCGGGGCCAAAAAAGAAGAGAGGTTTTTTTTTTTTGGGGGGGGGGGGGAGGGGATAATTTGACATAGGCATTTTGCTTTTTTCTACCATGATCCGAGCCGAAAAAGTAGCCCATAACTGCGTTTGTGACTATCCAAGAAATGGATAGTAATCCACAAAGCCAATACCAGTTAAAGCGATTAACACACGACATCCAAAGGGAAAAAATGAAGCTACGCATGTCTGAACACTCTTTCACATATCATAATGCAGGGAGTCGAATACAAACATTAGCAGTTCATAAACTTTTAAGACAAAACAAGAGTAAATTAAACTCACATTCAAACTCATAAAAGAACAGCACAAAAAGCATTCACTGAAGCTTATAAAAACCTAAAAACAATGACAGACGCAGTTCTTGTTAAGCATCAAAACACCAATTCGTTCCAATAATTACTCAATTCTACCACAAAATCATGGCATCATAAGAACCCATTTCACCACATAATATACAAAAATAAGAGCATGAAGAAAAATAGCTGACCTGGAGAATTTATTGATACCCCTGAAACTGGTACTCCCGTTATTTTTTTGGACACCCACATGAACCATTGCTTCCCCTCCATCATAGCATTCATCTTCAGAGTCCGAAACGTCGTCGTCCCCCTCATCATGGTCGCTTTCAATTTCACCTCCCTCTTCCTCGGAATTATCGTACTGGGTCTGCAGGAAACGGTCGACTTGCTCTCTCAAGAAGGGCCTTCTGTCAGACAAATCGACCCCAAAGTCCTTCTCGAGTTTGCGACGGACGATGTTGTTGGTCGTTTTCTTCAAATCCGACCCACGCAAGAACTCGTGCACCCTTGCTGCGAGCTCCGAATCTGAAACCATGGCATTGAATTGAAATCAATTCAATTTCACTCTGCTTTGAAGTTTTCTCTTCTTCTGTGTTGCTTGTTCGAGATTTGGGAGTGTTTACTAGGAAGATTTCGTATGAGGCTTTGTTTTGTGGGGTTTGCTTCGATTTCAAACGAAGTCTGTGAAAGCTGAGATTGAGAGGGAAAGGGATGGATGTCGTGGGTCAGAGTCAGGTAGCGGGCGGGCAGAGAGAGAGAGAGAGGGTAAGAGAGAGAGGCAGTGATGGGGTGTGATTTGTGGACTTGTGATTACTGGATTGCTGTTGGTGAGGATACAGCAAGGACATTGGTGGTTTGGCTTGGAAATTGCCGGAAATAAGTACAAATACGTATTTTCAAATTATACGGCAGCCTCATATGTATGGGTCCGGTTTACAAAGGTCAAAAGGACCGTTCAATATACAAACATCTCATGTTTACACAGAATTTGAGGAAAGATTATATTCTAATGGATAAATTATAAACAGTCTAATTTAACTTTGTCAGTGACTGGTTCTACGGCTTGAACCCGTGACCTTTTGATCACACGAATACAATCTTACCGTTACTCTAAGGTTCGAACCCGGTTTACAATATATGCTAATTTTTTTTTATGGCTTTAAAAAAATTCATATCTTAGGACCTGTGCTTTTCGTGGATAAGGGTTTATTCTTTTCTTAGATAAATTGGGGTAGGTAAAAGAGTAAAGTAAGTTGAGGTGAGTTGAAGTAGGTTGAATTTTTTTATGTGACAAATTAAACTTGGTTAAAATAGTTGAAGTGGGTCGAGACTGGTATTTTAAAATTGACCCCACGAAAAAAACATGGCCTAAATGGGGGTGGGTAAAAAGGTGAAGTGAGTTGAAATATGTTGAGGCAGATTGAAGTGGGTTGAAGTAGGTTGAAGTGGGTTGAAACAGGTTGAAGTGGGTTGAATTTTTTTTATGTGATAAATTGAACTTAGTTAAAATAGTTGAAGTGGATTGAAGTGAATTGAGGTAGGTATTTTAAAATTGACTTACGAAAAGAACATACCCTTAATCCATCATCCACTATCTAAAAAAATAAACGTTTTTTGGTCCAACTTATACCGCATCACCGGATTTATGGATGCGGATCTAAGTGTTATATATGCATTTCCTACATCTTATAAAAGTTATCAAAGTTTTCTTTTTTTATATTCTAAAAATATTATCAAAATTTCTTTATATATTTAGAGAAGTAATTCTTCCTTTAAAAGTTATGGGTAATGAATGATATTCTCCCAAAGTCTTATTTTTTCAAAGTTTGGGAAGCTGTTTAGAACGTAGGAACTATATACCTCGTACAGGGTTTTTGCAAGGGAGAGAAACACTTCATTGATCAAGCGTAATTTACTACACAGTACTTACAATGTATATTTGATTAAAATAATTACAATCTTATATGTTAAAATCACATATCAAAATCACAAATAATAACTTGAAATCTACTGATCGTCCATCTTCCCACTTTCGTTGTTTTCTAATACAGCCTGTGGAAGAGATCCACAGATTTACAGCAATATCTTGATCAAGATTAATCTGTTGATATAGTGTAGCATTCTTGAGCGAGATACTCTTCCGACAAAGAAGATTATAAGTAAATTGTCAAAATTCATTGACCACTTGCTTCAACATGTATAATGTATCCATCGTCTTCAGATTCATAAAGTCACACAAAGAAAATAATAAATAAGCATGAAATAAACTCTCACAATTGAAGAGAAAACACAACTCTCACAAATAATAGATTGATTAATCTTCCAATTGAAGAAACAACAACTGAAATTACTTATTATACTAATTCTATCTACCAAATAAAAGAACGATTGGAAATAGCCAGAGAATCTCCATTATGTTTCTGATACCGTACTCTGGAAACAAGTATAAGAGTGTTGCCCTTTACAATTACATAGACTTCAATTAACAGACGATTAAAAATCAACAGAAACTTAGCTAGAAAGTTAAATTGTGTCAAATTCAAATGCACAATATACATCCATTTTTCTTCCAATAATGATTTCGTGTAGTCAAATATATTCAATTTTAACTAGCTATTGCGAACAACTGTAATAGATTTCAGTATTACTAGTACGAAAGTACAAGGGAAAAAAAATTATAGATTCTGGTTTGCAAATGATTGTATCATAATTTTAGGAGTATTGTATGTCAATAATTTTACCCTTGGGTATCGAATGAAAATAATCTCACTTTGCAAATTAGACACCAACATCTCAACTTTTGACCCCATTTTTTATTGCCAACGAGTGAAAAAAACTCATACTTGATGGAGCGATGGCATGGACAAACATTTTGCTTGTGTGGCCAATGGAAGAAGTGAGGGTCTTGTGCAAAGAATTGATTCAGCTTAGACCGAAGGATTTAAGGAACTCGACAACACATGAGTCGTGGTTATGCTTAACATTTGTGGGGTTGGTTATTGTATTGTTTAATAAGGTAAAAAATGTGAGTGTATAAAAGGAGTGACTACATTGCCTCAACATTCCACATTTGTAGAAGAATCATTCACATTATCACTCCACCAAATCCAAGTTCTATTCACTTTGTGGCTGTTCAAAAAAAGATTAAATAGGGTTAACCATGAATATGCTAGTGTTCAATTTGCAGAGGAAAAGGTAGAAGAAATATAGTGATTGTCGTGGCAATCAATTGTGGCAATCACTATAGTGGTACCTCATAATTTTATGCACGTAAGTCTCCTAAGGTTTCCGGGGACTTCTCTCTGCAAGAGTGAGACCTCTAACTCGGAACCCTTGTAGGAGTTTTGTTTTCTTGTCTATGATTATGTGAAGTGCAAGATGTAGGTTTCTCTGGTGTGAGCAATCTTCCGAGACTTCTTTGAGTGTTTGGGTGGCTTTGTCTCTTAGTGCATAGGGTGGCATGGTGTCAGCGAGTATAAAGCGTGGAGATAGAATCGAAGATATGTGGAAGAGGCTATCTTTGATGCATTATGAAGAAGAGGGTGTGACGATATCCAGGGCAAATAAAGTGAGCAACAACAAAAAAGATGATTTCAAATTTTGTTTCGTGGGTCGTCTACATATTGATATCATTTCTTTAATGTTCCTACAAAGAAGAATACATATGCAACCACATGGCGACCGCTGAAAAGGGTGTTCATTAGATAGTTGGGAGAAAATATTTTTCTATTCCAGTTCTACCACGAGATGGACATGAAGGGGGTGGAAGGTAGAGGACTGTAGAGCTTTTACTAGAGCCTATTGGTGCTAAGGGAATGTGAGGGCCATGAACAACCACCCAAACTAGAGTTAGATAGAGTTGTTTTCTAGATACAAATTTACGATCAACCATTTGTTATCGAGATGGGGAGGTAATAAGATTGATTGCCAAGAAGGTGGAGAAGGTTTGGAAGTGGATAAAGAAGACTACGGAGAACCTGGGTAAACGTGGAGGTGGTGAAACCACTGCGCCCAGGAGTGAAGATAAAAGACAACAATGGTGAATGGATTTGGGCTCACTTTAAATATAAGCATCTTTCTTGCCTTTTGCTATATGTGTGGTTGAATAGGCCATTTAAGAGGGAATGCGAGATTTTGATGAATTTTCAAGAGATTGTCAATGAAGAAAGGCAGCTTGCTGCATGGTTTAGGGTGGCGACGAACAGAAAACAGTCGACTTCACATGGTGGAGATTGATGGCTGCTAAAAACTCTATTAACGGCAGCGACCAACCGTTGTATAGTGAAAAGGAGTCAGAGGCAGATATGCAATTCACTTTAGGACAGATCTTTAGATATTTAAATAGGGAAAGTGTTTTTGGACAGGATAGGATTGGGAAAATTCTACCCTTTTAGATGGAATTTGATGCACTAAAAAATCAAATCATGTGTACATAATGATTTTAGGGGAGATATAGGAATGGTATGTAACGAAGGCGTGGCATTGAACAAATTTAAAAGCTTATGGGCTAGCAAAAGCAAGCTCAGGGACTAGGGGGAGAAGAGACACTCGACATCTAAAAGGGACAAGGCCTCTTGAATCGGGCCATGTAACGACAAGGACATTGGTCATAAAAGATGGAAGATATACGATGGGCTTGGAGAAAACATGTGTTGGTAGCAACGGCCACTAAGCAGAAAAATGAGGGGAGAGCTGGATTAATTGACTGCTAAATTTAATAAGTGGCACTGGCTATTTTTAGTAAATATGTCATCTATATAAATCCAGCTCATTGACAGAAAGATATACACGCTGTATTGATTCAGTCATTTTCTGCAAATTCCTAAACTCCCATTTCTCCTAACTCCATCGTGTCTCGGGTTTGGGTCGTGGTTACACTACCGGGACTCTAGTAGCCGCCGGGTTCAGATCGTAGAGCAAAAGGCGTCAAGAGATCAGTTCGCTTCCGCCGTTTAGGTATGTCCTAAACCCTAAGTTGTTTAACAGTGGTATCAGAGTCATTTTTGGCCTTTTTTTGCTCTCGATTTTTAGCTAAACATGCCTAAATTTATTTGTTGAATTTATGCAATTTAGTTGTTTAGTTTTCTTCCTCTTGCCGTGAAATAACACCATGTTCAGGCCTCTCGACCCTTGATTGTTTTAAGAATAATAAAAATAAAAGAAATAACAAAAAAAAAACGAAAAAGGGGGAAAAGGGTGGTGATAGTCATACCATCAGAACGCCGCCAAGACCGCCCCAGAGGGGTGGCGCGTGGGTTGCACGCGCTGCCGAGAGAGATACGTTTTCTCTCTTTCCTCTTCACTTTGCCCTACCACGACCCCCGATCCGTCGCCCGAAGTCAACAAAACGCACAAACCACCACCCATGACGGCGCGTGGGCAACACGCGCCACCGCCTGAGTGGCGCGTTGCGCGCGTGTTACCTACCCACGTGACTGTCGTCAGCCGATCTATGTGATGGTGCCGGTAGTTTGTAAGGTGGGCGACCAGAAAGAGAGATCAAGGGGGTTTTTCAGATTTGGGGAGGCGGCGGATTTTTCCTCATTTGGTGTTTTTTTTTTGGGTTTTGGGGCACCGGAAAACGACCGGGAGGTCAGCTGGCCGGAGGACACCGGGCTTAGTGCCCGGAATCCATGGCGGTCGGGCCTTCCCTGGCCTTTTTTCGGCACGCACCAAGGAAAATCAAGAGTCTAAGGGTAGAAACGGGACACAGGCGAGGTGCTTGTGACAGCCGTGGCCATGGCCTCGCCTGGTTCTGTCCATGGCGGCCGGCCGGCACAACGGCAAGTAAAGGGCCAGAGAGGAAGGAAGAAGAAGGAGAAGCAGGAGTATGGAGAGGTGAGAGGAAATGAAAAACCAACCGACCCACTCACTAAAAGGCCTCCCCCTTCCCCACACCCATATTCTTTAAAAAAAGAGGACCAGCCTTGAAAAAAAAAGGCTAGGAGGGGGTCTCGGTTTCTTTTAAAAATTTGGGGGCGGTCCTTTTTTTTTACAATGGTTTTAATTTTAAAATTTGTTTTTAAAATTTAAAATCATGCTCAGCTTCAGGAATTATAATAATGTGTTTATTTTAATTTTATTTTCCTAGGCTAGAGCTGTTTGGTTGCTTAATTGTATCATTCTAAACATGCCCGTTTAATTTTTCTTTTAAACATGAATGAGTTTCGTGTATATAAGCCTGTAACGATAGTTTTGTGTGAACTTTTGGCATGTAGACTGATATGTATATATATATATCGCTATGTGTTCGATTAATATATAAAAGATTAGTTCTTTTCCGTTTAAACATAAATAAATGTGTTTTATGTTGTGTTCATGCAAATATGTATTGCATAAGATCTAAAACGTCTATGTAATGATAAATTATGGAATGTTAATGTGTTTAAACATTGTATTCATAAGAATGTGTTTTTTTTTTGTGAAATATTAGTAATCAAAGTATCTCATTTTTGGATTCATGAAATATGTGATGATTATGAGCTTAGTGAAATTTTCGAACGTATAACATGAGTTGTAATCTTGAGTTTTCTTTGGTTACGTACAAGATATGCCTAACGTCCATTCTTTCTTAAAAGTTTAGATATGGCTTCTAAAACTTCTATGATTGGTGAGTTGACCACCAATGAAAGGTTGGATGGGTCCAACTATGACATGTGGCGCCGGAAGATTCAGTTTCTTTTGGAAGAGTGTGAGGTGCTAGAACACCTCACAACCACAATGTCAGCACCCCTGACTAGAGACAAGGACGACAAGGATATTACTCATATTGATGAGTATAAAACCAGCTTGGTTGCGTACCAAGATTGGTGTAAAAAGGACCGTAAGGCACGTTATACTATGCTTTTCTGCATGCATAACGACCTTATCGGTGAGTTTGAAAATTATCCCACTGCTAAGGAAATGTGGGATAACATTCACTTCAGGTATGGTCAAACTTCGGAGATGAGGCTTCGTGCGTTGCATCTTAAGTAGATGACATACACGATAGACTCAAACCGAAGTATAACCGAGCATGTGCGAACTTTACAGGCCATGCTGCGGGACCTAAAAGTTGCTGGTGTGGACATTTCCGAACACGAACAGCGAACGAATGTGCTTCGTGCACTTCCCGCTGGGGACGAAAAATGGAAACCGTTCATCACCATGATGACTCACAACGAGAGCAGCAAAACTTTCGCCGACATCACCAAGCATCTTGAGCTGGAAGATGAGCGCTTGAAGGCCTGTGCTCTTCCCCCTGTAGCCTTAGTGGCCAGGGTAGACAGGCCTAAGGGCAACCAGTTCAGACGAGGGAAGAAGAAGAGTCTTCATCCCTCCAAGAAACTTGGCCCTAGAGGCGGTATTGCTAAGAAGCAATCAAAGGCCAAGGGCAAGGTGACGGATAAAATGGCACGAGTGACGTGCTATAACTGCAGGAAGAAGGGTCATTTTGCTCGGGAGTGTCCCGAGCCTGCTCAGTTACCTTCTTCATTTCCTACTGTTGAACTACTTGTATGTTCCCATGCATTCGTTGCTAAATCCTTTCCGAATTGGATTATAGATTCGGGAGCAAGCAAGCACGTAGTTCGAGATCGAGTTGGGTTTGTAGACTTTCACCTTTGTCCGGTGGGGTTACAAACTGTGACTCTTGGAAATGGCACTGCAGAAGACGTTCTAGGAGTCGGAACGTATCGGCTTAAGTTGCGTGGAGGGAATTCGTTGCTTCTTCACGACACTCTCTATGCGCCTGGAGTCTGATGTTCCTTAGTGTCTTATGTCTCTCTAATGAAATTAGGTTTTCAGTTTGTTTCTTGTATTGACGGTTTAGATATTTTTTATAGTGGCAATTTGTTTGGCCACGCATCTTTGGTGGATGATTTCCTTGTTTTGGACTTGGATAATAAGTATTATAGTAATAATACGTCTTCTGTTTTTGTGTCATCTGTTGATTCAGACCATGATTCTGTTGTTTGGCATGCTAGACTAGGCCATATTGGTCAAGAAAGAATGACTAAACTAGCTAAAGAATGTCTATTAGGATCGCTTACTACAGTTAGGCTACCTAAATGTGAACCTTGTTTAGCTGGCAAAGCAACCAAGAAACCTTTTGGTAAGGCTTCTAGGGCGCTTGGTGCCTTAGATCTCATTCACTCCGACATTTGCGGACCTATGAATGTAAAGGCACGTAACGGTGCCATTTATTTCCTCACTCTAATTGACGATTACTCTAGATACGGATATGTTTATCTGTTATCACATCATCATGAAGCTTTAGATGTGTTCAAACGCTTCGTATTAGAGGTGGAGACTAAGTTGGATTGAAGAGTTAAGACTCTTCGGACCGACCGTGGTCGAGAGTACCTCTCTGACATATTCAAGAGTTTTTGTGAGGAAAAGAGTATAGTTAGACATCTTACGATTCCTTACACTCCACAACAAAATGGTGTTGCCGAGTGTAGGAATCGTACATTACTTGACATGGTCAGGTCAATGATGGCTCAAGCTAATATCCCAATTAGCTTCTGGGGTGATGCGTTGCTTTCAGCAACTTACATCTTAAACAGAGTACTCAGTAAGAGCGTTTCAACTACTCCATATGAGTTATGGAACAGTCGGAAACCTCTTTTGGACCATTTACGACCATGGGGGTCAGCAGGCTATGTGCATTACCCGACTCATAGATATGGCAAACTTGGTCCAAGAGCCACTAAGATGGTCTTTATTAGATACCCTGAACACTCAAAAGGTTATGTGATGTACGGAGAACATCCTAGTGGCGGTATGAAGGAAATTGATTCCCGAAATGTCGACTTTCTTGAGGATGAGTTCCCAACTATTGGTGAAGTCAAACAGGACTTACAGTTGTATGAGTTACAGCTAAACCTACCTCTCGGTGAAGGGGAGGATATGTACACTAACCGTATCACCGAGGATAGGGAATTTTTTCCTGATACTGGAGATAGTGGGAGTACACCCATCATTCCTGCTGAAGGAAGCTTGTCTGCTCAGGATGCCCAACCTGAGAACGAGGAAAGTCTCCCGTTAACAGAAACGAGGATAGTCCTCATACTCACCAGCCCACACCCCAAGGGGTTAGTGGGAGTGACACCACTCCTACTCGGGGTTCTGTGCCTCGAGGGACTTATCCTACTCAAGGTTTGGTACCTCGGAGAAAAAGGGGGAGAGAAGAGTTGGAATCTGAACAGACAATGCAACCAGGTCCTAGCATAACCCGAAGGAGTGAGCGCGGAAGAGTTCCTCGTCGATTTTTTCAAATCGAAAAGAATGTTTTCTTCTGCATGCCTTTGGAAATAGAAGAGCCATCCTCTTATGTAGAGGCTGTGGACTCACCAAATAAGGAAGAATGGATGGATGCCATGAGGGATGAGTTGGACTCAATGGCTAGGAATAAAGTATGGGATCTAGTCAACCTTCCTCCTGGACATAAAGTCATTGGAAACAAGTGGGTTTTCAAAGTAAAACGTCGGGCGGATGGGTCAATTGATAAGTTCAAAGCCCGGTTGGTGGCGAAAGGCTACACCCAAGTTGAGGGAGTAGACTATGAGGAAACCTTTTCTCCTGTGATGAGATTAGCCTGTATTCGCCTACTTCTAGCACTAGTTGCCCATCTGGACTTAGAACTGTTCCAGATGGATGTGAAGACTGCTTTCCTAAATGGGTCCCTTGAGGAAGAGATATATATGGTACAACCTTTTGGTTTCGTATCAAAAGGGCGAGAAGACAAAGTTTGTCGTCTCAAAAAATCCATATATGGCCTTAAACAGTCTTCAAGAGCATGGTACTTCAGATTCCATGAAGCCATTACTGCGTTTGGCTTAACCATGGTCTCAGAAGACCACTGCGTATATGTCAAGAAGACAAAAGTAGGAATTATGTTTCTTACTTTGTATGTCGATGACATTCTACTAGCTGGGAGTGACTTGGAGATGATTAATGCCACTAAGCGGTGGTTGTCCTCTGTCTTTGAGATGAAGGACATGGGTGAAGCTAGGTATGTTCTAGGGGTGGAAATAATCAGAGATCGTTCTAGGAAACTTCTCGGTTTATGTCAAAAGGCATATATTGAGAAAGTCTTAGAACGGTTTCGGATGCATTATTCCAAACCTATTGATACTCCGATCGACAAGGGCTTAACCTTGAGTCTAGAACAGTGTCCAACAACAGATGAGGAAAAACAGAAAATGAGTAGTGTCCCTTATGCTAGTGCAGTCGGAAGCCTAATGTATGCCATGTTATGTACACGACCTGACATTTGCTTCGCGGTTGGTTTGGTAAGTCGTTACCAAAGCAACCCTGGGAACGCTCATTGGCAAGTCGTCAAGAGGATAATGCGTTATCTTCGAGGAACTACTGACTTGGTACTTTGCTACCAAGGAGGAGACCTAAGATTGAGGGGGTACACTGATGCTGACTGGGGTGGAGACTTAGATGAGTCTAAGTCCACCTCTGGATATGTCTTCACCCTGGGTGGGGGAGCCATATCTTGGTGCAGCAAGAAGCAAGATTGCATAGCCCTATCGACTATGGAAGCAGAATATGTCGCTTGTTGCCTCGCCACTCAGGAGGCAGTTTGGCTGAGGAGTTTTTTCCAGGATCTTGATCTTACTCCACGAGTTAATGATCCTGTAGAAATTTGGTGCGACAATACTGCTGCTATCCAATATGCTAAGGATCCTAAATTCCATAGGAAGGCCAAGCATATTAAAAGGCGTTATCATTTTGTAAGAGACGTCATAAAGTCGAAAGAAGTTATTGTAAAATACTTATATACTGTTAAGACGATAGCGGATCCATTAACCAAACCTACTCCAAGAGATGTGTTCAAAACTCATATGATGAGTCTTGGTCTCCGTAGAGTTTAGTTAATTAGAAAATCCTGTTTTTGGTTTGGATAAGTATGTAATGAACATTTATTTTGTATAAAATGGTCATTATTTTACTCTGATTGTTTGATTAGGCATATCTAAATGTCACTAGGCTTTTTGATTATCTTGTCACATGGATAATCAATCCTAACGCTTAAGTAGCGGGTAGGGTAAGACTTGATCATATTGGCACTAGGTGTGCCATATTGATTATCATCGTACCTTAGGTGGTACGAGTGATGTGGAGAATTAGTCGTCTTAGTAAGTCTAAGATGAGATTATGAGTGAATCGGATATAACACAACCTTATATCAAAGCCTAAAGCCGAATTTTGAGTGTCCAGGTTATGTTAAGTACGTTAACCGAGGAACTCGAGTCAGTTCTGAGAAGGAACTGGACTTGTAATTCGCATGGTATAAATAGTGACAGTCTCACCTCAGTGGGAGTTATACCATGACTGTGTGTGCTTAAGTCGACCTAGTGAAGTGACAACTGATTCCCTTCCTTATCACTGTGTGATCCCTGAAACATCGGTGTTTCATATAACAAATCCCTTGGACTTAGGGCTATGACATGAATCCCCGATGAGATGTTGCTACTTTAATATGTACTCCAAGAGTTATGGATTTATGCAGCTCAGCAGAACGTATTAGGAAAGCAATCTTATTGAGATGTAATGTTATGAGTCGCTAAAGGAAAACTATTGCATATTCACCATATCAGCCCGGGCGGTTATATTTCGGAATATAACCATGATATATCAGCAGGCATAAAGGGACAGTGTGTGCCTCAGGTGATGTCTTGAATGGCTTAGGGAATTGTCTGCCTTGAAAGTGTTTTTGTTAGACTGATGGTGTCTTAACAAAAATCACTACTTATTTTTGGTCACACGTCTCATTCCTGGTATGACACGTTTAGAAGAGAAAACAATGTTGTGGAAACATTGTTACGGCTTGAGTGGCCGAGTGGGAGATGTTGGTGGCAACGGCCACTAAGCAGAAAAATAAGGGGAAAGCTGGATTAATTGAATGCTAAATTTAGTAAGTGGCACTGGCTATTTTTAGTAAATATGCCATCTATATAAATCCAGCTCATTGACAGAAAGATATACACGCTGTATTGATTCAGTCATTTTCTGCAAATTCCTAAACTCCCATTTTTCCTAATTCCATCGTGTCTCGGGTTTGGGTCGTGGTTACACTACCGGGACTCTAGTAGCCGTCGGGTTCAGATCGTAGAGCAAAAGGCGTCAAGAGATCAGTTCACTTCCGCAGTTTAGGTATGTCCTAAACCCTAAGTTGTTTAACAACATGAATATGGCGGCGGCTAACTAGGGTAGTATTGACGCTCCTCTTAACTTGCATACCATGTTCAATTGATAGTTTCGAAGCTCATCGGCTAAAATGATTGGCTTCTGTTGGACCTACCGAGGGCTTTGTAGCCCTCGGCTAGTTTGCGTCTTGCTCGACCTTGTAGAGGCTAAAGCTCCCAGCTTTTCCTTTTTCATGGAGATTTTATGGAGTAGGAAAAAACTGAGAGAGTTAAGAGAAAGCTGGGGGTTTGATTTTTTCCCCCATCTAGTTGAATGCGTAGGGCAATCAGGGGGTTTGACAATGTTATGGAAGAGTACGATGTGGGCTTCACTTGGCTCGTGCACTAGTAATCCTATTGATCTCATATTCCAGGATGCGAATGATGCTGATTGATGGAGCTTTACTAGCTATTATGAATTTCCGGAGAAGGCGTAGGTCGGGTTTGGGCCAGATCCAGCTGGATCCTTATCCACTTATTTTTTTTGGATTTGGATCCAGCTCCATTGGGTCTGAAAAGATGCGGCCCAAACGTAGACCCTGTGGGTCTAATGGGTCCACAAGTCCTGATTATTTTTCAAATTAAATAATTCTTGTAATGTTCCCCCCCTATATCATGAATTGCCACACTTTAATGACGAAGAATTGAATTTAAAGATATGACATTTGATATAAAAACAATTCTCCTTCAAAGTGAGAGTTTTGGATCTAAGAAGTTCGAGAGATTGAGAGATGTAACTAAGCAAGTGAGGAGAGTAGAGAGAGATTAAGAACGAGAAGTAGTGATTGTGAGTGTGATAAAGTGGCGTAATGCAAGGCAACTTAAACTTAGAAGATTTTAATCACTTAAACTTACGATTTAGTCAGTTGTCACATTAAAAAATTCCAAAATAATAATAGGCCTTACGTAAGCCTTGGGTTGGGACTGGATCTGAAATTTTCAAACCCCAATCCAAACCTAACCAGGCCACATAGACAAACTCATTGAAGACCCATCGAGTCCGATTTGGTTGGACTTAGAGTCTTAATTTGGGTTGAGTCTAACGGGTATGAGTCAAGTTTAGGACTCACTGCCTAGTAGGGAGGCTTAGAACTACCAGAGAGGGCTGGCAAATGCATCTAGTTTTCCATTGTGTATGAGGGAGTGAGGCTTTACTGTTGTACTTGGCAAAGAAGATAGATGGGGAATTTCGAATCTAGAAGCATGGATATTGCAAGGGTTTAGGGAGGCAGTCATTGATTGTAAATCTATCATAATCAAGAGAGAACATTGAGAAATATAAGGCCCAGTATAACCTGATTAATAATTTTCCGCATAAGAATAATGTTTTGGGGAAAGTCGAGCAAAGAGGGATAAACTGAGATTTTGTGACAAAAATATGAGGCATTTTCATAAAAGGGTGAGGCAAAGGAGAAATAAAATTGGGTTTTATGGTCTTCCAGATGATAGGTATTTGACAGGAGAAAGAAAATGATATCCATAGGGTGGTTATTAACTATTTCCAGAAGCTTTTTGTCTCTTCTAAAAATGTTGAGGTTGACCCAGTTATCGAAGCCCTATAACCTTGCATTTCGGAGGAGGAAAACGAACTCTGGTCTAATGATTTCATAGTAGAAGAAGTCAGGAAAGCATTCTTTTAGATGTATTGTGATAAAGCAAGTGAATACGATGGTGTGTCTACAACCTTCTTTCAAAAAATTTTAGACATTGTTGGGGAGCTGCTGTCATTTTCTGTCTAAGCTTCTTCAATGATGGGGTATATAACATGGACACTAATGGGACAATCATTGTTTTGATTCCAAGGACCACTGATCTTGATTCTATGATCAGTTTATACCTATTAACTTATGTAATTTAATTTGAAAATCATTTTGAAAACACCATCTAATAGGCTTAAACTGATTTTTATCCAAGATTACTTCCAAGTTCTAAAGTACTTTTGTCCCATGGAGATTGCTGATTTCTTAACACTATAGCATGACTAACAAGGATTGTGTGGCACTTAAGTAGGGAGGGGATACTTAGAAGTGGTGTTTGCAGGTCAGGTTTTGTGGAGAGGTGGTTGGAGAAGGTTTTGTAGTGTATTTAGATGGTGAAGTTCTCTATTGGGGTGACTAGGGAGGGTGTGGGGCATGTTGTTTCAATAAATGGGTTGAGATAGGGGACTTGTTGTCCATATATCTTTTTATTCTAGGTGCTTAAGGACTTTCTTCTATAATGAGAAGGGTAGTGGAGATGGGGGGATATTCACAGGGTGTGAATTAGGAGGGAAGCACCCAATATTTCTTATCTTTTATTTGCAGATTCAGCTTTCTTATTTATGTAGAGTCGAAGTAGAAGAGACATATAGAAGCTAAAGGCGTTGTTGCAGGCCTATGAAAATGCTTTTGGGTGGGCCATAAATTTTGGTAAATCTTCAATCTTCTTCAGTCATGGTGTCAAGGAGGAGTTGACGGGTGCTACTAAGGATCTTGTTATTGTTAGTTGGCCCTGGGGTAAAGGGAGATATTTGGGTTTTGACTTCGTTGATTGGTACATTGAGCAAGGAGGTGTTTACCTATACTAGAAAACATATATGGGTTAGAATTAAGTGGGAAAATGGTACTCTTTTTGTAGGTAATTTAGGATTACCTGGATGCGAAAATTCGATTGTCCGGATCTGATGCTTGCTCAACTGCTACCCACGAAAATCGATGGCTACCAGAGTCACCAATAAGTCACACTCCACACCCGAGCCTTTGGGATGGTTAGACAGTGAGAGGGAACGACAGAGAGAATTTGGTAAGTATTCTGATATTGCTTGAAAATACTTTTTCTGTGTACGTCACTTACACAAACACACATGTTTATATCATTAAACTGAATCAGGATATAATTACTGATTAATACACAATTAATTCGCTATGTAACTGCCAAATCAAATAGGTGATTACGACTATTATGCTTATGTGACCGTTACTGGTCAATAGCTCCCCCTCGGTCACACAGACCTCATATCTCTCTTTCAACATATTCTCTCACGCTTCATACTGGGAATGGAGCGTGCGATCAAAATTGAACACACCGGTGTTATATCAAGTCACCATCTAACTGACATAACACTTCCAAAAAAAATCAATACCCCGAATCATTCAAAAACACCACCAATGGCATACACTGTCCCTTTATGCCTGATATATCAAATGATTATATACTAAATATAATCGCCCGGGCTTGATATGGTGATGAGGAATGAATCTTCCTTAGACAATTAAAATAATCCATCTTAGCATAATTGCTTTCCTAATGTGCTCCGCTGGACCGTATACATCTTAGCCCTTGGATAACACATTAAGGTAGCAACATCATGCTTAGACTTCATATTATAACTCTAAGTCCAAGAGTATTGCCAATGAGGGTCACACGGTGACAAGGTTAGGGATTTCACTTGTCACCCATCAAATAGGTCGACATTTAGCACACACAGTATGAGGGTGTGTCATGACATAGACCCAACTAAGTTGGGCATGTCACTCTTCTATGCCATGCGAATCATAAGTTTGGTTTTTGCTCAAAAAACCAACCTGAGTTACTAAATTAACATACACAATGTTAATCACTACACTCAAGATTCGGCTATAAGGCTTCGATATGAAAACTTATTTCATATTCGACTCTCCCGAGTCTCATCTTAGTCTTACTAAGGCGACTATATCCTTTCATTCATACACACCTGGTATGAGTAATCAATACTGCACACCTAGTGCCAATATGATTCAGTCTCATCCTGCCCGCTACGCAAGCGTCGGGGCGATTGCCTGTGTGATGAGGTCAATCAGAAGCCTAGTGACATTATAATGTGCCTTATAATGTACTCGCATATTTATGAACATTTGAAAAGAAACATCATTCTTTGGCCCTGTTCTTTTCAGTGGGAAATGAGGGGTGTTGAATGGGTGATTGTGGGAAAGGGAGGGAAGGAGTGGGTGAGTGTGGTTTTTTTTTTTTAAGTGTGGGAAAAAGTGGGTGAGTGTGGGTGAAAGTTGGTGAGTGTGGGTGAAAGTTGAAAGTAGTTGAATGAAGTTGAAGTATTAGTTATCAATATTTTTTTTGTTTTATAATGTAATAATTTTATTGTGATACTAATTAATGATGATGAAATTTTTTTGGTTTCGTTTATTATGTTCTGTTCTATTTTATTTTGTTTATTTTTTATTTTTGTGTTTTTGTATTTGTATTTTTTATTATTTATATTTATATTTTTTTATTTT
>JACYFF010031958.1:102404794-102415839 GCA_017589665.1 Selenicereus undatus
AAAAAAATAAAAAATTAACAATTAAAATATAGAATTACAAAATTAAAACAAAGTTAACAATTAAAAAATTAATGAAAAATAAAAAAACTAAAACTGTTCCATAATATCTGAAAAATTAAAAATTAAAAAATTGAAAAATTAAAAAATTAAAAATTAAAAAATTAAAAAATAAAAATTAAAAATTAAAAATGAATACAAAAAAAATTAAAATTTAAAAAATTTAAAAATATAAAAATTTAAAAATAGAATTAAAAAATTAAAAAAATAAAAAAAATAAAAAAATTAAAAAATTAATGAAAAAGAAAAAAAATAAAATTGTTCCATAACATTCGAAAAATTAAAAATTTAAAAATTAAATAAATAAAAAACTAAAAATTAAAAAATTAAAAATTAAAAATAAAAACAAAAAAATTAAAAATTAAAAAATTAAAAAATTAAAAAATTGAACATTAAAAAATTGAGTTAAAAAATTAAAAAATTAAGGAAAAAGAAAAAAAATAAACTGTTTTTCAAATTTTCAAATATGGGAAATGGTTGTTTTATGTAGGTGTGGGAAGGAGTGGTATTTTTTTTTAAGTGTGAGAAAGAGTGGGAAGAGGGGGGAAAAAGTGGGTGAGTGTGGATTGGGTGCATTTCCCACCCAAAAGAACAGGGCCTTTATTTCATAAATATTCAACACAAGAGTACACATGTCCATTTTACACTTAGATACATCCAAAAACTAAATCATATGCAGACCTAAGCTCATCACATGAGCTTTAAAAGCGTCTCTTAGAATAGGCTTAGTTAATGGATCAGCTATCATCCTACTTGTAAATAGATACTTAATGGCAACTTCTTTCTCTTTTATGGCGTTTCGAACAAAATGATAACGCCTCTTGATGTGCTTAGTCCTTCTGTGGAACTTAGGATCCTTAGCAAACTGGATAGCAGTAGTATTGTCACACATCAACTCTACAGGATCGTCAATACCAGGAGTAAGATTGAGATCCTGGAGAAAATTCCTCAACCATACTGGACTCGTCCAGGTCACCACCCCAATCAGCATCCGTATATCCTCTCAGCTTAAGATTCCCTCCTTGGTAGCAAAGCACAAAATCACTTGTGCCACGTAGGTACCAGAAGATTCTTTTGACGGCTTGCCAGTGAGCAGACCCTGGGTTGCTTTGGTAACGACTTACCAAGCCAACCGCAAAGCAAATGTCTGGCCGTGTACATAACATAGCATACATTAAGCTGCCCAGTGCACTTGCATAAGGAACGTTACTCATTCTTTCCTTCTCTTTGTCTGTCTTAGGGCACTGATCAAGACTTAAGGTTAGACCCTTTTCAACTGGAGTATCTACGGGTTTAGAATAATGCATTCGAAAGCGTTCCAAGATTTTATTAATGTATGCTTCTTGACTTATACCAAGAAGCTTCTTGGAACGGTTTCGAGTTATTTCAACGCCTAGGACATACCTAGCCTCACCCATATCCTTCATCTCAAAAACGGAGGATAACCACTGTTTAGTGGTCTGGATCATCTCCATGTTGTTTCCAGCCAACAGTATGTCGTCAACATACAGAGTGAGAAACATAATCCCTTTTGCAGTTTTCTTGACATACACACAGTGATCTTCAGATACCATGTCCAAGCCAAAAGAAATAATGGCTTCGTGGAATCTGAAATACCACGCTCTGGAAGACTGTTTGAGACCATAGATGGATCTTTTAAGACGACAGACTTTGTCCTCTTTACCTTTTGATACAAAACCAATAGGTTGATCCATGTAGATCTCTTCCTCAAGATTTTCATTAAGGAATGCAGTCTTTACGTCCATCTGGAATAACTCTAAATCCAGATGGGCAACCAAGGCTAGAAGCAGGCGAATAGAGGCAATTCTCACCACAGGAGAAAATGTCTCTTCATAGTCTATCCCCTCAATTTGGGTAAAACCTTTCGCCACTAAACGGGCCTCAAACTTATCAATTGTTCCATCAGCCCGACGTTTTATTTTGAAAATCCACTTATTTCCAATTGATTTACGTCGGGGATGAAGATCAACAAGTTCCTAAACCTTATTTCTCGCCATAGAGTCCATTTCATCCCTCATGGCTTCTATCCACTCTTTATGGTTTGTTGAATCAATAGCCTCTTGGAAAGAGGTCGACTCCTCAATTTCTAAAGGAGTGTACAAGAATATTTCCTCTTCGATTTGAAAATATCATCGAGGGATTCTTCCGCGTTCACTCCTCCGGAGTTGATGACCAGTGCTGGTTTGTCCCACTGAGGAATTTCTCCCCCTATCTCTAAGAGGTATTGAATCCTCAACAGGTGGAGAATCAATCCTATCATCCTGAACAAGCGGACTAACCGCATGTTCATAAATAGGAGAGAGAGCACGAACATCATGATTCTGAGGACGAAGCTCAGTATCAGGTTGATCCTCTTGATTAACCAGCAACTGTGCATCTGGCCTACTATCCTCGGCGGTGCGGTGAGTACTAAAATCCTCCCCCTCACCGAGAGATAGTGGGTCATTTAGCGGTAACTCATACAACGCTAGGTCATTTTTGATTGCACCAGTACTGGGGAACTCATCCTCAAGAAAATCCACATTACGTGAATCGACTTCCGTCATGCCACCATTAGGGTGTTCACCATACATAACGTATCCTTTAGAATGTTCGGGATAGCGTATGAACACTATTTTGGTGACCCTTGGACCAAGTTTCCCATGTTTATGAGTTGGGTTGTGTACATAACCAGCCGAACCCCATTGGCGTTAATGGTCTAAGGAGGGCTTTCTACCAGACCATAACTCATATGGAGTGGTGGATACGCTCTTACTCGGCACACGATTAAGGATGTAAGCTGCCGTAAGCAGCGCATCCCCCCAAAAACTAATTGGGAGATTGACGTGTGCCATCATTGACCTGACCATGTCAAGCAATGTTCAATTCCTTCGCTCTGCCACACCATTTTGTTGTGGAGTGTCAGGAATCGTGAGTTGTCTGCGTATACCTTTTTCCTCACAAAATTCTTTGAACATATGTGAGAGGTATTCACGACCTCGATCAGTTCGAAGAGTCTTAACTCTCCGATCTAACTGGGTCTCAACCTCAGCTACAAAACGTTTGAACATATCTAGTGCTTCATAGCGATGTGATAAGAGGTACACATACTCATATCTTGAATAGTCATCTATGAAAGTGAGGAAATAGAAAGCCCCATGACGTGCTTTCACATTCATGGGTCCACAAATGTCAGAGTGAATCAGCTCTAGAGGACTTGACGCCCTTGAAGCCTTACCAAAAGGCTTCGTGGTCGCCTTGTCAGCTAGACATGACTCACACCTAGGCAATTTAACCTTAGTGAGTCGGTCTAAAAACCCTTCTTTAACTAGTCGACTCATCCTATCTTGGCCAATATGACCAAGCCTAACATGCCACTTAATCGATTCTAAATCGGAATCAAAATGTGAAACAAAAGCTGAAGGAGAATTATTATATGATTCGTCCAAATCCAATACAATAAAATCGTCCCTTAGAGTAGCGTGGCCAAACACATTGCCACAATACAAAATGTTCAAACCATCATTACAGGAAGAAAAACCAAAACCTGATTTCATTAATGAAACTAAGGACACAAGACAAGTTCGCACCCCAGGTGCATAGAGAGCATCAAACAGGAGCAACTTATTTCCTCTTTTCAATATGAGCCGGTATGTTCCAACACCTAGAACATCTTCTTCACTGCCGTTTCCCAGCACGACAGATTGTGAACCCACCGAATAGCGGTGAAAGTCCACGAAGCCAGCTCTGTCCCGAACTATATGTTTGCTTGCTCCCGTATCTACAATCCAATTAGGAAAGGATTTAGCAACTAATGCATGAGAACATACATATAATTCAAGAGAGTGAGTGGAGAAAGGTACCTTCTTCGGCTCAGGACAATCCCGAGCGTAGTGACCTTTCTTACCACAGTTATAGCACTTCACACGTGCTATTTTTGTCTCTTCATTGCCTTTGGTCTTTTGTTTCTCAGCCACTCCAGCATTTGGCCTACCTTTCTGAGGGGGGCGAGAACCTCTCTTGAACTGCCTACCTCTTGTGTTCTTGTTGCTTTTAGGCCTGATGCCCTTGGCAACAAGAGCCACATTGGGAGTCCCGAACATTTTCAGGCGCTCCTCCTCCATTTCAAGGTGGCTTTGTATCTGACCAAAGGTTTTCAAATGGTCAGAATGAGTCAAGACTGTCCTGACTTGTTCCCATTGTGGAGGTTCGTTAGGGAGAGCCCGAATCACATTCAGGACTTGCTCCCCCTCATAAATATCTTTTCCTGCGGCCTTGAGATCACGAATTATGCCACTCATAATTTGTAAATGCTCGATCACAGTGCGACTGGGATCCATTTTGGAGTTCATCCATTTCAATTGCAAGGTACGTAACCTTGTTTCGGATGTCTGCCCAAAACGGATTTTGAGCTGGTCCCACATGTCCTTAGCTGTGAGATGAACTTCAAATTCGCCAATCAGATCGTCATGCATGCAATATAATATTGTAAAGCGTGCTCTACGATCTTTCTTGGTTCAGTCTTGGTAGGCCTGAAAGCTTTCTTGATACTGCATAGTAGAAGTATCAATAGGCTTACCATCTGAATCCTTATCAGATGGAGGAAACTTGGCTACCATCAAATGTTCCAGCAGGTCTTTTCCTTCCAGAAGATACTGAATCTTCCGTTTCCACATGTCATAGTTAGACTCATCTAACTTTTAACTGGTGGATAGTTTGGTGATTATCGCGTTGTTAGCTGCCATATCTGGAGGTGTTAAAAGATGGACATTAGGCACATTACTAAAATAATTAAATTAAAAAAAAAATTCATCATTCATGTCATATGATCGAAAATTTCGCCAAGCTCATAATCATCTCATAAAATCATGAATTAGAAATTTAAATAATTTAATCACCATATTTCCATAAGAACTTTATCATATGGACCTTCACAAGAAAATCGTTAAACAAATTAACGTTTATTTAAATATCACATAGATATTTTTTTTATTTTTTTTTATTTTTTTATATGTAAAACTAATTTACATTCTAATACTATTCTAAACATATGAAACGAATTCATATATCACTATTTACTAACTCTTATGCTGTTTCAAATATAAAACGAATTTATATTTCAATTAGGCATGTAATTAACATTAAACACATAATAATATTTACCAATCCATTTTTTATCCAAAAAAAAACCCATATTGATTCGAAATATAAAACTAATTCACATTTCAATTAGAATAGGGTAAATATTAAACATATTATATGCCACAATGAAAACAATAACATGCCCAAACACAGCCTAAAAACAAAGGGCTTCTAAAACCCAAGACCCCCCAACCCTTAGGTCCTATTCTCTTTCTTCAGAACTCTCTCTCTCTGCTTCTGGGTATTCAACTCTCCCTCACCCAAAACTCTCTAACCCACGACTCTATCTCTCTGGTTATCTAACCGTCTGCCACTCTCTGGGTTATGCTGATTCTGTCTGCCACTCTCTGGGTTATGCTGATTCTCGGCACATAGCCGAGACCACCATGGCCGTTTTTAATCCTGGAACCTCGACAGTTCCACGGCAGCCACAGCCGCCGTCGGCCCTTCGGACCACCGTCCGAACCACCGCTACGCTATTCAACCCAAATGATGGACACCCCCCTCCTAATCGCCTCCTTGGACTCGATCTACGACTCAACCACTCACCAATCGGCCCAAAAACTTCGCCGGTGAGTATATCGTGTGGCGACCTCTCAATTGCCACTATCAACTCCCCCGACGTGCCACTACTGTGACGGCGCGTGACGTACACGCGCGGCCGTGATTGGTGTGTTTGACTTGGTTTTGGCCGGGATTTGCATATCGGGGCCCGGTTAAGGGTTTGGGAGGAAGAAAACACCCGAAAAAGCGTTTTTGTGGCGACGCATAACTCACACGCGCCACCCCTCCCACGGCGGTGCTGATGGGTTCAGGTAAAATACGTCTGTCCCCTTTTGGGGGGGGGGTTTGTTCCGTGTTCAGGCAGAGAGAGAGCCGTGAGGTTCATGACTTGGGGGGTTCAAATCTGGGGTCGGGTTGAACAAATCAATGGGTCTCGGTATTCTGGTATGACTGGCATGATTCTGGTTGTTACGATTTTCATGAGCATATAAAAAAAAAAGAACAGAATGTATGGAATGCTTGCATAATCGTAATGTCTCATGAATTCACACAGAATTTATTTTTATTCTAAAGGATAATCGAGACATATTCTGACTATCATGTTACGTGATACACATTCACAATCAGGATTGTATGCTCATTTAGATTTTAGCACATTCACACAGAATTAGTGTAATCTGAGCATGAATAACAGATAATGAAATGTGACAGTTTTGCATATGGAATTGAACAGATAACCAAACACAATTTGTATGAACACAAAGTCCACCATCATGCTCAATTTATGTTTAATATGGATATATCAGTTCGGGGCTAGCATAATGCAAGTTGGCTCTGATACCACTGTAGGTAATTTAGGATTACCTGGATGCGGAAATTCGATTGTCCGGATCTGATGCTTGCTCGACTGCTACCCACGAAAACCGGTGGCTACCAGAGTCACCAATAAGTCACACTCCAAACCCGAGCCTCTGGGATGGTTAGGCATTGAGAGGGAACGACAAAGAGAATTTGGGAAGTATTCTAATATTTCTTGAAAATACTTTTTTGTGTATGTCACTTACACAAACACACATGTTTATATCCTTAAACTGAATCAGGATATAATTACTGATTAATACACAATTAATTCGCTATGTAACTGCCAAATCAAATAGGTGATTACGACCATTATGCTTATGTGACCGTTACTGGTCAATACTTTTTTTTAGGGTAAGGAAGGAAATGGTGATCAAATCGGTGGCCCAATTTTTGTAAACCTATGCCATGAGTGTGTTCTTGCTCCATGTGTCTCTGTTTAACGAGATCCAAAAGGCTTTAAATGACTCTTTGGTATAGAGAAGGGGGAAAAGGGGATAAATGGATGGTTTTAGGAACTGTTGTGTGTGCCTAGGAACTTTTATGGAATGGGATTTAGAATGTTACATGAGTTTAATTTGGCTATGCTAGCTCAGCAGAGGTCAGGACTTCTGAGGGAGCCTAGGTTGCTGGTTGGGAGGTTACTATAGGATGGGTATTTTTCAAGATGCAAATTTTTTTCAGGCCAAAAGTGCTATCATCTTAGTTTTATCTAAAGGATTGTGTCAGTTGCAAGGAAGATTTTACAGGATGGATATAGATGGAGAGTCAGTGTTGGAAACAAAATAAGGGGTATGGGAGCAAATTGTTTGCCAATCGATAGTTGAATGAAAATTAAGTAAACGATTTGATGATGTGAGAGGGGGAAATGAGAAGGTCGGATGTGAACAATTAAGACATCTTTTTGTTAAGGAAAAAGTGAAGCTTATTAGCTCCATTCCTTTTAGGGACGCTTGGGTGGAGAATGAATTAACTTGGGCTAGGAGTTAAAAGGCATTTATGCACTTAATATTGGTTACTGGTTGGCAATGAATGAGAATGCTAAGAAGGTGAAAATTTAAGAAGGGAACAGGTATAATTAGAGGAGGATTTGTAGCCGAGTTTTCCAGGGTCGGTTAAGGACTTTCTATGGGAGGGATACAAGGAAGTTGAACCATGCCAAGTTGTACCTATGTGAGAAGAATGAAAATACCCTAAATGTGGAATGAAAGTATAAGACTACAACTTTGCAAATGGTCTATGGAGATGTTATGCACCTGTTGCTTCTTTTAATGCAGGTGATACCTAGTTTTCAAAGGCATGACCTGAACTACTCATGGATAAACTAAATGGGGAACTGGAAAGTTTAATAGCTTATGCATGGCCACTACGGAGAGCAAGAAATGAATGATGTTGCGAAGATAATGCATAGGGGCCAATGCTAATTAAAACGAAGGTAAACGCCTGACTAGAAGAATTTGGAAGGAAAACAATGAAAAAGTTGCTACAAATGATGTGGTTGATCAACCAAAATTATAGATGGAGGAAACTCCCATTGGCACGATACAATATCAACCTTAATGCCTCTTTTGATAGGGGTAGAAATTAAATAGGACTTGGAGTCATTATCAGAAGTGATTTGGGAGAAGCGCTAGCATGCTTCATAAAGAATTTATGCGGACCAAAGGTGGTAAGTTAGCACTGAAGTATGATGTAACTTGGACTTTAGAAACGGGCTTCCATGGTGTTTTTTTCTTAAAAATATGTTCGTTTACAGGTGGTACAAAGCATGACATAAGCTAGAAGTGTGATAGATGAATTGGATGTAGTAATCCTTTAACTTGGACTGAAAGTTTTTAACTATCATAATAACAATAACTCATTCTTCTCTCCAAAAAAAAATCAAATTTCACCTTGGAAACCCTGAGCCTCAACGTAAACCATCCTCCAAAGCCTACTCTTTCACAAACCTCATCAGCCCAAGCCCTACTTATGTGGGTTTCCACCAACGCCCTGATGTGAAATTGATGCATTCAGATGTGCTTTTTCAAGACATACAAAAATTCCTTAGTCGCTGCTCCTTCAACATTCCAAACAAGAAGTTTCTCTCTGTACATTTCTGCATTGCTCATCATAATACTATTTCAATTATTTGCGTTTTGATTCATGATAATAAACATAAAGAAAATGACTCCCTGGACTGGGAGCTTAACTGCTTCTTTGTAGGGTTCAATTAGGAGCCTCATTCATGGATCGTTGTTGGGTATCCAAAGGAGCGGGCAAATTTGCTCTTTCATGGGACACTTCAAGGGTTGCTGCTCCACTTCTTACAGCCCCTCTATTCGAAGGCCCAACATTGAGTCTCTGTGGATCAAAGGGCTAATTAGGCCGAAAATGGCTTCTTCTTCCCATTCCTTGGGAATGGGTTACCTTTTCTTGACTACCTTGATTTGAAATCCCATTCCTAAAAATAGGTACTAATTAAAGTCTCCTACTGAGTCTCCATTCTTTCCATAACTCTAATAAGGCCCAACAAAATCGTACTTCTATACTCTTGAGTCCCATTCAAACCATTTGGGCCAGCATTCAATGGGTGCATTTGGTGCCTCTCTCAACCCGAGCCTTGGAAGTTCTTGTGAAACTTTCCCTAACCTGCTTGGTTTCCACCCTCGACTTAGACATTGCATGGTACATTTTCTTTGCCAAATGTATTATTTATGTTATCGTCATAATCATCCACATCAGCCTTACACAGACTGTCTTTAGCAAAATCACGCTCTCATTCCTTATCAAGATTTGTATCCACATCTATGTGGTCTGTATGTTCTATTGTGTTATCCTCCAATTCCATATATAGATCCAGATCTGTCAGTGCCCTGAATCCGAACCACTTCCATTTTCGTTTAAAGTAATATTATGCTGTTGAGTTTCAATATTAACTTGGAATGTATCCTTAGTTGAATCTGAAGTTGTTTCTCTTCTCTCTCGGCCTGGTTTGAATGCCTCTAGCTTCAACTTTATACCCAATCTAGTTTTGCCTATTGTTTCTCCTATCTTTTTTTTGGGGCATCAATCTAGCTGACATAGATGAATTTTTCCGCAGCTTCCACCTGTTCATTCTGAGCATGGACACCCACAACTTCATAGTCACCAGCCTCGGGTTGGTCTAGTCTATTTATAGGTATCTTCCTTATGTCCTTGCGTGTAACGCCCCCAATTCCTATTGCCTGATTAGTCCAACCTAAATACTCATAAATTATTGATTAGTAGCCGGAAGTTTTTTTATTGGAGGCATTACCGTCGTTCCGTAACAGAACAAGGTTAACTGAAATTACCTGTATCAATGCGTTCATTTAATTACCCATCTCACCAAATAAGTGAAATAACACAAGCTGAACCATTTATAAAGTCCTGATACACATAATAACTCAGCAAATGTTTACCAAATATTAACAAACGCAACAACCAACGGAATATGCAATCATCAGGTTCTTAGGAGTGCTAACCTATAAATCACTATGAGATTTTGGCTAGTGAATCCTCAGCAAAAGGAATTGGAACTCCTTTTCACTTCTTGCTACTCTCTGGTTTGCCAGGAGGATGATTGTTCACTGATCATTTACCTAAAATGAAAAACATAAAAACATTTGAAATATGAGCTGAAGCTTAGCACGTACATCCCTTTGTAGTAAAACAAGCTTTGAGTTAAATTTATTGGCGTCCGCATTTCAAAACATTTTTGTTTTGCAAACAGGAGAGAGAAAATGTATGAGTAAAACTGATTTGCCAGTTATTATTTGGAAGTGAATTCCTTATTGACGTCTGCAGCGATCTTGAAATAGGTGCACACCTCCCAGGCCGATCGGAAAGCCTGAGTTGCAGCCGCGTAAGTAAATTGAAGGGCGTAAGCCCTGATGATTGATAATTGACGGGGTCATTTGGTTATGTGATAAAACATTGCATAAAATGATTCATTATATAATTATCATATTGATTTTGCATAGTTTGAGAAACATGCGAGTTTTCGAAGAGTACAGGCAATGTACGTACCTAGTTTTTGAGAATCTCTCTATTCTTTATTGAAAATCGTTTGCTGGCAGCTTGAAGTGACCGATGTGGCGTCAGTTATGCTCCAAATATATAATTTTTTTTCTCGATTAATAAGAGATTAAGAAGTTCTATTACGTTTATTGGCTTAATGGATAATTTAAATTCCTTCAACCTCTCTTTTCACGATCATCGTAATTATTATTACTCAATTTGGTTCTTTTTTATTTTGTTTTTGTTTTGCTTTCTTAACGTTGTTGATGTTTGTTTCAGGAGTATTATAAAAGTGAATTAGGGTGACTTGTCATATGTTTATTAATAATGACATTACTGTCACTATTTGGATCATTGCTATAAGCTCATTACATTATTAGTATTAACGTCATTAGAAATTATTGATCCTTATCACCCTTATTATTATTATTATTATTATTATTATTATTATTATTATTATTATT